>BJBW01004188.1:108180-239511 GCA_004320125.1 Scolopax mira
AAAAAATTGATGAATAGGACTCTTGTGGCCAGGAAGTCCCAGGCAGCTCGCAAAATATAATTTAAAATAATGAGAGAAAGAAGGTAGATTCTGTCTTTCAGTAGTAGACCCTTCATTAGAGGAACCGGTGAGAAATAAGGTGGAGCGAGATAGATTAAAAAGAAAAAGGCAAGTGCATACATACACGCGAAAACACACACATGCAAGACACAGGCACGCACATATACACAGAAGGAAAAAAACACAAACCACTGTAGGCATAGGTGCTTGCTTGCTCGCCTTTATTCTTACAGCAATTTCTTCCACCTCAACTTTTTGTAGTTGACGTTAAATGTGAGACCTGTAATTTCTTTTCTTCAAACGTAGCAGCAGCAGCATGTTCTCTGCACCTGTTGGTTTTATGATTTGCCTCTCAAAACAATTCCTTTGCTGTTGAGACATGATCTGAATGACAGGCACTGCTGAATCAGCTTGTAAATAGAAATGGAGGTGGGTTCAATGCATTTTCCAAAATAACCTCCCTCTCCATGCCTTGTGTGACTTGCCCCTTTCCGGGCATGCTTTATCCGTCTTCATCTCTTGCCATTAGATTTCTCTGTTCTGTTTTAATAGTCTTTTTATTTCTTACTATTATTCCCACATTCTTGTCTTGTTCTCTTCTCACTTCATTCCCTTGGGTTCCCTCCTCAACATGATCTCAACAACTTAAATAACAGCAGAGGCATTCATAAGTGAAATGTTTAGTTAAAGCATAGTAACCCTGCCCTTGAGATGCAGTCAGGGCAGGTCAAAACCATATAAGGCTTTTTTTTCAGAGACCTTCAATTACAGAACTCATTTATGAGTGGTCTAGTGCGAGTGTGAACAGCTGAGAGACTGCTTTAAAGCTTGGGCAGCGTAGTCACTGCTCTTCACTGACCACTCTAATGCCATGGTGCCCTGGGAGTAATAATTCCCCAATACTGAATTAGGCTGGCTTTTTGACTATAAGGACACAAATCAGCTCAATGGAAGCCCGTCTCTAACATCGTACTTAGAAGAAAAAAAAAAAAGAAACCAAAAAAACAACCAAACAAACCCCAACAAAACAAAACTCAGTCTTACTATTGGAATCATTGTCCATTTTCTGTAAGTTACAAGCTCTTCTCAGTAGAGTCCTGAGTCATGATTTTAGCGTGCTTTTGGGATCTGTCAAGGAAACACGTATTTGTAGTTTATATTTGTATGGCACGCTCTGTCTGTGGATCTCAAAGCATTTTAAGCTTGTTTATCATGTAGACTCTTAACACCCCTGGCAGGGTAGGTTATTTCAAAGATTGGGCAACTTAGGGATTGAGGCTGTGGTCTTTAGAAAATTTATTGCTGCCAAGATCCCTTCCAAGGTCTGCGCCTGAATGCTTGAGGCACTATTGAAAAAGCGGTTTACGTGCCTTAGCAGATTTGCCCTGATTCATAAGCTTCTCCCTGGCATTACTGTCAATCTTGAAAGCCAGACAGAGTTCTGGATAGGTCAGGGTGCTCACACGAAAGTCCATTAATAATATCAGATTGAAGCAAAGTGCAGAGGGAAGTCTGCTGCATTTTTTCTGGCATATGTTGCAAGTTGTTCCAATTACCTTTTAAAACTAACCTACATCTTTGGATTAAACCAACACATGCATCAGCAAGTGCTTCATGTGAGTTTCAGGTAATTATTCTGTTGGTGGTAAATTTAAATGATTTTTAGGAATTTGCTGTTATTTAACATAGACTTTTGTGAATCGTATGGCAGAGAAGCACTATCAAGTACAGGAAGCTTTATGTCCCATTTTGCCTATTGCTGTGATAACATGTTAAAGAAATACTCTTTTCAAATGAACTGAAAAAAAATGGAATTTTCTGTGTGAAGAAAACATTTCTCTCTGGTAAATATTTTGAACTTGTTGATGATAGATCTACATATATTCCATAGAAACCAAAGGTGTGTTGTGAGTGGCATTCAGTACCTTTTAGAAGCTACAGGAGAAGCAATTGAGGGGCTCTGCACCCTGGGGGATATTCCCAGAGAAGTCAGGCCCCAACAAGTCCCTGCCTGCACTAGAGCAGCCTTGACCACTACTGCAAGGTGTGCGAGCCCAGCTGTGGTTCTGGGGATTGCCACAACAGTTACAAGCTCCTCTCAGTACTGCCCGGCGTTTGCTGGGCTTTTATCACGTAACGCTGCCTCCCAGAACAGTTCAGGTGTCTCGGCTGCAGGCTGCATCCAGTTAAGAGGCTAGGGTCTGTCTCCTTCTCCTGCTCCAAAAAGACCACTTATAGTCAGCCTTAGCCCCTAACAAAGCATGCTGCTTACACAAACTGTGTGGGTAATTTAAAGATGCTTGCAGAAAGGGGAGGGAAATTTTTCAAGTAAGCTTGGCCTGTTAGAGCAAGTTTATATAAAGACTACAACACAATTAACTTCTTGACAACTGATTTTTCTCCTTGTGCCCTACCATAAACAAACTAAGATAGCTGAATGCAGAAAAATGAAAGTGATCATTAGTGAACATATTAAAAGTGTTCTAAAAAGTGTTGTGAAGTTTCTCCCATCCACCTAAAATCTCAGGTTTCTCTATGAAAAATGCTGTCCAAAATACTATTCACCTTCTCCCATTCAAAAAAGTTTCAAGGGGATTTTTCAATACAGAAAAAAAAATAGAATCTCAAATGTACTTTGAAGAGAAATTTTTGTTCTAAGTCACTTTGACCCAAAACATTCTTTGAAATGTCAGGTTTTTTCCTTCACTCCATCTTTGTCATTTTTTTCACCCATTTCTCAGTATTTCAGGATCTGTGAGTAGCATACTGACACTATTTTACTTTACCTTTCTGTATTTCAAAGTCAAGAAGAATTTGAAAACTGAATGCAGGAACACATAAGTGGAAGAGGGGAGGAAGACAGGTGAAGTTAACAGGAATATATCCAGAGTATATCCATTTTATTGCTAACCTGGCAAAGATTAGAGGAAGAAAGGGAGGGGAACCTGATTTAATATATTAATATCGTTCTTTTAAATCCACAGGTAACTTTTTCAGTCAGAAAACAGAAATTTAATCTGATGTCAAAATTTCCAGTTTAAAATATATGAGAAAAAAGTCTCAAACTAATTTTGTTTCAGAAGCTGTTTTCAATGGAATGACATTTTACATGGGAAAAATGCCATTTGGTTCAACTACATTGTTCCAAAGGCTCCGAGGGAGCCATCATTTGTGGTCTGTGTTAGTGTGGCTCTTGGGCACTTCAGTAGTGGCCATGCTTTCTGTATCCACTGGAACTTTATATTCCTGAGAGGAAGACTAGCTTGTGGATTAGATAGTGTAGCTTTTTAATTAAGAGAGTGTAAAGTCAGTTTGTTTGAAGTAAAATAATGACAAAAATAGAAATCACAGTACTTCATATGGAATAATGCTTTGCTGAAAATGCTTTTTATTGGTGTGGGGAGGGGAAGGAGTAAAAAGCTAGACTATGGATGAAGAGTGTGAAATTTTACCAGCCACAAGAATGGGTTGGAAGAACTCCTTACTCCACTGCTTATGCTGTTTCCTGTGGCCTCCGTAAATCACTTAACCTTTGTCCCTAAGTTTCCTTATCCAACAAATGGGAATTTTAATACTTAATTTTCTGCCTCAGAGGAGTTTGTGAAATTTAACTAGTTAATGTCTGTAAAATACTTTGAAGACTAACAAAATCACCAGTTGTTTTCTCTTTTTAAAGGAGAAATATGACAAATCCAGAGTGGAAATATATAAATAATGTAAATATATAAAAGTATTTTCTTTTTTTTTTCCCCTAGAAACAAGAGCAAACAAGTTGAATTTGAAATCAGTGCTGCTGTAGAGGAGAAAGAACCAATGCCTGAATAAATCTGCTTTGGAACACACCCCGGTAATTCACAATTCTATCAAACAATCTTCCCTCTCCCCATTTTTAATTACTGGCTTTTATGACAACTCCACCATGCGTTTTTCCTCCTGAATTTAACTCCCCTTTTAAAAACACAAGTTTGCGTCTGCCCAGACAAGTAGGAACATTCTCAACATGGCATATGCAATGAATTAATTGTTTGGTGGGGTTTTTTTCCATGAAAAGTTTTGCCATCCCAGTAATATCTTTTATAGTTTTCTTCCAGTGTGCTGTCAGCTCTACGCTTATCAGGTGTCATTTTTTTTTACTCAATAATTATGCCATTTTCCCTAGTGCTGGATGAGTGCTTCAGAAAGCTGTCTACAAATACTCATTCCAGCTCTTAAATAAACTTATTTCAACTCTGTTCATACATATTTCATGTACACTTTATCTGATAATTCTAGTGAATGATTTATTGGCAGGAATGTTTGCCCAAATGAAAGATTTTAAGGCTCAAGTAATTTGCAAAAAAAAAAAAAAAAAGTGAAATCTGTATTTCTAATAATAAAAATCTGTGCTATAAACTGTAACTAAACTCAGGATCAACCTGTTACTGCACAGAAACATGAAATGTGAGCCAAAGTCCAACAAAATCCATTCTAATTCAGTTTATTTGCAATTAATTAATCCTGAACATGGCAGACAAAGAATGATTTTTAAAATGTCGGAATATTTCCAACAGGTAGCATATGAAAGAAAAACAACATTCTAGTAGTTGACAATTCACATATAGAGTTGCAATTCATAGAATAAATCACCTGCAAATTGTTTGGCCATTTATTATGTTTGTCATATTCGGATACTGAATTTGATACAACAAGATTTATGCTGTTTATCTCAGCAACACAGCAGAACAACTCATTGAGTGTCCGCTGTTGTTAATATGGTATCATTTGGAGAAAAGTTGATTTACCAGCTGGATAGAACATGATTATAAAAATCAGAGTTACCCATAGCATATTCAAATTGAATGCCTTATATGTTTCTCCACACAGAGTTTCAGTGTGGTCATACCCAACTGATGCATGACTTATTTAGCTGAATTATTATTGATTAAAAATTGGCAAAGAATTACAATAACCGTATTGATGAGCGCTATTGCAAGGTGACATTTCAACTGTCAGCGGTGCCAAGAAGCAACAAAATACTTCCTTCTAAGAACTGCTTATATGTGCAGAGTAGTTTGAAGACGTCACAAACGCTCCAAGGACAAGCAGTCTAATATTTGCAAAAACGAGATAAAGAGTTTTTTGTGGTATCATTTGTAATTTTTCCATTTCAGAGTAAAATGAATAATCTCCAAGGCAAAAAACCCAAATGTCTCCCCTTAAAAAACAAAATCTGAACAAGGAGGCCAAAGAGCAGAACTTTCTTCAGTAGTTTGCATTTCCTTATATCAGTTTACATTCAGACTCCTACAAAGCTGTGCAGTTGCAAAGGTCCAAGAAACTTTACCCTTTATAATCTGTCTTCTTTAATAGATGTCATTATCATTCCTTTCTCTTCCATTCTCTTTCTCCTTTAGCACTTTAGAAAGTAATTCGTGGCTGTATCATATGGAGATTTGTCCAAGCCACAGAAGCCCATATCTGAAAAAAGAATACAAGTAGTTGAATGGTTCTGTTGCCATTGGTGGGATTACTCACTCTGAGAGTCACGTCATTGCTTTGCAACAGGGAGGGCAACGGGCAGTCAACAAGAAATGTTCAGAGGTGACCAGTGTGTTGAGGGAGGAAAAGAGACATTTAATTATTTAACTGAGAGTTGGATACCTAATGCTGCACCATGAGGAGTTCCACAGCCATAAACGCTCTACAGCCCTCATGGCTTTAGGTAGTCCTGTATTACAAGACAGTGGAGGAAATGTGACAATTCCATGTTAAAGAACAACACGATAACTGTGGTCCTTAAGGGGGGGGTTGATGCATTAAATCACTCCATGGAGGTTGAAATTATTTCAGTTGGAAGGGTAAAAGGCCTAATGTCCTACAGCTATTGGGAAGAATTAATCGACTGCTTCCTTCCCCGTTTCACCTCCTCCTTTCCTCCTATGTCAGTATGTTGTGGCGGGCTGGGTAAGTGTACCAATACACTGCAGGCAAAACGAGATAACTGCCTGGTTTGTGGATCACAAGAAGACTTCAGTATGAAAAAATGACATACCAGAGGATCTCTGTTAGGCAAGCAGGGTATTTCAGCCCTTCACAGGCTTGCAAGTTTGAGCAGGAGTTGTGTTTGTTCCTATATTTGGGGCTTGGTGTCTCCTGCTCTTAGTTTCTACCTGATCTTACTATTTGTCCTTTTTAAAAGCTAGGAGTAGTTTTACTCATAAACTGGAAGGTTTATGTGATATTCTTTGGGATTCATTTCTGCAGCAGTTGAAGGAAGTGACAGAAGGAGTGATAGTCACTGGGGATAATCTTAGTGGGAGAAATGCCAGAAGTAGAGAGACATAGGGCACCTGAGGATGTGAATCACAGCAGGCAGCTGAAACCCCTGTCCTGAGTCAGCTTCTGAAAGAAGTTGTCTTTTCCCACTGACTTGAGAGATGCTGGAGGTGATCAAGTATGCTGAGGCTTACATTAGTCTTTCTATATGCCCCCTTTCAGTAGTCTCATGAAGAATGGGCCCTTTGGGTTGTGGCATCCTAGCAAATCCATGGTAAGAGTGCTGTGTTCTTGGAGTCTGACAGTCTTAAATCCTGAAACATTTGGTTATTTCATTTCCTCCCAGTAACAAACAAACAAACAAACAAACAACATTTACTTCTTTCCTAGACCATCGTTGCTGATTCTCCTTTGCTCCTTCACAATTACTTGCAGCTGGAGCCATTCAAAAAAAACCAAACCACCCTCTGCCTTAGATCATACACAAGATGAGGGCAGACAAATTACTCTGACTACAGTGGGCTGCAGCTACATTAATTTCATCCAGTGCTATCTTCATTTCCTTCCTTTCCCACTTAGTTACGTAATGTGAAAATTGCCCTATTTTCATATTATTATGATGATTTTGAGCTTTTCATTCTTCTTTCACATAGTGTTGGCTGCCTAAGATGACCTCAGAAACAATCTATTTAAAAAAAGAAACAAAAACACCACCACCAAAAAGCAAAAAGAAATGACTTAGCAGAAGGAAATGTTCCCTTGCAGTGGCAACCTTTTCAGGGAAGAGTACCAGTGTTTCTCCTGCTTACTGAATGCTTCCTGGCGCTATTCTGGGAATGTGGGACACTCCCACTTACTCAGATTAATGTAAAGAATTAAAGTACCTAAAACAAAAAAACAACAACTAAAAAAAAAAGATGAGTTCCATTCCCAGTAAATGACTTTCTGTATGAGAAGTCAGCATATGGTACAAACAGGGACAGAAAAAAAAATTCTTTTTGATATTTATTTCTAAAAAAAAGAATAAACAAGGCAAATAATTGCTATTCAGGCTGTAGCCTGGGTTGTATGCCCATCTATTCATAATGGTTTTGAAGTGGTAAGAGCTAAGCTGGTGGCAAAGCCAGCTCAAGGCTTCTCAGTAGAGTAGGCAGAAAATTAGTTTTATTGATCCAGAAGTGAGGGGTAGGAACAATCACTGCGTCTGTAAGAAAAGAAAACCTATGCCTGGGCGAGAGAAACAGGTGGATGGATCATATCGCGCTGTCCCTTCATAAATTTGGCTGGTGTTTCCCTGTGGGGAGCTGCACCCAGCCGGGCTTTGCACAGAGGCACAGGTGAAAATAGACAGGGGCCCTGTGTCATATCGCTATGCCTGTAGCAGCCTCTTACCCTGTGAAACTGCCTTTTCTGCCCATGTCTAGAACATGTCTTCCGTCTTGACTGAACAGATTTGTGTAGCCCAGTTAAGTGCTGTATTTATGGTATTTACTGCAACAGGCCAATATTTGGGTTGCTACATTATTGCCTGTATATGGGAGGGCTAAGTCCAAGCACTGGGTCTGCCAACCAGAGACTGCACTAGACTGGGAAAAAAAACAACCCAAACCCAACCCTACACTTACCTTCCATTCTGTGGAGCCTTTAGTCTTGATGTCCATTAATCCCAACCTTGTTGTAACCTTGAATATCTTTTCTGATTCAATGAGAATACTTTAAAGAAAAAGAAAAAATTGTGTTTATTCACCTTTATTATCACACCCAAATTTCCATATCAACACATATCAATGTGTGTGGTCGCATTAACCTAAAGGACACAAGGGGAAGGGACGTATGAGGCAGCCAGGCTGTGGAAAAGCAAATACACAGTGAAACTCAAAAAAAACCAAACCAAAACAAAACAAAAAAAACCCAGTTATTTTTTCCAGTGTGGTCTGTGTTGAATCTCCCATTACTATTATGAAAGATAATATATCTTTGTATTATGACAATATGCAGGAGTCTCAGTGAAACTGGATCTTGGCACTCTATAGAGCAAGCTTTTAATATACAAGTTCTAATCAAGTTTCCCTCCAAATCTATAAGTATACACACAGTAGAGTCAAGACTTGCACTAAGATTATGTGAATCTGGATTCTTACTTGAAAAACTGAAAATAAAAGACATCTTGGACAGTTATAGTTGATAAAGAGATAATTTTATTCATATTCTTCCATTTGGAAGAGGATCCAGTCTCCCTGAACCATTCCTGACAGATTTGTATAATCTGTTTCAAAGTGATACTTCCATTTTTCTGACCTATCTATCTCCATGATATCTCCTATCACTCATATAAAGAAGTGAAATTAACTGATGAAAAACAAATAGTATACATATTTAATGGGCTGACATTTGACCTCAGTGTAATGCATATTTGCATTACTCCAAGTTTAAGGTGTTCCATCACTTTGGACTTCAGATACTCTTTCCACTACTATTCATAAAAGGCAATGGCAGACATTCTCTATCAAAACAAACTCTATCAAGAGTTTTACATACCTTTTAATTTTTTATTTTTTAAAATGAACTAAATAACACTACTACACTGTAACACGCATAGTGAGTAAGGAATTGAGAATATGAAGGATGTAAAGATTCAAGTAAGTTGTTCCCTCTTGTCAGAGTCAGTAGTCTGGACATTATATTGGCAAATAACACTTATGATGAATTGCACAGCTCAATCTGCAGCTCATACATGTATATTGGAAAACTGAAGAGAATTAATGTGAGCAATTTTTTAATATTAAATTGAAAATGAGATATCTTTTTTTGCCAACAGAATATTACGTCAAATTGTTTTCTTTATTGCATTTTTCTTCTGAATATGATTACTATTTTCCATTTTCTTTAAGAATGCATGATCCTATTGTTTCTCCATAGTAACTATTTGGGCTTTCCTTTGATCTAGAGCAATTTCATTTAATTTAACAAAACAGGAGTTGAGTTCTCAAGCATTTTATCATTTCCTTTGTGATGAAATCTGATCCAAAGTCCATGACTTCTGTAGAAAAATGCGCTGTTATTGACATGAATGTGCATTGTGTCAGGCCTTCACATTTCAGACATTTTTTATATGTCCTGACAATAGTTCTTGAACTGTGTAGACAGTACTGATGGATTATCCATTCTTCAGCATTTCCAAATGGAAACAAAAAAAGTTGGTCAGAGAAAAAAATCTTGGTCCCATTGTAGTCAAGGGACGTTCATTACAAACATTTCCAAATTCTTTTGTTTGGAACTATAATTCAAATATATAGACTTACTAGATTTCATTATAACATATAATTAATTCCTTTCTGACTGAAACTAACAGTGGTTGTTTAAGGATCAGTGGACTAAATTTGATTACATTGAATATAGGGTAGCCTCAGTCCAAAGCTTAGTTTTATATGATGAAGTGAGATTATTAGCTAAGATCGTTCCACATTATGGTACCGCAGAAAGTCAACTAGGAGGAGTGTATAAGACACTCTTCAGTTGTCATGAACAAAAGAAAGGTTGGTAGAGGCCAAAGATAAAGAGAATGACAAACATTTGCCAAACACATACTGGTCAGACCTAGAAGGGGCATAAGAGATCAAGAGATGTGAGACTAGTGCCACCTCTATGCTTACTTAGCTGATTTTAAAGCATTTGATTAGGAGAAAAAGTTTTGGCTTGAAGATGGAATGTCCACTGTGTTGACACATTACATATTTACTTGATATGTTACTGTGAAAAAAAAATATTATAAAAGTAATTTGCACTCCAGAAAGGGATAAGGTAGCAGATTATCTCTGGCTTTATCTCTTTAGTATACTAACACAGATGACCATGAAGAGACACTAGAAAGTGAAATCAAAATATGAGTTCGATTGCCCCATTCACAAAGGAATTACAAGCCCAGGGCAGGGGACTGTATCTCTGTCAGGAAACAACAGAAAGAGCTCTAGTAGGAATGAAAGCTTGAATAACTACACATTTATGTATATACTCTTAGTCAAGCTATTTCACGTGAATGGGATTTTCAGAAAATGTTAGACACAAGAGAGATCTGTGAAATTCATTATGAGTCAAGGCTTGTTATGAACTGAAGGCTCAGCTTGAAAGAGAATAAGGAAAAAAATTCATCTTTCTGAAGGAAATTGTGTGGAGAATAGCCATTTACAAGGGTAAGAGCAGGATCTGGGTGAGAACCTGTGAACCTTCGAAGTTCCCTCTTCACAGCAGCAAGCAAGAGCCACAGTGGTCTTCAATTCTGTTAGTTCCTCTGCGTCCCTTGCCCAGTTCTCACACATTCTGTCTTTTTCCTTTCATACATCCTCAGTGACTCTTCTGTGGGACTGACATTTTAACTACATGCTCCATATTTTAGAATCTCTTGACATACCAATTTTTCCAATATTCATTCATCAAGTAACAATTAGTAAGAGACAACTGGAAGAGATTTGGTTTATCATGCCACTAACTCTCACATTGACAATGATTGATGATAATGATGTATATATGTGCACAAATACATCATGATTTAAAAGAGAAAAAAGCTGGCAAAGTACTAAGCAAAATCTAGAAAGAAATATATGAACGAATATTTGGAATTCTGTGAAAAAATCCATGGCCAGAATTCATGGTTTTATACAAGAGAAAAGAGGAAAAACTGTACTGATCTAAGTTTGTCATTACAAGTAAGGTAAACGTATGTTAGAATAAAGGACACGTAGATATTGGATGATCTAAAGTAGAAGTCACAAGAATAGAAGCTTGATGGCTAAAAAAATCAGAAAGAACAGAAAGTGTTGTGATGTGGAGAAGGTTGGTCCCATCAAGCTGGCAAAGCACAGCAGTAGGAAGTGGCTGTATTATTCAGGATGTAAAAAGGAAATTTTGGAATTCCCTTTTTGCAAATAAGGGAATGATATTCTGTTTGTTGAAGATGGTGAGGTGTATTACTAGCTTTCTTCACTGCAAACGGAATAGCAACAACAGCTCTTAGAAAATAAGCATCTTTTAAATTTGTGGGAGAAAGAATTATTTCTCTGCTCAGTTTTGAAGTTTGATTGATGGGATGTTCTGTAAATGTAATGGACTTTTGCAAGACCTTTGATTCAGTGGTACATAATATTCTGATTACAGAGTCAATGCTATGCAACATCAATAAAGAATATGTAAAATGGATTAAAAATTGGCCAAACGACAGCTCTCAAAATTGCAGTCGTCAATGGCCAATGCTGAGCGTCCTAGTGATGGGAGGTTACCATAAGGATCAGTGCCAGGCCAGTATTGTTCAGTATTTCCAGTGCTGGGAATCAGTGATTGGGAAATAATGAATTGCAGCTGTGGAAGGTTCTAGGTGACCGTGGAGGCAGGCACACAAAGTGATCTGGATCAGTTGTAGCTAAGCTTATTCAAATGAACTGTTTTGAATACAGTTAATTAGTCTTATCTAAGAAGAAAAATAGAGGTCATGACAAGACAAGGGTGAGAGTAGGAGAAGCCCATAGCCTGGAAACAATGCAACTAAAATAGAGCACATGAGACAAATAGCCCTCAAAAAATTTCCAGAATAACTGAAATGCTAAAGGAACTCCTGCCATCCATATGTAAGTGAAGGGAACAATGAAAATGAATGGAAAAGTGGTCTCATACTGACATATGGCCTTGGCAAATGGATGTAGAGACACTTACAGTTTTCATGGCCATGCTTTTTTATTAAAAAAATTACACTGAAATATTAAAAAAGAAGATGCTGAAATATTGCAGAAAGAACCACAAAAATTATCTGAGAACAAACGTGAGGGATTTAGTGAGAACAATCCCTTTAGCTGATCATAATGATGGGATGTGATTTGATCACAGGTAGCAGAGAAATGTTTGGTACTAAAGTACTACTTAATTCAGAGGGATAAAAAGCATAACCATGGATGGCCAAAGGCTGAAACTAGACCCACTCAGAAAATAAGGTGCACATCTTTAACAGTAGTGGTGGGGAGGGATAAATTAGCAAAACAAACCACTGTTTTCAGGGATCTTCAGATGAAGACCTTACATCTTTTTTGAAGGTGTATTCTACTCAAACATAAAAAATTGGTCTTGATATGGAATAATTAATGCATGTGGTTTGCAAGGGCCTAGGATGTGTAGGAAGTGAAGCTCAGATTTCTAGTGGCCTGTCTGACTTTGCACTCAATAAATATATAACTTAAGGCCTCCAAAATTTCACCTCTTGTGAACTTCCTATGAATTTGTATTCTGATTTGGTTCTTTTCTTATTTCATGCAAAGCAGTTAGCTCACACCTTTAGAAAAACTATCCGCAATTGGCAAGAGCCTCTAAAAACATGAGCTGAGAAGCAAATGACTGCATCATTAGCCCTGATTACCCCTTACTTTTAAAAGACACTCAACCTCGCCGTCCTGTGGGCCACATAAATACTAAGACGACCATCTTGAAACTCAAGTCAGGGATGTTTCTGGCAGAAATCCTGGACCTTCCAAAGTCAGGGTTTGGTGAAATCCCCCCTTGTAAGCAATCAGCAGTATAACTGTGTACTTAATTCTCTTTTTTGGGGGAGCCTAATTTCATGTTGTCATTTATATCTTCGCCTCCCACTTTTTTAATCCCTTCTGGGCCCTATTTTTATATTCAATATGTTAAGTTCTCCATGCAAAGCATTTTTTCTTGGCATAACTAGGTCCCATTGTAACAAAAAAGAGTTTCCTAATACTCATGGTCTTCCTAATGGTACTGTAGCATGGAAAATTTCAGATGTGTTTGTAGCATGTAGCTGATTTGGTGATATTATCTAGTGTGATATTATTACTGTAGCCTACAGACTAGGATTGCCTGTCTGTACATGCAGATAATGATGAAGCAGTGAACAAAAGCTTTCTAAATGAGGGGGGAGACATGGTACTATCTGAAATTGTTCACCATGCAACGTAACAAAGAGTAAGACTTCCAAGTTTGGAAACAGAATATAAGGTTACAGTTTAAAAGGAAGATAACAAACTGCGGAATTGTCTACAAAGAATTAGGTTTTTTTAAGACCTTGCCTTATTTAACCCCCAGAATCCCCTATATCATTGCACAGGATCATTGATAAAAAAAACCAACAGTTAAAGCTGAAGACAGATGAACTGAGGATTAGTTGACATGAAAAAAGCCTCTCCTTATTCACATGTAGAAGTGGGTCAGATTTAGGGATGAAATTACGTCTGTCAGAAAGTGGAGCGTTGGCAGTGCTGTCACTGTTCGCTGTATTACTGGATACAGGTCAAATTTAAGGAAGGCATTTTTCTGAAAAAATATTTACTGCAGTTCTAATTAGAAGACCTCAGGTTGTTTTTTTTTTAAAAAGTGTAGTTCCAGCATTACTGTCTCATAGTGGTGAAAGGAAAAGCACTTATTCCTAGAGATTAGCTCTCTTTATTATGGAATCACCTACTGGTACTGTCTTCCTGTATACATTGGCCTGATGATAAAATGCCACTAAGCAATTTCTATATGTCCTTGATATTCCAGTTAACAGAATAACCCAGGCTTGGTCTTCCTTTTGTGTAAATAGTAATTTGATGTGTACAACTCTTAACACAAGGCGAAACAGTCCAATGGTTGAGCAGGGTACATTTTGTGTGTGCAGGAAGAGTTCACATCTGAGAGGAATTGCTGTATCCTTATTTATATGGTTTCCCTTGTTACTGTCTCCTTTAGGGCTGTTTTAGTCACATTTTGAGCCAAGAGTAGGTGGAGAGGCGTGTGCTGCAGGAACCGCAGTGCTGATAGACCTCAGGCTGCTCCAGGGAGTCACTATCAGGACCTGGGGGAACCAGTGATGGATCCAATTCTCCCTGTTCCACACTTCCTCTTCTTTTCTTAGATTATGCTTTGATGCCATTAATGTGTGCCTATGGATATATAATATGCTTTGCATAGGCAGGTGTGGTGTTATTTCCTCTGACCAGCTTTGCTAATGCTAATTGATGATGTAGAAAATACTTCTTCCAGCCCTCTAAGAACCTCATTAGAAAAGGAACTGGAAACATATCTCCTTGAACAGAGGGCCTACAGGCCTCCATTTCTCCAGAAATGGAGATACTACAGTAGCATTTTTTTAAGTTTCCAGAAATGACCATTCACCCCAGTAGTGTAGTCATATGTAAATACAGAAATTAAATTCCCTAAGACAGGTAGAAGTGACTAGTCCTCTGTTGCCCACTTTTGAAGAACCAAATGGCTGGGGTTTTCCGTTTCCTTGTTTACCACTCTGAGTAGCATAGTGTCCAGCTACACGAGCAGAATGGCCAACTAGAAATGTTATTCTAATCCAACATACTTCAGAGGCACAAAAGGCCCAGTATAAAAAACCAAAGCAGTATAGATTATTTATTTGGGGAAATTAGTGTGCTCAGACCATAAAGGTGAATTTAATATAGATACCTAACTTTTTTAGAAGTTTTAACTTAAAAGCAGTTATTCAGTATGGTTAAGATATGAGAAAGGGTAGTCCAGAAGATGAAGGTAAGAAGAATTACGAAAGCCTTTCCCTTTAGAAGAGCTCTAGGAAAGTGCTTATATTCAACAAGAAGCTGCCAACAATGTTAGTACTCAGCAACTTTACCTCTTCTGAGAATTGCAGTAGATCTACTGATAATAGAATTTATGCTTGAGCACGCAGCACTGACTTAAGGTTAGTGCTTATGAATATATTAACGTTCCATTCAAATTGTAAAGAACAAGAAGACTTTAAAAATAATTAAGTGCATTTAAAAATCTGCTGCTCTTTTTATATGTAAGGTTATTTTGTTATTTGGGGATTTTCCTTAGATGGATTTACACTATAGTGCAGTTAATAGGCAGGCTGCACACACAATGCCTGAAAAAAACATGAGTCAGATGCCACTGACCCATCTTCATGGTTGTAGTCTTCTATTGCATGCCCAAAGTTTAGAAACTAAACTGAAGACTAACTGAGGACTAAACTGAGGACTGTTGAACAAAGAAAATAATGAGCTGGACTTTTATTATTATTATTATTATTATTTTAGAAAGAAAAATTGAAAGCTGCTCTCTCTCTTTCATAACATGTGGAAGTTGAATCATAAAGGTCTGCCTCGCAAGGCATCCCAACACCAATGGTTTGAGCCTCAAAGTTTAGCTCTAAACCTGACACTATCATTGAGGTGGAATCATAATATTAGTACCTCTCATCTTCCCAGGGTAACAGGTTTATTTTCTTCATCAAGAAACAAACGTGCTTTTTCAGGCAGGCAATTTCATGATAGTATCAAACTGTAAACAAATGAAATAAATCTTGAGGCAACTTTGGAAACCCATAGTGTATATTTGATTACTTACAAGTGCACTTTTAAGGCTTACTGGTCTTTTCCAGTGTATAGAAATGATTTTGGGAGACTAAGCATTTTTCTGTGCATGTCTCAGCAGGACAGGAAGACTGAACACAATTTGTTCACCTACACACTCCTGTGATGTAGAGAGAATTGACAACATTATGATTATGGTGTTAAATGAAGTTGTGAGGCTAAGGCACAAAATTCTGTGCTTTCTCCGATACATCAGTGGTATGAAGAGGAGGATACTGTTTTTCTTGTGCTTTGTTTTGCCTCTTTACATTACAAGGTCTCTGAGGTATGGGTGGCACTCATTATGGACGTATACATCACAGTGTGCACTGGAGCCCAGTCAAAAGTAGCACTTCTAAGAATTATTACATAACAAATAATAAATGGTATTGATGAAGAAATATGGACTACTAAGAAATGAAGGAAAATACTACTTCTTCTGCCGTTAAGTCCAAATTAAGAGAGCTTATGTGCTCTTTGCTTTTCTCCCTATGGGTGTTACATATTCTCACAGCCTTCACTAACCATTTCAGAGAAGGACAGCTGACCTTCAAAAGTAAATACGATTAAAGCTGAACAAATCAGGTAATTACAATAAAAACATGACTTGACAAGCAGCCTCTGGACAGAATTACAGTTCTATACACAGCCTTCACTTTCAATTAGGATGATTGGAAATGGTAAAAATATTTATTTTACTTTTGCTTGATATTTGTGGGACACTGTTTCTAAGCTTTCTTCTTTAGAGAAGAAAAAATAGTTCAGTTTAGATGCTGACAGATGATGAGTATCTGTCACTGGAAAGTATGGTAGCAAGGTGCTACCAGGTGCTACTTGGACCCTCTTTTCCACGCAGGTCCCTTGTGACACAGACCTTCCCTCCCTAGCATGGCCCTCTTCTTTCCTGCTCTCTTTCTACAAGCTGTTGGCAGCTCATAATTGGCACAGCTGCAGAGACATGCAGCAGAGAAGGGGCATGTGCCTGTCTCCAGCCTTCTTCTGTCTCCGTTTCTCACTGGGGAGAAGCGTGGGTAGCAGTCTCCCAGCACTAAGGGGAAAACACATTGAAAGATAATGTGAATGATGAGATCCAGGAATGGCAAAACATTAAGTCCAGAAAAAAGAGTAGTTCACAAGGCATGTTGTGAGTGGGATTAGCACATAGCAGTATCTGCATCTGCACTTAGAATCAAGAAAGGTACTTCACTGTCACCTGTCATTACTGCATTGCCCAAGCTGCCAGATGTTCCCACACCAAGGAGAAGCTACAAAGTAGAGACAAAAACACTGAGCCAAAAAACAGGTGATCCATGACAGTGTATTGCATTAATATTGTGGATGACTTCAATGGTTTTAAAGGTCAGGCCTATGATATTGCCTGTTATGATAAAAGTCAGTGGTGTTTAACCCCCCATGTTGACAATGTGCAACATTTTACTCTATAGAAGAGAACTGAAATATACACCTACGTTAGAGAAGGAGAAGATATGCTGAAAGCCTGTGGGATCTTGCACTACTGCAACATGTGCAATAGTGCATATGCTGATGTTGCCCATCAGTTGATGGGTCCAGAAGGAGCAGACTGGTAGGGGATGAAGCAGAGGATGAAGACCTTTTCCCCGACACAGAGCACTGCAGTCTCAGTGCCCAAGGGATTGGAGCAGAGAAGTACTTCATGGCATCGTGATACATTGCTTTCTGGTGAAATGCTCAGCTAGAGGCACCCTCAGTGTGGACACAATTGAACTCTAGAATGTGCCACTGGAAACATGCAGGTCAACCCTGAAACACAAGGTCAGAGAGAGGGACTAGCACTTCCTGGACCTGCAGGACATCAGTAAATTCCTATGACAACTGTAGATCTTGAAGCACCTAAAAAACATTGGGGCAAATTTCTCTAGAAACAACTTCTAAAAGCCCTTCAGTCCCACTGAAACCAATTTGAGCAATGTCCTGTAAAGCACAGAGTGCTCAGGTCCACAATCAAAAGAGCACCATAATCTTGTTAAAGAGTTTAGATAGATGGACTGGTATGGTGGAATCCCTGGTGCTACTTCCATGCATAAGAGTTTAGCAGGATCAGGCATATAGTGGAACCAAGTCCCAAACAGGCAGGAGATCTGGGATGGTTTGAAGGAGTCTGTCAGAAGGATTTGCTTGTGGAGACGTGCTTGGCGTCCTAGTCACAGAGAAGTGTCTGCAGGGCTGCATTTATTGGCAGTGTTACTGTCGTGCCCTGGAGATTTAAGTGCCATTCTGTCCTGGACTATGAGCCACGGCACAAAGATACCTGAGCTAGTGGAGGCCCAAACTGGAACATCCTTGTGGCACAGCTCCGTGCTGTACAGCTCCACCAACATGGGTCCCAAAGCAGCGTGGTAGCACTGGCATGGCAAAACAGCAGGCTTGTTAGAGACAGGCAAGAGGCTGGCATTTTTTCAGAGGTGCAATCACAGCACTGGGCTGCTATAGCTGGGTTGCCTCTACTCCCAGCTGGAGCTCAGGTGCTGCTGGCCTGGGCATCTCTGCACAGCATAAAAACATCTAGTCACAAACCAGAACCCCACTGTGCAAAGTACTTGACAAACACAGCACAGAAAGATACCTTGCCCCAAGGAGTTTACTATCTAAATAAAATGGAACTAGTGTAGAGTGCACATTGCTCAGTGTATAAAACAGTGTTTGTCACTTTTTCTGCCAGCAATGTGCCAGGAGTCAAGCTATTAAATTGCAGTTAGCAGATGGGCTAGGTACTCCCATTGCTTTTGCAGAGTGCCATGCAGCTACTAGGGCTCTTCATCACACACCTGACTCCATCAAAAATCCATAGTTATATCCTAAAGAATGATATAATATCTCCAAGCTCAATAAGTTATATGCCCCTCATTAATATACCTTTTATTTTCAGGGAGCTCCCATCTTTTGAAAGGGTGAAGATTACTTGAGGTTTTAATAAATGAACCTCTGCAAAGGAACATGTTGCCTTCCTCCTCCTAAAAAGACGCTATTTATATCAATAATCCCATTGCGGGTGTTACTCCAAGCCTCAGAACAGAACAGTGACAAGTTAACCAACCACTTTTGTAATAACATTTACTGCCCTTTATGAAGTTAACAAATCTATTTTTCAAATTTCAGTCATTTAAAATACAAAGGGAAAAGTCATTTTTTCATATGATAAAATGTAGCTGCTGCTGGAATCAAAGAGTCAACCACATTTTTTTCATTAATTTGATTATTCTGAAATGATTGATAAGATTAATTAAAATTGGCTTGATTCAGAGATCTTCAGAGGACCCATCTACACAACTCTTGCAATTCCGACTTGAATAAAAATGGAACAGCATCTATAGGGAGACAGATATACCCAGCATGCCTCTTTTCTCTCTAACTGTATGATAGTTATTATGACTATTATTCTCCTTGTGAAGCTTCAGTCTATCTAGAATATTTTGAGATTATTTTTTTTATTAGGGTGTAGATGGAATTAAAAACCTGTGAAGGAAAGAAAACAAAAGGAAAGAAATAAAAAAAAAAGAAAGAAATAAAAAGCAAGAAAGAATAAGAGAAAGAGAAATGGGGAGAGAGATAAAGAAGGAAAGAAAGAAAAAAAAATTAAGTAGCATTTCAACCAAATAAAAAAGATCAGCTAGTTTGCCCTGAACCTTTTGGGGAACAGTTAATTTCTTTGCCGTGAACATAAAAGCTGTGAATAAGCAGTAGTTCTTCAGCGCTTTTTTTCTCCCTTTCCTGGGCTGTGATCTAGAGTTAAGTGTACCAAATAGACTAATATTTGCATGAATAAAATCAAGCTTGAATAACCAGATTAAGGCTAAAATCTTGAATATTATTCACGTAAAATGTCATGCTTAGGGAGGGCTTAACCCACTCTCAGGGGCCACAGATGATCTCCTGTCGTACATCTAGGAAAACCTGTTAACGGGCATTTAGTTCCCTGTTTCCTGATGAGCCCTATTGTTGATTAGTCTTGAGTGTAACTACTCTGCATCTATAAGTAAAACAACCTGCAGAAGGGCACAGGCAACAGACTTCCCTCTACTTATCTCCCTTAGAGGTTTTTTTTTTCCAAATTGTGTACTCTCCAAAATTATTCTTTTGTAACATCTCAGTATAATCAGACTATTCAGACAAATTTCCGTGATCATTAAGAAAACATAATCAAATAAACACACTGCTATGCCCTATCACTCTTATGGTCATAAAGAGGCCATAATCCAGCCAAATTTTAGGGATGTGACTAATTTAAAAAACAATTCATTTGTAAATGGGCTTCAGTGGGCTTTGATATTAAACACACATGTAGGTGTTTTACTAAATTGGGTCCCATAAGTGAAGAATATATTTAATAGGTATCACAGGGGAAAAGTAACTCCGTTTAAAGAAGTAAAAAAGAAACAAACTGCCACTTCAGGTGGCTGAAATAGCACCATTGATTACATAAAACAGCTCTTGGTCTATCTAACATTTGTAATGCCAGTCGTTAAACATTATAAGGCAGTGGAAACCTGTTCTTTGTTTAAAGTCAATGGGAACTTTTGGTATTTACTTACTAGGCCCAGAATTTTTCTGAGCCATTCACATGCTTGGAGTAATGCACACACGTAACACAAGTACTTTATGCTACCGCAGCGTTACAGTTTAGTCAGAGTGCACATTAAATTTCTCTTTACAGTACTGGGCAAGGATTTCCATATCTGCATGAGTCTGGTTTTTTGTAAGCTCATGTACAATGTAGGCCAACATTTGCATGTGAAAAGTCATCAAAAATCAGGAGGAAAAGTGCCTACCTCAGTCATTTTTAAATAACTCAGGCCATTAATTGGTAACCTTTGTTTCTCCTACTTGCACAGCCATAAATTAGTTTTATGGATTAAGTATATTTGAACTTTTAAAAATGCTTTGATAGCTTAGAAAGCAAAACACTGTATTTGCAATCACACTTCAAAAACAATGGAGAAAAGGGGTGTGTGGGAGGAACTGATTAGGACTCTAATATCTTGCATCTTGGTTACAAATTGTTACTGGAAAATTGCAGTGCCAGTTCAAAGGTTTGCGGAAGAAAATAGTAGAATTAGCAAAATCATTTTTCACAGAAAAAAAAATGCAGCGTGTCATTCCTTTATATTTCCTTTCCAAATATAAAGGAAAACTTTAAGAAACCAACAGCCATCAGACAGCCATATGGCACATACCAGTTAAAACAGACAATATGAGAAACCTCTGGTGTTGCAACCTCCTCAAGTACTACTTATGATCTCATTACCACTTTGATGTCCTTACATAGGGAGCCCCAATTTGATCATTTAAGCATTAATCACAGGTTGTCTTCCTCTTTCTTGAAAGGCGTGGTGTTAATCGATGCAAAATGCATCCACAGCGCTCGTAACTTAGGACCAGAAGGTCTGGCCCACATGAGAGTCTTGCTGGTGGGGGTGGATTTGTGTGCTGTGTGGCTGAGGTTTTCCAGGAGCAGGTTGTGGTTTAAACGGCCTTGAATTCTGGTTTGCAAAAGGGACCAGAAGCGAAGAGGTTCTTAGGCAGTAGTTGCTCAGCACTTAAAATGGTTTCCTTTGGTAGAAGTCAGTCTCATGCCACAGGGCTCTGCTAGCTTTGGAACATCTCCAAATGTCCTAATCATTCACATGGTATTGGTATGAAGTAAAGTATCACAGTAGCAAGGGCACAGCTGTAGATATCATCAGAGTTTCTGCTAATGCTTGCTATGAAAGTCCTCTAGAGGAAGCTCTCACTAATGTTGAAGAAAAGAATTCCTGAATTATCTACCCCCTTACCCAAATCACATGGATGAAAAACAACCAACCAATGAACCCTGGATTTCCCTTCACTTGCCTTGTGCTTCACAGCCTTCTGTTTCCATTTGCAACTTGTCTTCTCAACCATAACACAGAAACACGTTAAAAGAATAAACTGTGAAACCATGAATGTTTTGCATAATCGCATGACTCCAGGAGATGGAGCTTTAACAATACAATTTCTGGATGCATCTTTAGTAACTTTTGCCTCTCTCATTACCTTTGGTTTAAAGCAAGCTTTGCTCCTGGACTCTCTTTTACCAGGGGAGGCAAGAGATACCTTTTTTTACAGATTTGAAGAGTTAGACGGCTTCCCAGACTGAGCAGCACCCCATAGACAGAACTGAGGATACTTTCCCAGCCACGACTGCGTGCAGAGCAGTTTCACAGGCATATTTTACCCACTTCAGCATGGATCTCCTGCCCTGAATTAGAGCTCAAGAAATTCCAGAGGACATCTAAATATCTGCTTCTGATCCACACCAGAGAGAAATCATATGGAGAAACTTCCTGGTGATATCAACATTGGGGAAATGAGAGGCCTAATACCTGTCTCTTGGCAAACACTTTAAAGTCACGGTGGTGGGTCTCAACCATATTGGACAAGCATGCTTTCCTGCTTCTCTTGTCTCCAGCATGTTTTAGTACTCTTTCAATTTGGGCTCTTTGGTCCTAGTCTTTTGCCACATACACAGTAAAGTGAGGAAGTGGAACTAGTGTTGCTCCCTAACTGTAACCCAGTTGCTTAATCTCGTAATTTTTTCACCAGCTTTGTAAAGGTTTTACAAAGTTTATAATTCACTTCTTCATAGATGCTGTAAAGCATGTCTCAAAGTTCTTTTATGCCATTAGCCCATACTTTAGGAGAAAAGATAAATGGAGCCAAAGGAATACTGAAATATTTGCTGACTTACCTGAGTTTTCTCCCTATTCTTGAACAGTCATCTGAATCTTTTAAGACTTCCAGGATCTTACCTTTCCTCTTGCATATAGACTTGTATGGGCTTCCCTTGGCCACCTGGCATCCCATCTTACTCCTTCAGCTACTAAGGTAGCTGAGCATTTCTCCTTCTCAATAAATGAGATGACAGGCAACCTTTCCTTCCCAGTCACCAGATGTCTTTGTCAGGTAATCAGTAACTTAGTTACCTGCTCATGAGGGCAGGTGATTTCTCTGGGTGGTAGCCAATTCCTCACCTACTAGTAACTTTGTGTGCAGAGATGATAATAGAAGCTCAACAACTTTCTGTTCTTATCTCTGTCTTAATTGTGTTGAATACCAGACCAAGAAGGAGGTAAAAAGGATAGTTATCCAATGGATTCCTAATGGGTAATTTGATAATAAAATATCAGTATTTCTCAAATAAATATGCAAAAATTCACTTCCTCGAAGAGGAAATTGTCATTTGTACAGTGAGGGATTCCCCTGGCTGTTGTAGAGATCCTATTCATACACCTCTAGGTTGATTATTTTGTGCGATGAACGTTTTTACCTGATTGGACATGTTTGTATCGTGGTGCAGCATAAGGCTGATAGTGCTTTTCATCAGTCAAACTGAATCAATCCATCAATCAGATATTGGTGTGTGACTAGCAAGTGAAATATATCCTTAGTCTATCAGTCTTTCATTCCTCTCTATCTTCAAAGTTATCCATTTCTACAGACCAATTAATCCAGAGGCTGACAGTGGTACTCTTGCTTTGATTTCTTTGTGACAGAGTATGCAAAAGTATTTCTTGGCTTGTTCTAGCACTTACTTTCCTTTGCTCGGTGGTTCAGCAACAAACTGCACACTATTGCTAATTAATATGTTTGAAATTCTACCCTGGCCCACAGCACTAAAGAAAATATCTCAGAAGTCTTTGACTGCACTAGCTATTAATCAGTCCTAAGCCTTTGCATTTGTCCTAATTCAAAGCATTTGTTTCACAACATATTTTCTGCATACCACACCAGTGTTGATCAACATAGGTTTCAAAATTCTTGTTTATTTTATTTTACAGCATGTCAGTCTGGGAAGTTAGACAAAAAAGCAAAAAAAAAAAAAGAAAAAAAAGGCTGTTTATTTGTCTCATGCTGGGGAATTTCAGACTCCAACAGGGTTCAATGGAGTGTGTGTCACCATCACAGAGTGTGCTAAGGAGGCATACTGAGTGGGAGCTGGTGATGAGAGAGAAGGGGCAGAAGAAGTCTGCATTTGGCAGCTGAGAAGACACAAAGGAAAACAAACAATACTCTTTGCAGAGAAGCTTTCTTTCTTGCTGTACAATGGATGCATGTTATTACTGGCCTGCATTGTCCATTCTGCTGCATAAATGGAAGTAGCCTCTTTCCACAAAACTTGACCCTACCACGCTCAGAAGGTGTCAGCTCCATAGCAGCTCTGCTCTGTGGCCTCTGAAGAGCACAGGGAAGACACTCTTAAAAACTGAGAGACTTCCTGAAATACGGGGAGGAGGAGTGCACTATATTATTCTCATTCAGCTCTGTAGTACGTCCCTGAGAAAAATTAAAAACCCAAACCATTATGCAGATACAAACATCCCAGGGCTCCTGACATGCGAAGGGTGGATCTAGGCAGCCTCTTTCTAAAATTTTGCAACCAAAGTAAAGGGAAATTTGAGATGTTTTCTTTGCCTCATCTCTCCCACACACATTGGCTTTCTGGATAAAGGCTAAAACATTGCTGTGAGCAATGACTTATCCCTGCTTTTTTCAAAATACTCCTCCATAAGAATATTTTTTTGGCCCTGCAATGAACTGGATTTAATCAAATGGCAGGTATTATTAAAGTATGCAGGCATACTGACATGTTCTGCAGGGTCTTCTAGCTCTAACCCTCATTGTACAATAATACTGTGTTGTTCCTGCCAAAGGAGAATATATTTTTAAGGAAAAAGTACCTACCTGTTTCCAGGAAAGTGTAACTATGAGAGAAACACAACTTCGCTGCAGCTGAGGTTGCTCTGCCTATTCTTTGACTGAGACAGAAAGAAGACAGAAAAAAAAATACAGAACTTTATTTTAATAAAAACTAGAAGCTTTGAAAAACAGATACACTAAATAGATAATGATAAAAAAAAAATAAAAGGATAAAGCTTTGAATCTAACTCTGGTCTTGCCCACTCTGTCCTTGCAGTTACTATGTTTGGGTTGCAGTGATTCACTGTCCAGCAGCCAAACCTTGCCAATCTCCTGGGAAAGGCTTCTGATCACCTCTAAGGCAGCCAGCTCCCATCTGCTCTGCAGCTCTCCTGCTCCCTGGAGCATCTTGCTCCAGAAAGGAGACATTTCCCCCACCCACCCAGAGCCCATCTGACCTATTCCTACAAGAATATATGATAACTTAGTACAGATAAGTCGAAAAGATACTCCCCTTCACAGCAACATGATATTGCCAGCTTTCTAAACAGTGCTTTCACCTCACCTTGGCTATGCAAGATTTTTATGACTTAAACGGCAGAAGATGTTACTTATTTGGCTGATTTCTCCTCCTTCCCTCCTGTGGGAGCACTCAAGGACAGAGGATTTATTGGAGGTTAGGACAAAACAGTCTTATCTGTAGCACATCGCGGCTTAGAGCAAATATTGTTTCTAGCTTCTGCTTCCCTTTTTCCCTAAGGTAAGTTTAACTCTCATTTAGTTTAGGCGTTTAGTTTGCCTTTGCTTTTTTCCTTCCCTAAAGGTGCCCAGAAGTGAAAAATAATGCTGTGTCCCTGGCTCCCTTTTGGTGTAGAAACATCTCTGGATTTTTATCCAAAAAGGGTAAATCCTTGTTGAGAGGACAACAAGCAGGGATATCATAACAAGTAAAACTTGAACTTCCTCAGGCTCAAGATACACTTGCAAATACAACCATGTCTTTAACCTTTGCCGATCCATAGAAAAGCATCCATCTGGCATTTGAACACAGCTTACACATCTAGTTAAAACACCTGATTAACTGATATTTTCATCTTGAACCTTTCCATGTCCCTTGCAAGAGAATGAGGAACTTTATGCCTCGGTATCTGTTCTCATTATGTTACAATGCCAGGAAGCCACACTTTGGAAATGTCTACCAGTAGAATAGGATATTAATCCCTCAGTTCTCAAATGTACAGTAAAAAAAAATGAGGGGGGTGGGGGGGATGGAGGTTGCAAATGAGAAAAGAAAGGGAACAGAAAACAGAAAATGTAATTGAGCTTGTGTTACCCAATGATAAAGATGTAAAATTTGAGGCAGGAATTATTTTTTTAAAGAGATCATTTGTGACAAAGAAGGAGGGAGAGGAAGGATAAGGGAGAGCTATATTGTTCTTATTTTTCATCTTCAGAATTAGTGTTACTCAATGTATAGGTGCAGCGTATTTACCCCCATCCAGAATTAATTCATGACCCTACTAATACTTAATACCTAATTCTTGCACAGAATTTTTTTCCCTGTAGCAGTTGATCACACAACAAATTGCAAAATTTGGTAAACAAATCTCTTATCTTAGTTATGGAAAAGGGAGGCTTTTTTGGTAAAGCAGCAAATATAATCCAGATTTCCTAATTCTCTAGATCAGTGTGTGTACCTCTAGACCATTAAGCA
The DNA here is from genome assembly GCA_004320125.1 of Scolopax mira. NCBI lineage: Eukaryota > Metazoa > Chordata > Aves > Charadriiformes > Scolopacidae > Scolopax > Scolopax mira. The sequence continues at coordinate 134,284 of BJBW01004188.1, forward strand.
CTACAAAAATCAATGCACTACATGATGTAATGTGGCAGTAGGGCTGTCTTACGGCTTGTCCTTGACAGATGTTTGTATTGACAGCAAACAGCCCAAAAGACAAAGCCTGCACCATGACAATTCCACAAAATCACTGAAAAAAACAAGAAGAGTGACAATCCTCAGGGCTCCAAACTTTCCAAATTAAGGAATTTAAATCCCTATAAAATGTCTAAGCCCTGAGGCTTTTTTCTGTAGAATTATCACTGGTAAATATATAGATTATTTAATTAATCCACTTGGTTTTAAGTTGTCTGCTCTTTTATTTTCCTTCTGTGCCTCGCTTTGGTGGTTTGAGCCCCCTGGCACCTTCAGAAATTGCTAAGAGGTGTCTGGTAGGAAGGATCAGAAGTTCACAGGCACAGGTGGATACGGTGTAAGGGACCTCATCCCAATGTCTCAGTCCCATCTCCACTAAACTCTTACCCTTTGGATGCAGCCCTAAGTTCAAAGGTACACCCAAAGAGGCACCCCAATGGTACAGTCTTGCCAGCTTTGCTTTTAATGAGATCAGGGTTTCACTAGGCTCTGGAGTCTGTGATTCAAATGCTCCCCTCACTGTTCAGTTAATGGGATCAGAGCAGCTCCATCTGTAATGTGCGGGTTGTCTCCTGGGTAATCTGCCTCAAGGAGATGGATTGAGAAGCTTACACCTTTAAATATGATGCAGTCAAGGAGAATTATAATTATTGCATGTATTAACACTGTGTACAAGGCCAAAATTACATGGCATAGAAAATATGAAATAAAACGGAATATTGCAATAGCCAATAGTAAGGAAAGAAAAAACAAAAAACAACTGGTTGATAGAGCATTATCTATGCTACTGGAAAACTTTGCTGTGGAGAAAAGAAATAGAAGATATATTGTCCCAGAAACTTCTGGAAGTCTTCTAGGGCTGTAAGGCAGATAATCATATTTAGCTTGTATGTGGGAGTTGGAAAGAACTCCATTAGCCTTATCCTATAATTTCTTCTTCCTCAGGATGACTCTTTTTCCTTACTTTAAGATTAGAGAACAACTTTTACCTCTTTTGCTGACCAACCTGGTTCATTCATCTAAACACTTTGTTTACTTAAAATGCTCATTTTCTCAGAGGAATTGTTTCCAAAAGGTGTCCACTCATTCTCTGCACTTGTAGAATAAGGAAGAAGTTGAGTGGATTTTGGTAAGAGCTAGTATCTTTGAAATTGACTATAAGATCTGGGTGCCCAGTTTATTTATCCATTACTGGGAATTATGCATATAAATCTCTAAGTTTTTGAAAATCATAGCCTAAAGGCTTGACCTGTCAGTCAGCCTAAAGGAATGTAACTGTCATCAATTACAAATACAGTTGTTGTCATTTGGCTATCAAACTACTTGATTTGCATGTATAGAGATTGTTTTAACCTCCAAATATTAGATCTCCTGGTGTTGCCTGAATTGAATACTGAGCACAAAATTGCACGTACAACATTAGGCTCTGATACTTCAAAGAGCCTTCAGAAAACAAAGCCTTTGGTCGTAGGCGCTGGAAGTTGAAGAGAAATATTTTTTTAAATATGGTTCTAAGCTCTATTTATTTGGCCCAATAAATGCCGTTATCTGACCTCTTAACTCTAAGAAGTGAGCACTGATTTTAACTGTTTCCATATTTGCTTCTTTCACCATTAGGATGTCTAAATTCAGCACCATGTAAGAGGCTGGTTGAGTCCTCATCAAAGAAATTTTCTTCCCATTATGTGCAGGTTTAGAGTCATTGTAATTTCCACAGCAATAGGAACTCCTACTGCCCATGCATTTGTCTAATTCATTCTTCTGTATGAGTTAAAATATAGTAACTGAAACTTGTATTTCTCTGCTTCAGAAATCTGCTCCAAAGAGCAGAAATACCCTATTGTTGTCGCAGGTATGAGTAAGGTATTTGTACTAATTTGTTGAGGGCTTTCTTCATTCTATATCAAACAATATTTTTTAATCTGATTCTTGCCTCATACACTACAAATGCCAAAGTCACAATAATAAGTACCTGAAATTACCTAAACCCTTTCTGGTTATTGCAGTTTCGAATGTTTTGCTGAGGATGACAAAGAATCGTGGAATCATGGAATTGTCAGAGTTGGAAGGGACCTCTAGAGATCATCTAGTCCAACTCCCCTCCCCAAGCAGGAACGCCTAGAGCACATCACTCAGGACTGCATCCAAGCGGGTCTTGAAGATCTCCAGAGAAGGGGACTCCACGACCACCCTGGGCAGCCTGTTCCAGGGCTCCAACACCCTCACCGTTAAGAAGCACGTTAGGAACTGGCTTCAGCAAAGACTCATGTTCATAGTGAACCTGAGCATGCTGCAGTTTTATTAACATCAGGGGGACAAGGATACATCAAGTGTGGATGAAATTTTTAGCAGTAATGCATCTGGGTTTGAAAGTGACATACTCTATGTATGAAAGGAGAAAACAACGTCTCACAAGTGCACCTTCCAGATGCAGACTTGTATATAGTTATGAAAGCTTGAGCGAGGTTGAATGCTGAGTTAAAGAGCTTGATATGGAAGTAATTAAGTAGCAGACAATAAGTGAGATAGAGAAATAGTGGAATAAGAGCTTTTAAGAAAGTTAAGTGACTGATCAAACCTCTCCTTCCCTTACTGTTCCTGACCTTCCTTAAATTAAGGCAGGCATGATGAAAGATCTACAGACTTTCTTTTCTAATAATGTCCTTGATAATCAAGGAGCAGAAGTTGTTAAGTGTATTATGATTGGTTGGAAGAGATTCGCTCCAACATTTGGTTCTCAAGCCAAGAAGAGACATAAACCTGTTTTGTAGGAAGTCCTCCACATATGAGCAGTGGGTAGAGCTGAAGTAGCAATCAGTGGCTGGTTGAGGCTGTCTGCCCACACCAAACACCTGTCCAAGCAGAAATTTCAGCAACTTATTGCTGAGCTGTTTTAGACTAGTTCATGCACAAGCTCTCACAAAAAAGGACAGAGAACAAAAAGGTTTGGAGGTAGAATAGACAACAAAGAGAATTTGTATCCCAGCCAAAAAAATGGTAAAAATGGTAAGACCTGAACATTAGGAAATGGAATGGGGGATGACTTGGTGGGATAGTAAACTGAGTAAATAGGATCTTTGCTGCTCATTCTACCATATTCTTCTACCTCCCACCACGAGTAAGGAGCATTGGGTGGGTAAGTGGATCCTTTGTCTTGGTTTAATGCCAGCCATGAGAACAGTTGTGAAACAAAGCCAACCATGCTGGCAAACATCCATTGATCATCCTTTCCTTCATTAAAGCCCTCTCACCTTGTGAGAATAAATTGATTACGCTATTGTAGGACAGGCTTCCTCCAGCACTTCAAAGCCTGCAGAGGTGGAAGCTGGATTTGGGCCATAGTGCCTGGAGCCTTCAAGAGTTAATTAAACATAATAGTAACCTATATATTTACAGGTCCCTTTTTGATGACAGCAACAGAATAGAGGTTAACCCCCCTTTTCAGGTTCTCCCTCAGGATTTGTTTGAACTTTGCTCTTCTTCCAGTTCTACATCAGGCATGAACTGAGCTCTGCAAGTCAGAGAGAAATGCGTGCTGAGTCTCCAGCTACAGACACCAACTGCACACATGGAAAGACTGAGTGATTTGATGAAGATTGCACCTGAAAACTGTGGCAAGGTACCATTTCATTATTTCATCCTTTTCTCACAAATTCCCTGCCACACTCCTTCATCTGTGATGAATCATGAGGATGCCAATATATAAATAAGTATAAATGATATGAAGGCACTGGCTGAAGTTCTGCAAAGCACCTTACTGCTGCTTAGGTGGAAAAGAATGAGGAACAGAAATCTTTCAGATTTACTAGTCCTAATGCAAAAAGCATTTATTTAAGCTTGCACATAAAGATCAGCTAAGCAGCTTTAAAGACATCAGTAAAACCTACAAGCTGCATAACATTGATGAAAAATTGACTCGGAATCGACACGCTGCACGGTACTTACTATCCCTGACAAGGTGGATAAAAATAGCAAGGAAACAATGGTGATGTCAATCAAAGACTGGGTGAGCCAAAGAATTTTGCAAATACTCCCACATGGAATGAGTCAGAGATGGAGTGGAGAGTTTGAGAAACCCAAGGCAAGCAAAATCTCTTTTAAAGTAGTTTCACTGTGTGCACTCAGAAGCCTTAGACAAGTTGAATTTAAATCAACAGAGAATTTTTTTAAAGGAGGGGGAAAAAAGAGTCTTGTAGGTGTTTCAGTCCATTGGCACAGTGACAGTTTCTCTACAATTTTTTTCCCCAAAACTTTCCAAATAAAATGCTAGATGTGATAAATAAAACCAGATCTTTAGGCAGTATAAATTTCCCAGCTGAAGTTCTGGCAATGAGAAACCCGATCCCTATGTCTTCATGTGAGGATGTGATCAATGCACTGCAGGACAGATCCAGTACAGAGTACTGACATCTTCTATCAGTAAACAGAGAGAAGAACAAGTTCAGCAGCTGTTCAACAGAGCACTAGATGCCATTATATGGGAGTTTAGGATAGGAAGTAAAGCAAGACATTACAGCCAATTGGAAATCTGGGTGGAATTTTGGGAGGTAGACAGTCATAAAGTTATTTGCATGTTTTCCAGAAACAGCAGATTAAAATTAAAAAGAAAAACCAACCCACAAATAAGTATCATACCTCTCTAAATGTATAAAACTTAAAAAGCAACAAAAAATGTCCTAAGGTTTATAGAAGATAGCATTTTTAGATGTAGTATTTTAAGGTCTCATACACACATCAATGACAAGTCCTTTAATGTTTGTGTTTACTTTGGAGAAATATCAAATAATCAAGTTTTGTAAAATCTCTAGTTCTGAAATTCAACTAGGTATCTTTTGCAACATCTGAAGAGCTAGTCCCTTATAAAAATACTTAGCTTCTTGCTAGCATAAGTAAAGACTTCTAGGATTAAAAATTTTGGGAGTAATGTTTTGTTCTTAACCTCACAGAATTGCATCTATGAGTTTGATCATCTTGATCCATAGGACATAGAGGCCCTGCAGTTGCATCCACAGTACTCAAAGGAGGTGTTTTCCTAACTTCATTAGGTCTATGACCAAGTCCCCTGGCAACATCATGCAAATGGATTTTTTTTTCTAACAGGACAGGTGTGCAAATATGGTGTAATACGCAACTGCTCCAAACACCAGCTCATGTCACAATAAGCATCTTTCCCAAGGTGAGGAAAGAGGTTTCTTTCACAAAGCTTTTACCTGCTCTCTGATTTTTTTCCCTGAGTCAGGCTTTTTTGCCACAGACACTTATTTTAGCAGCCGGTTTTGCAGCATTTGAAGTTTACACAATGCATTAAGTGTCCTGAAAAAATCCCCCCATAATAACCAATCTTTTTTCCATTTCAGAATGGATACTTCTTTATAATGACCTCCCAGTCCTTTCTGTAATTTTCTCCTTTGCTCCAAACAGCAAGAGTTACAGAAATTTGAGAATGATGTAAAACCTGTGGGTTGAAATCCAAATGTCCTGAGAAGCTTAAACCCATTGATAAATGGTCTTAGAGCACATGATCCTCTATTTTGGTACCAAATCTTCATCTTAGTGACCACATGTGGATTTGGGTCTGAAGCTGGAAAACAGAACACCTGTTAAGGGGGGAGCTAAGAGATATTTTATTAAAAAAAGATCTTCATCTTTTTCTTGTATTTCTTTGATGTTTCAGTATTTTGCAACTGTTGAGTAAGGAAGATGAAAAGCCGTTGTTGTTTAATTAAACATTCAGTGCTCTTTGCCACTCCTTTCCTGTTTTTTAACTGAAAAGCCAGCCAAAATGAAGATATTATCTGTGGAAGCATCTGAACTGAAAATGCCATGGTCTCCAATGGTTACATGGCAAAACAAATATTCCAGTATACATGTAGCCTAATAATTAGCACTTATAAAGACAGCAAGTACTTACTTGCAGTGGAAGACCCATCCTAATATTATATATGCAGTCATACACCATATTCTTGAAACTACTTTATAAGACACAACAATGAGAATGTTAACTTAAGGCTGCAAATAGAATGTACAACAATGTACAACAATTCTTTAGGCTAAGGTCTGGCCGTACTAAATGATTCTGTCCTTCCTCTACCAAAATCATAAACCATTGGGAAAGCACAGCTGCTCTTACACCATGATGTGGGAAGATGCGTTAAGTACCAAACCATAGTTTGAGGAAAGGTATACAGGCCTTATGAACTGATCATGTCAGAACAGCTTTACTGTTTTTTGTCACAGGCTTGTGGCTTAACTGAAGGCTTTGGGTGAAGGTGGAAACTTCGTTTTGGCCCGGGGATGACCTTTGAAAGATGCAGCAACCTCACAGCAGAAGAATGACTTATCTGCAGCACTGATGTAAATACCGCAAGACTGACGTGTCAATGTAATATCAGAGCAGAATATTTCTCAAGGAATACATCTGCCCTACTTAATAAACTGACATGTTAGTCGATAGTGCTTTTGCTGGTGGGAAGGGGAAGTGTCTGTTTCGCTCTTCATGAGAAAAGTGTTATTGTTTATCTAATTATGGAATATTAAGATATTATTTTATTCCGTAAGACTGATACCATAATTTAAACGGTGATTGTTGAAGGATTGCTGGGTGAAATCTGACCAATGGTTAGCATGAAGTTCAATGTTCAAATAAAATAATATTACATGGTTTGGGCTGTAATATGCAAGGATACAGGCTAAATATTACTTGTTTCTTTTGACAAATCAAAAGTTTACTATTCAGAATAGTAAGCAGTGTTGTGAACTGTCAGCAGGATTGGGCCCTTAGGTACTGCAAAGCAAATGTCTACATATAACCTGACTAATGTGTGTATTCTGTAAGCAATTACTATTGTTTATCCTCTGACAGGGCTTTCTGAAACATTGCAGAGAAATGAAGAATACTTTTAATTTGTACTGTATTAAATTATACTTCTATTAATTATTAAATAAAGATTATTACTAAAAGTTAATGAAAGAAACTATCATTATTATATCTGCCACAAATAAAAAATCTACCTATTGTATTGCAGAGATGATGCCATCCATTAATTAGTTTATAGACTCCCGAAACCTAAGGGAGCATTACAAATTTCCAGGATTTTCCTAAATTGATCTTGTTAGAACAAACACAAGATTTCTGATGCAGTCAAAAGATATGTGCTGCGTATTAGATTGAATGCTTCTTCCTCTACTACACTCATGTGATCTCTCCCTCTTTCCAATTGCTGGATGTTTAATACAAATAAATTACTGGTTCACATCATATACATCTTGGGGATTGGCTCTTCAAAACTCTCAAGGCATGAGAATTTGCCTGATTGATTGTATATTTTGGAGGAGAGAAGCAAACTGACTGATTAGCCGTTTAGCTCTCATGGTGCTTCCTAGTCTGGCATAATTGAGGTTTGTCCATTTTCATAGATGCAGAGGAAATTTATGGGGAAAATTATTTTGGAATTACATACACATTATGTATATTTCCTTACATTTCTAAAAAAATATTTTATTCCAGGATAATTTCAATTATTTATTTTTGGTTACTCTTCAGGATGACTGAAGACAAAATAACTTTGGTCTTTGTTACACTGTGCATCATTGGAGAGAGACTTTTTACAAGGGCATGTAGTGGTAGGACAAGGGGTGATGGCTTCAACCTGGAAGAGGGGATATTTAGATTAGATATCAGGAAGAAAGTTTTCACTGTGAGGATGGTGAGGCACTAAGTATTCAAAGTCCCTTCCAAAGCAACCAAAGCAAAAAGAACCAACTGGGTTGTCCACAAAGGAAGTCTCTGAGGGAAAGGAGCCCCCAGGTGTAAATCCACTGTGCAGAGAGGGAAAACATGCCATTTGCTGAAACCCACTGGCCTCTGTTGCTAAGCTCTACAGGAGTTTTCTTCCATTAGCAGATGGGAGTTTTTTTAACCTACAATTCTATGCACTGCTGTCCACAAAATCAGCACAGCCACGGTACCAGCAAGTGCTGACTACAGGACTCCCACCAAACTGGGGGAGAATCCACTGATCTCATCTTTGCTGATCTTCCTTTCTGCCAGTTGCTTCTACTTGTGCTTTTGTGCAGGCCCTGGGGAATTCACCCTTATTAAAAAAGCTTCAGAAATGTGCATGTAGGACACGCAGCTTTACAATTTTGATGTATTCAGAAAGCCATGCAAATACTATATCAGTACGTGAGGTACTAGTCAGGGAGACAGTTTCAGTTAAAATAGCTGACATACTTATCTGGAAAGACAGATGAACTATGCTGGGGTGAAAAGTATAATCGTGCTTTTAATATTCATGAATAGTATATGGCTATGCAGCACTTTAAAGACAGGACAATACAGAGCCAGATATGCTCAGAAAAGTTGGATGTCACTGGACAAACACATAAATGTGTTCCCAGAAGCAATGTTTCTCAGGACATTATTTTCTTATAGGGATAACGTCGTTGATCTTGAATGACTGCAGGTTTTAAGCGAATACAGGGTAACAGTATGTCAGTACTTTCCACTGAAATCATTTGACATGACAACTTTAAAATACACCAAACATATTCTACTGATAAAGAGATACATAAACTACTGGATCCCAGAAATACCTGGTATAACTATAAGTGAATTATATATATGCACACACACATACATACACATATATATATATGTAACACTACACAAATGCATATAAATCAATAAATATATAAACATACATATATGCATATTTATACAATATTCCTATAGATTATTGACATGAATAAGGTATTCAGAAGGCAGCAGGTTTACTTATATCAAACATTTTATCACTGTATTCACTTGTGCTTTTTTTTTTTCTTACTGTCTTGCCAGTCTCCTTGAAATGTTCCTTTATATTGTGGCAAAAAGCAATCTCGCATTTCTTAGCTGCTGATTGGAAAATCTAGTAATATGCAGCACTGTCCTGTTTCAAAACATTCTCAATCTGATCTTGTAAGTCATCGTGGTGGGAGCTGCAGGTGCTGAGCTCCTGTGGAAATGCATACGTAGTGTAAAGAAGCCTAAGTAGAGGTTTCTCTGTCTTTAGGTTATGATATGGTATCTGACACCTGGCTATTAGATCTTGGACATCTGTCTAACAGTTATGACTTGTAATTATTATGATAAATCCTTAAACAAACAGATCATAGTAGATGGTGGAAAACACACTAGAACAAAGTAGAACCGGGTCTGTTGCTAGGGCTGAAGTGTGTAAAAGGAATCAACAAAAAAAGAATACCTTTTTTTTAATAGACAGCAATTTGTTCTACTGTTCTACCTACTGAAAGCATACAGTACAATGTATTTGGCAGTGCCAATTTAAGCTGTGAATTATTTGGTAGAATTAGATCTTCATGAGCAAAAATTTGTTCTTTTACTGTGATGTATATACTGTGACACGTACTTGCAAAGTGAAGAGCCTAAAGTAATACTCCTAACACCCTAGTCAGACACTCAGACATAAGTGGACTAAAATCAAAGCACCAATTGCTCTCCTTTAATTCAATAGGGTTTGTGAGGGTACGACACATGAAGAATATAAGGCCATTTTTACTTTGATTCCTTAATAAATGGACTTAGAATCCCAACTGGAAAGCTGTAACTTATGTGCATAGCAAGGGGGTTAAGGTGGCACGGGGTTAAGGTAGGAAGGCATCATAAGTCTCTTTGCTCTGTTTCAACCTTCTGATATTTGATGCCATTCACCAGAGGTCTCCTAAGTGTAAAAAGTTTGTCTCCTCTTGTTAAATTGCCACCTGCTCAGGGAAAAGCTAATCCATTAAGGTCAAGCAGTTCTGAGAAGGTGCTGCAGTGCCTGGGGCAGCCTCTTGAGTTTCACTTCTAGCAGCTGCAGGAAGATGAAGTCGGGATGGTCCTTGTTACTGAAATTAGACAGATCAGGAAGCAAACAGAGCTTGCCTTTCATCTGATCTGGCTTTGAGATGGGAAAGGTTGGGGAGGGGGCCAGAGAAGAGGGTGAATTCCTCTTCTAATTACTTTACGGGTCAGTTCTCCAGACTTTATGTCAATGCCAGACATACATGATCTTTTTTATTTTTAAATGAGAGAAAAGGAAAAAAAAATCTCATGAACTACTGAAGATTTTAGGTTTTACTATTATTTAACTCTCAATACCATGACTTTCATGGGGATTATTATATTTTCCTTCAGGAATGTGCAGCCAACAGAGCAAAGGCAGGGAAAGAGCCATGATGTCTGCATAAACTTCTTGTCTCCTTTACATATTGAAACCTTCATCTTCTGTGTTCATTACTCAGCTCCTTTCCTCTGAAGTGGATCTGAGGCTTCTGATAGCTGCTGGACTGATAGTACAAGCTGGATCCCTCTTTTTGTTCACACCTGAGACCATCTCCTCCCTATAGTTCTGAAGGGACAGCCGCCCACAAGATAGAAGGGTCAGATGCCACCTCCATGACAAAGGCTTCCCAGTTCCCCTCTCCTCTCTGCAGCCTTCACCAAGCCCATCCTGCGTGAATCACAGCAACCCTCTGCATTGCCTTGCCTTGCAGAACCCCCTGGCTCACAGATGGAGACTTCGGAAAAGAGAGCAAGGAAATTGAATGACAGGAGATCCTTCAGGAGCAATGTATGGGAGTACTCAGCACAAGCTATAATTCATATCAGCCGTTTGGATGTGCTGCAGCAAATGAATGAACCAGACTTGATCTTGTTTTGTCTCATTGAGAGCCAATATTGTCAGGGATCAGCTGGTGCAAAACCAGACTTTTCAACACCTTTTTTGGGTAACATAGGCTGTGATTATATGAATTCCATAGGCATAGGCAGCTTGATTGCTTCAGTCCCCGCTTCTTACACACCCACTTGGAGCCCTCTTTTCACAGGGTTTTTAAGAGCCACTTTAGAGAGCTGTGATAATCCGGGGGATTAGTGAGAGCCAGAGGGGAGCCAGGCACATGATGCCCCACAACTGAAACATGCAGATGCTTTGCTTTGATGCGATAAGGCGCAATGAAACTTTTTTAAAACTGAGATGAGGGAGTGTTTTATAGAGCACTGCAGCATCCTAACTCTACCAGGGCCATTAGAAGTCAAAGTGCTGTGAAGACAGCTGGTCATCTGCTTGATTCAATTTATTTTTTGCCCCCTTGATTCTTCTTAGCCAAAGCTCTCTCCTGCACTTTCCCCCACACTTCTGCTCTCCCAGTTTACAGGGCAGTGTTTACAGTGGCGAGCAGGCAAACTGTATTTTACAGCTGATCTCCTAAGTTAGATGGAAAGATACCCTCCTCCGGAGTCAGCTATGTCTGCATTATAGGTAGCCAGAAGGAGCCTTTTGATTGGATGAAAATAGACATGTTCTAATATTCTCTTTCTTCCTCTGATTTGCAACAGGCCTTTGAGTCTCCCAGAGCCAATGGATTATTTTGAAACTTTGCTCTCTTCTAAGCTAGGCAAGATACCCAAGCGTGTGCCTTTCCCTCTGTAAATTCTCAGTGTTTCCCCAGCTAAGACAAATGCTTCTCCAAATATATATAGAAATTCTCCAATGTGCATGCAGATGCAAATAGATATATATTTATTCATATATCTATATTTCTCTCTCTATATATATATACAAACAACTTACTGGGGGATAAGATGTTCACTTGTCAATTTTCATTCATGTAAGAAATCTATATGCACACAGTTGGTGTCTGTCCTGGCATTAGGCTCCAATGAGGATTACAGTGTGCAGAGCATTTTACAGAGGTCAGAGGAAAAACAGTCCCTATGTCAAAGTACTTACAACCTACGTAGTGCAAAATGGACACAGTAGATAACATGATGGCAGAATACATATTTTCTAGTTATAGGATGCATTTTTCTAAGAGTATGTAGAAAATTCTTTTCTTGCCTCATGTTAAGAGGGCACAAAAATTTAAGTGCTACTAAATATTTAAGTCAAGAGTTCATAAGTTCACCAGCAGCTCTCAAAATTGTGTTTGAATCTCCATGGATGCTCAACATCAGGACTGTTTGAAAATATGACTCACTAATTACAGTGAATCTGCAAATCACAAAGTGTGCTCTAAGGTGCCACCAAGATGTGTCCTCAAGCCCTCCAGATTGAATTTTTAACTAGAAAATATGAACTTAATTGAAATATCAGTAAAATTCCATCACAGACCCAGATTCTGAAGCCAGATGTGTTTGCTTAGATCTTAGAATCTATACAGATTGACTTCTGGATGAAGTTATTCAAAACTAACCCTCAGGCTTGTCATGACAGCATGGGACCAGAATGCTTGCAGAAGTCAAGGCGTACTACCAAAGCTCTGAATGATGGATAGGATAGGGAGAGACACTACTGTCTGCTTCTTTGCACTACTTTTGCACGGTTTTCTCCTTTTCTCTTTAACACTCAATACTTTTATTCCGCACATCTCAGATAAGAGTCCTAATTGACAAGGTAGAGACTACTGTGGAGTCTTGTCTTGGGTGCACTGAGTGAGTTCCTGAAGGTTTTGGTTTCATTATGCATTGGAATAAAAATAGATTTTGAAATCTCAAAAATTGTCATTAAATAGTATTTATTTGGGTTTTGGCCAACCTAACTTTTCTACACCATCTGCTTGGCAAACCATCTCGTCTTTGGGATGCAGTTGGAAGAGGCCTATTATGATTAGTGTAAATGATGCTGGAAAATAAACTCTTTATTGGAATTTTTATGTTAATCCATCAGACAAGGAAACTCTTGCTAATTGGATCCTATCGCTCCACTGCCAGTTTCAGTTAAGAAGACGTGTAAGCAGTGCACAGTTGGGATTTTGTCATTGTGATTAAACACATAATTATTTAAATGCAATCTAGAGCAGATACATCATTCAGTATACCACTAGGTATATTTCTTTTCTTGGCACAAATGTTTGCCTCTTGTTATCTGGCACAGTCCTAAAATGCATATTTACTTGAAAATGACAACTAAATTCTAAAAGAGCGTCCAGTAAGGACTGGGCACAATGTGAATATTTTAAAAATAATGACAGCAAACCACCAAACAAACCAGAAGCATTATTGGAATAGATTAGTAATTGTAAAGAAACTGTTCCTGACATGAGCCAAGGTCTGTAAAAATGTTTTTTAACAGTCTCACATCAGCAAATCTCTTCAAGATGCTCCTTTTAATCTGCAATATCTTGGCTTCAAAATCCCTGCAGAGTAAGTGATTCTCTCTTTCATTTTAATGTTCCAAAGGTACGATACCACATATTTTTTCAAAAGTCACTTGACAAAGGGAACAGAAGATGTTAGTCCCTTCCCCAAGCAGAAAGCTTTAAAATGCCCTTATTATTATTCTGCAAAATGCAAACAAAGCTCAGGAGGGGTCCCTGTTAGGAACAGATTTGCATCTCTTGAAATGATTTAAAACTGACGAAGACGACAACTTGAGTGACTTCTTACCCTCTGTGGACCTCGAAGGCTCTGGCAGAAAAGGAAGTTAAATATTGAAATTATTTTGCTATTGAAAGACACAAAAACTGATCTGATGTTTAGGCCTTCTGTCCCTGCTGCTGGGCCTTTGGCACTTTATCATCTGTGACCTTGACTCAGGGAGTCACTGATCTCCATTTTATCAACAGCCACTGGCTGCACAATCTCTTGCTGATATGGCTGCAAATGGTACTGCTTAAAAAATGTCACTGTCTCATTTCTTGAGAAATTAAAACAATCTGTAAAAGGAATTATCTACTGCTAACATTAAGATTTTTTTTTTAACAAAGTCTACATAGCTGTAGGAGAGAAAGCTGGATTTGGTGACTAATCCCAGTCAAAAGAATCATGGGAAAGTAGATAAATAAGTGTTTGTGGTCAATTGACTCTGGGGAGTCTAGCATATTCTAAAGAACAGAAGACTTTCCTGAACAGGAGAAGCAATAAATGGGAATCAAAGGCAAATGGCAATAAAAAATGCATTTGAAGATTTGTTTTCTTTACAGAAGATCAATGTGCCAAACACTAAACCCGTAATTTCAGATAAAATTTACTGTATGCCAAAAATAAGATAATATCTTTTCTAGAGAATCACATCAGAAATGCTAGGTAAATGTATGGAGGATCAACAAATGCTATGATCATTAGATCTTATTCAGTAACATGAGGAGATACAAAGTGACAACCTTACAAAGATACAAAGCGATGCCTTAGCAGGAGTTACTGATACTATGGAATATTTGTTGCATAATGTAATTTGACTAAAATGAACCAAAATTTCTAACATGATGCTTGTCTAAAAGATAGGAGATTGCCTGTGCAGTCCAGGAAGTCAACACAAGCTTCACCATTGACTTCAGTAGGAGGAGAAAAAAGGCTGGTAAGGACAAAGAGGAAACGAAATGGGAGCTTAACCAGTCACACAAATGCTAGAGAAGCAACTAATCCAAATTGTCACCTAAATAACACAGCTTCAAAAGGATGCCAAACCTCAATTTGCTTTCCTGGATGCAGTTACTGTCATGATGTATGGAGACATAGATTATCATAAACGAAAGGCACACTTACTATAAAGAAAAAGCTATAAGGCCATGCCAGCCATCAGACAGACTATGTTCCAGTTGTCTCCTTGGGGCCCACCACACCCAGCCTGGATCTCTGTCCATCAGCCACAGACAATGAGCGTGTGGGCTATACGACACAATAAGCATCTGTGGCGAAATCCTAGCCCATTGAAGTCAACATTGAGGCTGCCATTGACTACCACAGGGGCCATATTTCATGTAATCACAGTTGTCTACACAAATTGGAATAGCTTTTTAGGTTGCCTTCTTCACCCTTCCACTCCCCATCTTTTACAGCACTGTAATTAGGGGTAAACTGGGACTAGTGGGAGCCAGTGAAGTATTTTCCAGCAGACTCTTTTTGGTGGAGTTGCCGCCTTCCAGCAGTTGTGTCCAGAAATACAGAAAAAACCCTATTTCAACCAGGGACTTTGTATAGCTGTGGTTAACAGCTGAAGTTAAGGAGTCCATAATAGGATAGACTGACAGTGATTGCAAAGGAATGAGATATTACTGCTTCCCCTTACCTAAAATTGAAACCTTACATTAGCAAGGTAATAAAGATCAGTTTTCTTGCAATCTGGAAGATAATTCTCAATTAATCTGTGCTTTGGTGAAATACTAAATAAAAGCCAACCAACACATAGCACAGTGCATTCTGAGCTTGATTAGGGCTTCAAGGGACTACAGCAAATTAAATTAATAAATAATAATCATAGCAACCAGTTTAAAAGATTGAATATTCAGAAAAGCAAAGAAGAAAGGAATTCTTGAAAAACTGAAGTTGATGTCCACACTGTCAGGTGAGAAGAAATAACACAGAGAAAATGCAACATGCTGAGCTATACTCTGACTTTTCAAATGGATCAGGATGTTGCTTTCAGCTGCACTGAGAAGCTCAAAATCTTTTGGATTACATATCTAGAAAGTTGATGGTCAGCCATGACTGGGTAATTGAGAATAAAAGCAGTCTCCTCTCGGCAGCAAGAATAGTGTCTCTGTTACTACACTCTTTTTTAATCCTTATTCTCAGCTTTTTGCTGATATCCGATTCATGCTGAAAGAGTACAGATGTGCACTAGGACGAGAAAGCTACATGCAGGAACAAGGATATTTCTTTTGCAGTGGAGTGGCACTGCATTTAATAAATGTCCTCAGCCTTAGTTCATTCAAATGGATTTTGTAAGGAAGCCCAGTTGTTTAATCTTCTCTCCTCCCATAGTTAATAATACTCTAATTATAATAATAATTATTTCTTTGCATTTACATAACACTTTACATCTTCAAAGCATTCTCTAACTATGAATCATATTGTTAACATGTTAAGTTATAGAACTAACTAGGATTTCTCTGCTAATTCTTTAAAAGAAAAATATTTAAAAGTTCTAATTTTATGATATGCAGAGATATAGTTCTATTAGCTCATATTTGAATCTGAATATTTAGGGAATCTGGTCTGATAAAGTAGCTTGGTTCCTTGAGGAAAAGACAAGAACCACAACATGACCATCAGTGGCATTCAAACAGCTCAGTTGAATATTGAACAAGGCCAAAAGGGAATATGTAGATTTGGTTCAATGAACTGAAATGGAGTATTCAGTTGATTATTATCAAAAACTGTTTGACAATTTTGAAAAAAAAAAAAAAAGAAAACAAAACCAAAAAGAATAGCAGAGAGACATTTTTAACATTGTAATTTAGAACACATAAATTTTGAAGTAATAGAATTTCCTTCAAGATGAATGTTCAAGTTTTCATCAGCTCTATTAAATCCAAAATTGTGACAGAGCATTTTGCCATTTCCCTCTCCTCTAACGAGTTACTGTGCAAACTGTGGTCTCAGAAAGCAAATGAGGAAATCACTGTCTCCAGATACATCCAGCTGAAGAACAAGCACAGGAAATGGTGTTCTTAAATAGGAAAAAGCCAATGCTGGGATTTATGTTCCCAAACTTCATACAAGCACCCTGCCCTGCCAGCACAGGAGCATGAGGCTGTTCACTCATCCTTGTTTGCCAGTGGGCAGAGAGGGAGAAGTAGGTTTACTGGTCTGTGCACAAGATGCATGACTAACACAGGCAGGTTGAAATCTCCCCGGAGGTGTCTGTTTCACTCCACTGAGTGCTGAAGAAGCTCTTTTTGTTAGGTCAGAGTTCTGAGGTGGCTCTAGGTAGACAAGATTAATCCCTTATTGCTGAGGAAAAGTGACTAATATGGCTTTACTGTTGAAGAAACTATGTATTGACCCAGAGAACCAAGTCTCCTTTCTTTCAGATTTGTGCTACTTTTGACCTCCACACAAAAAGCCATGACTTTTCACCTTCTGATGGCCTTTCTGAAAGGCAGACAAGCTTGCATTTGGTCCATAGACAATATTAAACTATTACGTTCAGCAATAAACCAGATAACTTACCAAAAAATTAAGCATTACTGCTTTTAACTTTATAGGAGATGATTACTCCTAGACTATGTATATTAATGAGTTTTGAATGAGTGACGTTTAATAAAATATTCACTATCTCTTCAACTTTCTTTCATTTCTTTTCTTGCTGGAACCCTTTCATATTTGAAAATTAATTATGCACACCATATTTAACCAGGGTGAAAATGAGACTTACATGGAACCTTTCCAGCTCTTCATTACATATTTAATTGTTAAAATAATCAAGCTATCCATCACCTATTCTGCCACCCAGTCATCTGTCACCTTGGAACCAGTCAGAGAGATCATAGAGAAGTCTGGAAACAAAAAATTCACATTTCTCATGCTGAACAATTTTGCCATTGACAGGAACGATCTTGGTATGGTATATCTGTATCATAGTTGCAAAAATAACGAACAGCATCATCTTCATGGTATCTTCTGTGCTTTGGGTTTCCTCCCATTAAGCATTAAAAACTATGGCCATGTTACAGGAAATTCTTTTGAATAGAATAAATTAGAGGTCATTGGTTTTAGAGCGAGGCCAAGAGCACTTTGCAAAGTACACAGTGATCTGTCCAGGATTTAATAATAGCTACATATTACATGATGCTTTTCATCAAAATATTGTCCATGCACTTACTAAAATGCTAGGTAGCATGGTCCTTGTTTTATGGATATGGAAACGGAAACTCTAGAACAGAACTCTAGAACAGCAGTAATTCATCAAACAGAAGAAGGCATTTTGTGGAGCTGAGTCCTATGTCCTGGGAAACTACAAAGCAAACATAGGAAGAGGGATCTTCCTATGGGAAGGGAAACCTCCATCTTCTGAGTTGGACCACAGCACTCTTTCCACTGACCTTTCCTCATACCAAGAGCTGTGTGAAAGCTGCTGGGATGTTTCATTTAAATCCGAGATCCGTTGTTGCAGGACCAGAAGCCAATAAGATGCCACAACTGCACAGTATTTGAAAGATATAAAGGACAGAGAATTCACTCCTGTGGATTTTGGATGGGCCCCTGGATTTTTAGAAAGCAGCAGAGTAAAGGTATGAAGAAGATGGAATATTAATTTCAACAAATCGTTTTACCTACACAGGTGTCACTCCCCAAATATCTTACATGTGAAGTGTTCATAATATCACCAAGAAAACAATATTGCACACTGCAGTGAGATTATTTTTCAAGTATATTTCAGTAGTCATAAAAATACAAGCCATTTTCAATTCAAAAGAATATGAGTTAGGTGCAAGTTTTAATTTTTCATATTTTACTAAAAGCATCATCATTTCCACACTAGAGACAGAAGGATCACAAAGAATACCCCATTCTTACACCTCATCCCACAGTCAGAGGTCAAATTTTCAAAGGTAGTTTGGTGGGAACAGAGTACCCCAGTTAGTGTATTTATGCTCAGTCTTAGTACATCTTTCTGTAGAAATTAAATTATAATTTCAATTTAACACCTAATTTTACATAACCAAGACTGGGCTTAAAGCTAGACAGGCCTAACAGGGCTCAGCAATACTGTAGCTTTAAATGTCTAATCCTTCAGCAATCCCTAGCATTAATTGTACCCTAATTTTCTAATTACCCTAATTGTAACTTAGACCCCTGTGGTCTAAAGGGACAACAAACTTTCTCTTATTTGATGCACAAAGGTAGAACAAATACTATCAAAATCTAACTCAAGAGCTTTCTAGAGAGTATTAAATAAATCTAAGCTCAGGCAGGCTGTGATGTGAAGGTCAAAGCTGATGACAATGAACAAGCTACTTGCATAAAAATAATGCATTTGGATAAGGAATTTGTGCCTATCAAATAGGAATATAAGCTGGGAAAACAACAAAACAACAACAAAAAAAAACCCCTCACACAAGATGCAAAAATCACAAAACAAAAGTCACCAACACCAGCCATAGCTTGAAAAGTATCAAGGACAGAACCAGTGAAGCGAATGATCTATCTTATAAATTAGACTTCAACTAGTGTAAAAGCAGCCAAAGTGAGGGCCCAATTGTTTTTGTAGCCTGTCGGAAATAATTTCAAACCTGACAGGATACCACAGCTCGTAGTGTGATCTCACAGATTTCAGTGGTCATGCTGAGAGATAAGCAGAGAAGCACGGTAAAAACCCTGATAGCAAATGCACTGCTGCCAGCTTTTCTGTACTAAGAAATTACCATTCACTCCAAATAGCAGACCGGGCAAGTGCTGAATGTCTTCCCTTTCCTTGTTCCCCCTTCTCCTCTACCTGCTTCCCTGCTACCACCCTCTTTCTTCCCCTTTCTCCTCCTTGGGAGGACATGAAACATTGTGTTTTATGGTATCAAAACCAGTCGATATATCCAGTAACACCAAACATCAAAAGAAATTACACAACCATCAAACTATCTTATAATATCATTAGTGTCCTAAATTAAAGCAAGATGGTTGCCCCAGCAGACAGCAAACAACCATACACAGATACTAGTAACACTGCAAGGAGATTCTAGTGCTCTGCCAGAGGAGAAGGTGCCATGCACTCGTTCTATAATTATGCAGGGAATCAACTGACAAAGCTATTTCTTAATTTAGAGATGTCAACGAGCAAAGCTATTAACTTCACGTGCATGCCTGAGACAAGGTGCCTGTCGCCCACTCCATGGCTTCCCAGCTGTTTGGCCCCAAAGGGCTCTGCCAACCCACCTTAGAAAAGGTATGGACACAGTCAGAGGGGAGAAGGGCACCCCTGCAAGACCATACAAGTGCTGCTTGCACCAATGCACAGCAGCAAGCACCGAGGAGACACCACAGTAAGGTGTGACACCTCTGCTGCTGTAGAAACCCTGGAACATCCTTGAGCAGTGCAGCAAAAGGGACTGAAACAGCCCTGGTGTGGTTGAAGAGATGGCAGCAGAGGCATGTGATTTGGAGTGCAAGACCCTTGGGTGGGAGATGATGTTGACTGCTTAACCCAGAAACTTCCACCCTGATGAAGACACCTCTGGCTATCGCCCTCTTTTGGAAGTTGCATTGTTGACCCGCAGAATGGGAGTGATTCTATTTTATGACTCGGGAAAGATTTATTTCTTCATATACTTGGATTAGTATCATTACTATTTGCATTTGTGGGATACTATGAAGCCCTTTCTAAAACAGAATCCCTGGAGATTAATATTTTCCTGGCAGAAATACCTTTTAATTCCACAGTATTCAAACAAGTACGGTTTGAAGACATATAAAGTATGCACACAATCTTTAAGCTGGCGGGGAGGAAAGAGAGGTCTATGAGAAAAACAGTAAGCAAAGATTGCAGGGAACTGATTTCAGTTCTTAGTGTTGCTGCAACAAATTACTTCATTAGTCTGTACTCACTGTCCCAATTGGAAAACAGAGATATTTTCTTTGTTCAACATATTTAATTCTACAGTAGCTGTTCAGGACCATAGTCATTTAACAAATGCTTGCATTTCTAAAGTCTATCACAATTTGAGTCTAATATCAATTTGGCTGTCTAGCTACTGTGATGTAAATAACAACAACTGTGCTGGTGGGGCTCATGTGCCACTAGAAGATGGGGTACCATTCCATTTAGCTTTTTCCTCAGTAAAGATGCCAAGCTGAAGATTTCTTGCTTCACACCAGGATCCCAGCCAGCACTATCCCCTCAGCTGAGTATCCATCAATTTAGCAATATAATCCATGTTAAATCCCCCCGCTTCTCCCCCCCCCCCGCAACCGATGCTGCAAACACTTGTACTAACACAGCTAAAGGGCTGGAAGATGAAGAGCAGGACGGAGGGAGTAATTTTCCTTCCAAAATTTTACCTTGCTTCTGAGAAAAACTGTAGTTGGCAATGTACCCCTCTAGACAGGCAAAGGCAGTACCATCTCCATTTTACAGTCAGAGAATGAAATCACAGAAATATTAATTGGTTAGCCCCAGGTCACACAGGAAGTCTGTTGCAGGGCCAGAAATTTGACACAGATCTCCCATGTCTCAGATCAGTGCCTTAATCATGAAATAATCACCACAAGGTTGAATACTTAGGTTAACTGTAGAAGAGTAAGGGTTGGGTGGATTTTTTTGTTATGGTATATAAAGACAGAAATGGCAGCAATGCATTTCTAGTTCCTGGAAATCTTTACGTGTATTTATATTCTGAGAAGTGACTGGGAAAAATTACACTGGGGTTCTCTGTTTATTCTGTCCCAGTTACTTTCATATGAAATTTGCTAAATTCACAGTTCAAGAGATGATGTTTGCTCAATGCCAGCACAATGCAAACTCAATTGAGGACTGAAAAACTCATACTATATTCTTTAACTCCTGCATCATAAGTAGCCAGAAAACATTTTCAAAAATATTCCAGAAATCAAAGGTCTAGCAAAAAGACACAAAACATGAGATTTGTTTTGATTTCACCTGCTCCTGCTGGTGGCAGAACCCTGTCCAAAATCTAGAGGCCTAATTTCTTCCAAACTTAATCTGAAAGTAAAAATAAATTCTTCCAGTTCAATCCAAGATATCTAATATCCAAGGTGGAGTTACCTTCTATAATACATAAATATTAATACTGGTAATAGAATAATAATGTTCTTCCCACTTGGTTTTAAACAATTATTTAATTTTATTAATCCTAATAGACCAAGAAGGATTTCACTTCCCCATTTCACTTTCTCTTTATGTTATGGATCCTCCTGATCATGAACTTTCACTAACTTGCAGTCTGCTGTCCTACAGGTGCCAGACAGGCAAGAGCGCAACTCAGATGCAGGGTGAAGAGTGGGACTTGTGGACACCTTTCTCCACAAACACAGGTGCAGTAGGTATCTCTCCATCTAGCATCCATTGGCTCACTCAGCCCATAGTCCCATGGCTGCTGGAGTAACTGGCCTTTTCCCCTAAGGGAGGAGGCAAAGGGGTGCGATGCTGCTAGGAACAGAGCTTCTGGCAGTGAAATGCTTGATCAAGTCCAGGTTTAACTGATCGAGCAGTGGTAGGTCTCCAGTTCTGTTGGAAAAGAAAATGATCATGTGGTGTAAAGCCCTCTCTGTTTGTTACATTTTTAAGAGAAACATCTAATATTTTGTCCCTTACATGCAAATTGGCCCAAAAATTCATCCCTCTGAGTCCACCTACTTACTATGAGTTTTTGTTTTCTCCTCCAAATACATGATAGATTTCTTTGTCACTCTGCTCTCTATTCCATGCAATGAAGACAAAAATGACTGCCGCTGTCAAGCTACTGACTGGGACTGTCCATGACTTGGGATTTTTTGGGAGTATCCAAGCACAACCTTTCTTGTGAGCATTTATATCAAAGACAAAGCTGAGCTTTTGGTTTATGATACTCTTTGCGGTCTTGTGTTTGCACAAACAGGCAGCACAGTGGGACAAATCCTCTCTCATCTCTAGGAGCTACATACTGCTCACATCCTACATAAGCCCCACCTTGAAAGGCTCTATATGTGACTGGATTTCACTGCAGGGGAGTGTTTCTGCTATAATGCTATTGCCTCTATTGCTACATGACTTCACACACACACAGTTTTGAAAGAGTTCTCAAGTTGCTTTTGCAAAATAAATGCTAAAAGAGCATGATGACAGCAGAGTCCAAAGGTTAGAAAGGTATAATAAAATTCAAAAGTTGTAATAATACAGTAGGAGTATTGTAGTTGTGTAGTATCTTTCAACAGAATCACAGAAGAAAGCATTAATTAAGCCTCAATCATTTAACCTCTGAGGTAGGTAATATTGCTATATCCACTTACCCACTTCACTAATGAGTAAACAGAGGCTTTGGCATGCCTTGTCTAAAATTACCCAAAAAGTCAGAAGAAAGGGAAGAGAAGTAATGAAATTAACAGCAGCAGTAAATATTTCTGGTATGACTTCACACAAATTCTCTTCCCTACTTCCAGCAGCTAACATCACTGTATTTCTCAAATTATGGTATTTTTATATATATAACCCACAGGTTAACCGACTTCCTGACATGATTAGGAAAAGCTCAGGTTGCACTTGTGTCTAAGGGCATTTGTTCCAGGTTTCCCCTTTCCTTCCCTTGCCACACTGATTCCCCTCTCCCCACTCTGCTTGAGCTTCCTTGGCACCCACCTTGCCTCTGAGCAGGCAGCCAAGGAAATCAGAGGAATTATTTTCAAGCGAAAATACCTTTCAGGGGTGATGCAGGTTTTCAAAAAGGTGCATTTAGTGCCTCAAAATATGGCAACAGGTTGTCAGCCGCTGTTTAGTAGTTCGTAACTGCAGCAACACCTGTAGCAAGAAAGCCTCTATATGCATTTTAAACGAGGAAAAGCCCAATCTCTCAGTCATCTCTTACGATCATGTTAAATTCAGGGAAGTCACCTCCAGGAGGAGATAAACAAGTGGTAGTTGTTCCCTTGCTACAGAAAATTGAGGAAATAAGGCTTCACACAAATAAGAAAAAAAATAGGATGGACAACTAAATCTACAGAGGAAAGAAAACCAACCATCTTATTTTTACAGACTGGACATTTGGGGATCAAATGCTAATGAGTTGGCTCTTAAGCTCAGACTTCAGGTGGCTCCAGCCAGCTGTGGAGTAATGGAAGGGGCAGACAAGCTTTCACCTCAATGTTGACTTATTTGTATCTGTGGGCAAGTCGCTACACTGCTACACTAGCAGCACAGGTAACGCTTCTTACATAGGAATGACGTGGAGATGCAAAATCAGATAGCTTTGTACTTCTTATAGAACTCTACAAAATAGAAATACTGGCAGTAACATTAAAGGAGGTAGGTAATGAATGAAAACTGATCAAGGATCTGACTCACAGTTATTTTAAACCTTCCTTTTTGCTTAATTTCTGTCCTAACTGATGATGTTTCTTTTTCTCCTCATTTTGATTTGACAGCCATGATAGTCCACAGCTCCCCCTCACTCCCATTTATTCTGAGGCATAATGTAGTAATTATACTTACATTTTTAAAGGTAGACATTTCTCCATAGGCTCTATCAACCTGTGGCCTCACGATTATAATTACTTGATCTACAGACTGCTAATTTTTTATCTTCCATAGGAATAAAATAGCACAGGAATAGGACACAGGGAAATACAGAGAAGTTACAGACAGATACCAGCTAATGTTTCTCTAATGACTACTGTATATGACAGGAAATACGAATAACAGGGGCATCAAAAAAATGCATGATTTTACTTTTATTTTTTCCTCATTTCCTATTTCTCAACATGTCAACAGATTCAGTGAAATGGATTCAATTTCTAGGTGGCTTCCTGAGTTATAAGCAACAAGAAAACCATCCAAGTAGGTTTCTGTTTATTACTTTTCCAATTAGATTTGCATGGCATTGATGCTTGCTCTCAGGAGTCTATTTGCAATATTGGGAAAGGGTGTGAGTGAAATGAGGCCAAGTCCATGACAAGTTTCTACTTAGCCTAGTTTTCCCTCAGTTGCTTATGACATTTCTGTTTTTCCAGCCTGTAAATGAGATGAAAACCAGGAAAAGCAAGACTTGGTAATAGCAGTGCTTACTCTAGCTGGAAAAAACTGGTCCAAAACAGCAAGCCTGGCTTTGATTACATCTAGTAATCAAGCTGTGTTCAGAATTACTTGACTTAATGTCTCAGGAAATGTTAATATACACATGGAAATCTTGGTTCTAGAGACTGTAAGTTCCATTGATATTGGCTAAAAAGTACTTCATGTTTCCTTTTCTTTTTTTCTATTGTAGTTTCATGTTTGGGGAGGGCTAACAGAGATAATGGAAAAGCTGGTTAGTAAATGAGCATTTTTATCTTCTAGGTCAGTATGGTAACAGAACTAAACAAATAAAAAACCCACAAAAAACCCAGTAGCAGTTCAAAGAAGCTGGGTGTAACCCACAGAGGAGGGTTTTTTTTGCACTGGACTTAAAGTACACTAACCTGACAGGATAAATTTTAGTATGCTTCAGAGTTCAGTGAACTGGGAAAATACTTTGCTTTCTGATAATAACACAATGTAGTAGAAGTACTAAAATAATGAGGTTGGATCATACTGGTGACTGCTTAGGGTAAACTGTATGTTTTCAAGTGCTGTTTCCTCAACATCTCCCAGAGAAAGACGTATGTTAGGTCTCAGGACTGTTAACTATACCAGTGAATTACACAATTGTACATTGCATTCAAAAATAAAGCAGGGTGTGGGGAGGCTAAAGAAGCTCATGGGATGTGCATTGTCTTGCTTATGTGACAGGAGATACTGTGGTACTGCACAAACTCTCCCAGTCTCCATCAAGAGTTTAACTGTATTTGGCTAATTAATTTTCATTTTACAGTTTCTTCTTGGTCTCTATGAAGACCTTTCCTCCATACAACTGTCCAACTGCTTCCCATTGCTGTCAGTTAGACACAACAGCTTGGGGTGGGGGGGAGGAAGGGAGGGAAGGAAGGAGAAGAAGTTTGGGGAAAATTCATATTCATTATGCAAGATAAAAGAAGACATGCTTAACACCATAGGTAGGTTTAACAGAATAACAAAAGTATAGGTAAAATCTGACTATCACAAGAATAAACTAAATAACTTGCTAGTGATTATTGTGACAGGTGCTTGAGTACCCTTTCTCAAGTATTTCAAAAACTTGGATGTCATTTCATCTTGTTGTCAGTGCAGCTTGTTTCTATAGATCAGAATGATTTTCAAATATTTGACATAGGTATGGATTTTCTACTGGGAACACTGGATTATATTCAGCTGTCAATACTGCAGGACTGCAATCCTAGGACTGCATTTGCCTTTTCTGCAGGATCAGCCTGATGGGTCTCAACCATCAATGTGATTGACTAATTATACACCCTATTCTTTCCCTTCTGTGTTATTTCTAGATGGTGAGCTCTAGCAAAAAGAGCATCTGCAATTGTTGTTGCTTTGTGAGTGAATGACCAAGGAATTTGTACTACTGCTCACCTCTCATGTAGCATTTTCTCTCCATTGCTTAGGATTCCTGTACTACCCCTCTGGTACATAGGCTATTTTTACTCAGCCTTGACAAGGTTTCCCAACATTAGGTAAACCTCCACAAATTTCATTAGCGCTTTCCTGCTTTTTATTACATGGTCAATCATGAAATTATTAAGTAAAACCTGTCCTAAGACTGAGCCTGCAGGAACCTGTAACTGTAATACCTGTCCTTTCAGAACAAAGTTCCATCATATTCCCTTTAACCTGTTCCACCCCACCTCAGAGTTCTTGACCAAATCCTCCCCTATACGTCAGTAATTTTCCATCAGCCATATCAGTACTTCATGAAAACCCAGACAGACAAAAAACGCTTGCACTTCAGTGTCTAAGAAAATACAGTTTAGTGTGATAACCATCTACATTGATAAACCTGTGGTATATTTTTCTCCCCTTTTTCATTAACTTCCACACTTTGTTATTTTTTTCTCCAAAAACACATTCCAGAGAGTTACACATTCCAAAGTAAAAGTACTAGACCTGTAGTTACCCAGATTCCCATTTTAAATCCTTTCTTTAACAAAAGTAATAAATCATGACCCACTGTTTTTTAAAATGAAGACTATAAGGAAACAGTTTAGAGCAAACAGTGTTTTCCAGTTAATAGTTTCAGAAATAAGCAGCATGGAAAACAGTTTCCCCATAGGTGTTAATAGTTGTTCATAAAATTTTACTTAATTATGAGAGCATATGATAACTTAAGCTAAATCAAATCATAATATTCCTGGAATAACGTCCCCACATGTGTTACAGCTGAACAGCATTGTCACACACAGAGTAAGTTTGGCAACAGCAAAAATGTGGTGATGCTTACATGTCAAAATCAAATAAAAGGAAGATACGTGACCTAGACCTCCCCAAATCCTTTGTTCTTTACAGCCAGCAATTTAAAAGCAAAGAAACCAGCCTGTTTCTGGGTTAAGCCACGCATGTCTCCACATATTTTTACCTTGAAAATATCATTGTGTTATTTGCTGTTTGCAAAATGCTGAATGGCACAGCTACCTGAGTGACTAATATATCACCGTAATCAAGGACAGCTGGTTTTCTTGTGGAGTTACCAAATTCTCTTCAGGAGCCCCAGCTTCTAATTATCTCTAACTAGGAGCAGCCTCCACCTTGCCTTCCCTCTCCAGCAATACAAGAGACTGTAGCGCAGCACAACCAGCCTCCAACTCTTGTTCCCACACAATGAGATGCAATGTATTAAACATACAATGCATGTTCTAATAAGTGGAGCCAACGAGAGCTAAAGAGCTTGCAGCTGCTGGTACCACCTGTGTCCCTCAGCTTCCAGCCAGAACTATCTCCTCTCTGCAGTCCCTAGTTGTGGCAAGAGATAAAAGAGGCAGAAAGTGAGAGTGACATATCTGGCTCATGTCCTGCTCTCGTCATGAAGGAGCCAGTTGATCTGGAAAGCTTGCTTGCTCCCCCTGCAAGTGAGGATGATTGCACCTCTTTCCCCGACAAGAACGCGTAATGGCCAAGTATGAATTTCCCACTTATTCCTCTGTGGAGTATGTCCCACATGCTCATTGTCATAGTTCACCTAAGTGCAATTTCATTAGTTATCATTGTTGGCTTTCCTGAGTCATGAGGATTGCCGTGGGACAGTAAACTTGGGCTGAGTAGGGAAAAGACCTGGTGGGTAAACATAGTTTTGGCAGACAGAGTGAAAATCTATCCTGAGGTCCATTTTATTTTAAGAGACATTTTTATAAAGGCTTTTGACAGAGAGCTGAGATTTTTTTTAGCCTCTTTTTTTTTTTTTTTTTTCCTAATATGCTGTTTCTTTTTCCCTTGCCTGACTGAGTGGTGATATGGATGCCTTTCAAAGTTTGGAATTATCTGTTGGCTACTTCACTGCCTCGGGACAACTGGCATCCATTCAGGGATCAGAAAGACCATCGGTTGTTTGGATCTTTTTCCTTTCACATGGAGTTTTGTTTTGCTTTTTCCTTTTCCGTGTATTCATTTCTGAGTCAACTGTTTTGAATCAATGCCCATCTTGGGACAGATTGTGCCATTAAAGTACTGGCCTGGATTGTAGCCTGGATGGAAAGCAGGGTTGGCAGAAATAGGCAGTGACATAGATTCTCACTAGTTTATTACCAATATTAGTTATCAACAATGAGAACTGAAGCTGTTCCCTTACATAATTTCTGCTGTATCCTCAAAGTAGACTCTCTTTTCTGCAAAACACTTTCCCTAGTTTCTCCACTCTTTTTTTTATTATTTAGCTGACAACCCAAGCATCAGTGCTGGAGAAAATTCCATCAGTCACGTTGCAAGGCCAACACCTGTATTCTTACAGTCTTCCCCTTTTTTGCTTCCCAAATCCAAGGGTTTTATCCTTTCTTTTCCCTTGAATCATGTCCAAATGCTACTGCCAATCTGATAAAGACAGGATATAAAAGGCGCAACATAGCATTGTAGACACACAACATAACATGTAGATATATATTCTCTTCCACCTAGAAATACTGTTCATGAACATTTTGAGGATTTCTTGTGCTGCCTAGTATTTTTGAATCCACAACAGCATTGTGGATTCAGAAAGGTTTTTCCTGAAGTTTTCTCCTCTCTAGGAGGTCCTTCTCTAGGACCACTCAATTATAATCTATTTCTCCCGCAATTTATAAGGAAAACAATTGGACATGGGGCTGTGATGCCTATTCCAGTCATTTCAGCAGTTGTCCTATTACTACCTTATAGGAAGCATTCATAATATCCAAATTAATTTATATAGTACAAGCAATACAGTAGATGAGAAGACTTTCTTTGCTTCTCTGAATTGCCCTATAGTGAAGCTCTTCCACCCCACTGACTAGATAAAGAGCCTGGGACTCTCACCACCTAATTTAGTAAGTGACTGAAGCTGGTGGTATGAATACCTTGCCGTGCCATTGCCTGTGCTGTGTGTCATTTGTTTCGTATTCATTGTTACATGCTTTGTTCTTCTTTGTAAAATACTCAGTGAAACCTTAGGTGCTGTGAGAAAAGATGCTTGCATTCACCGGCCTGATTGATTAGCAGGTCTTGGACCAGAAGGAGCGCAAGGAGTAGTGCAGGGAACACTTTAGGGGACAATATAATTTTATATTCCTGCTAGGAAATATATCAAACAGAAAGTGACCATGTTGAACAAACAGCCTGCTCTGTATCTACACCATTACTTCTGCTAGTAAAGGGGGAGTAAAATAGTCGACTCTCTGTCTTTCCTTGTTGTCCCATGGCAGCTCCCAGCATTTGATTTCGTATTTGCACTATAGCTCATTCCTTTCAATCACTGTAAAACTGGCATCAAACCAATTTCATTTCTCTTGGACTGCTTCTTGCTTATCCTCTGTATGCACTGATGGCCCAGTCCTATAATGTGACAGATGCTGTCTTGGAGCAGACAAAAATTGAACAGCATTGCCCTGCACCTTCCAGGAATGAACCATAAGAGCCCAGACTTTTCCAAATGTTGCTGAGATATTACTTCTCTTTCTTATTTTGGGGTGTTTGGTGGTTTATTTTCCCAGGCATTGGACACATATAATGTAGCATTTTGCGACTGATCCTGTAAGTGTACCAGAAAGCGTTTATTTTCTTTAGGTCTTAATTTTAATTGTGTTCCTCCATTCCGTTTTCAAATGTACTATTTATACAAGCCATTAAGGGAACCAGATATCCATCCGTCCACATTTCTGTACAAACATGGTTTGCATGTTCAAAAGCATGTGTTTACAAGCGCATGAGAGAGAAAATATTAATGTACAAAGTTGGGTGTAACTCAACAAACCACATTACTGCTCCTTTGAAAATGTGATGCAGTATTTAAAGTACTGTTGACGTGTTAAATTAAGACATGTCGTAAAGTATTTAACATTTCAAATATATCTTTATTCTTCCTACTTACCATATGAAATTATAGATTCAAAACTTAAATTAAAGATGTTCACATTACTTTCTCCTATGAAACATGATTGGGAGGTTTAGTATAGTGGTTCTTACAGTGGGCTGCATGAAAATTATTTTTCAATAGCTCTGTTGTATGGAGCTTGACTAAGAAGTGGCAATAATTGTCATTAGTTAATGGGCAGTATTTGGGCAGAATGTTAACATTGTTTTCAAATCACTCTAGTTTAATTATTTTTCATTCTAATAACGTTAACATTGACATTCCACAGAACTGATGCCTTGATGATTATTTATAAAGGACTCAGGTCTTTTCTTTTTCTGTGTGACTCTGCTCTGAGTCTTTTCCTGCTTCCAGATTTTCTTCTAGTGATTAGTATATGCGCTGTAATGGCTTAGTTAATGAGGTCTCATTTTAGCTTGTTATGCCTCAGCTAGTCCTTTTTCACAGGAAGGTAGGACCTGGGGAGTTAGTGTTCTAGGAAAGCTTAAATCCTGGATCCAGGTAACTGCCTCACACCCACATCCAGGTATTGGCAGGTGTGTGGGACAACACTTTGCCCAGTGTGCCAGTGACTACAATTGTAATGCATTGAAATCACCCATCATTACTGCTTGTCAGCTGGGATTTTTCCTATTCTCTTCACAAGGACTCTTCTAGCAGAAGGACAAATTGAGGGAACCTTTTCCATGAGATAGTCTGCTTTGCACCTATGTCAGCTGCAGAGACATTACCATCAAGCTGATTTTAATCTTAATTTTTATATATAGCGTATATGGCAAACAGATATGGAGAAAAAAATTTTTGAAGCATCTCAGTAATTTAGGAATGTAAGTCCTGCTGGTTTTCCAAGTGTGCAAAACCCTCTACTAAATATAAGAAACCGGGATCATGGCAATGATCATCAATATTATTTCTGTAAGTTGCCTAGAGTAAGTGCAAACAGCATGATTCAAAACTGTATAATTTGTTCAAACAAACAGAAAATTTTCCATTCTGCCAAAGATTCATAACATACAAGTCTTTTAGTTAGTCTTGGTATTTTCTTGTATTGATTTCAATATGGCATTAATCAGTTTGTGTGTTTATTTCACTTGGATTTTAAAAAGTATGACTGATTTTTATCGTAGTCCATTTTTATATGTATAAGCACATTCATTTTTAAGACTGGATTTGCAACAAGTATCTAAAGATACAAAACCACAAGAAACTCCTGAAAACCAAGTTTTATGTAGTTAGGGGTACACACAGCTGTGTGTGAGTAAGCAGTTATCATATTTTAGCGATGTTGTGCTATCTTCTTAAGATAAAAGGACAGGCAGAGCAGCATTTTCATGTCATTACCAAAACTATGTTACAGCAAAAGCATTCAGTAATCATAGTGCACACAGTGAGATACTACAGTAAAAAGACTGGAGAGAAATTACAGGTTATTATGATAGTATAATCACATAAACAGAAAAAAAAGATTTGTCGTGTTGGAATTCTCATTTTTAGTAGCTGATTTCTATTGAACTGATCTGATGACTTTAAAAAATGCATTTTCTTATAGAGTCATATGCAAGACACCTGTAAAACAGACAGTAAAGTTCAGTCTTAATGTGAAGAAATATACATGAACTTAAAAAATTAGGAGAAAGAAGCACACAAAGACAATTATATGGATCCCAGGCCTGATTCACAGCAGTAGCATTCCAGTGAAGTAACTCAAAAGAAGTTAAGCCAGGATAATATTGGAAGAGATTCACAGTGGTAAATCAGGACTTTTGGCACGCTCACGTGCAAAAGGGAAATTTGCTCATTGGATTCTCCTCTCACTTTCACAGCATAAATCAGCAGTAATTCCACTGAAATCAATGGAGTTCAGCCAGGTTAGAATGAAGGGGAGATGAGAATCAGATTTGCAAAGCACAGTTTGCTGGGATTTAGCACACAAATGAGTGCCTTATAATCTGTTTACTAACAATGGATGAAATATGCAAATTGTCTTTTTGGAAAGCAACCATGAAAACTGAGCTTCACGAAAGCAAAATGTCTTAGTTCCAGACATTGACATCCATAGTGAAAGGTCTGATACACAAACACTGTCTCAGTGAGAAGAAAACTGCCAAGTCTTCACAACACATGCAGAAGTAAGGTAGATTATAACAAGATGTGAGACCATGATTTGGGATGGCAAAAATCCCTCACGGACGCTGGGGTAATCCAGTGATCAGGCTTCTAACAACGTCCCTTTGAGCAAACCCAGGCAGGCCGACCATGTCATTTCACATCATGGGCTGCACCCTAAATCTACTGCAAAGCCATGCGAGTGTGACTGGGTCCAGGTGGTCCCAGTGCCTGGGTGTCTCTCAAAAAAATCCTCATGTGTTTACTAAACCAATGAGGATTTAACATGGCTGCAGCTGAGAATATGAGTGTATAAAGTGACTGAATGAGAAATCCCAAAACAACAAGGCAGTGAAATAATTTCATGTTCGCTTACTCATGGAAGAGACAGAAAGAGTTAACTTTTATTGGCTCTGAATAAATGCTCATTCTGAGTTTCGGGATGCAGTTGCGTATAGCCTGGTAAAACTGCACATCATAATTAGAGAGATTATTTCCTTATGCTGAGTCTTTGAGATTTCCTTCTTTCATTTTTTATTACTTTTTTTTTCATTATGATCCTTTCATTCAGATCCAGGCTTAACATAGATATCTCTGTTACCTGTGAAAAGACATCTGTACTATGACATTCAAGATCAGATTTACTGTGCAGGACTTGTAACACATGGAGAGATTGGGATTTGTGTTAGCCATGTCCTAAAGCATTTCCTGAGGAGCACTCCAAGTACCACAGGAGCTCACAATGAAGAAGGGCAAAGTTTATCTTTTCCCAGCAAGCTTAAGAGTTTATGACCTCATATCTCTAATTCCTGAATTCTGTTATTCTCTAATAGGTTTGGGAAGGACCTCACAGTCTGAGGACAGACAGGGGGAGGCAGAACTGTTCATGGCATCTGGTTACTGGTAGCCATGATTACTCAACAGCTCACAGGCCCTCACATATTACACAGCTGGCTCTAAAAGAGTATGAGGGAAACCAAAAAACTACTGTCACAGTAGGCTCTAGAGCCCTGTTGCCCAGAAGAGGGCAGACCTACAGTATTTTTCCTTAGTGTGATTCTTGCAGATCTACTTCTCTTTCATTTTTCTAGACTACTCTGTGGGCTGGAGAAATCAAATACAATGCAAAAATACAAATAACCACAACTCTAGAAAAAAATTTGGCAGTCATCTCAGACCATGGCTCAACCCTTTACCTTTTTAGTCAGGCCAAGTTTTCAGGCGAGAACATTTTCTGTCTAATGATCAGTGTGGTCAAATAAGGGGATGTGAAGTAGGTCCATTTCACTACTCTAGATGAAGACAACAGGGTTGCCCCGAATCAAAACTAAACGTTAGGACATAAAATGCTAACTTCAATAAAGTTCTCAATTTTTTTCCTAAGTAAAATGAAAACAATCCTTCAACGTTCAACTTGTGATTGTTTTTCTCCCTTCTTTCCCTTCTCTTTTCCTTCCTCCTCAAATGATTGAAAAAGACCTGAATACATGATGATTCATGTATTATGTATTAAGAATATATAACTCTCTAAAAGAAATATTTGAACTGATGTTTCTATTTAACTGAAAGTGCATAGCAAGAAATACAGTGCATTCAGCTGGATCTAGGAATCATAATATCAATGTTAGCTATGATGATACTGAATAACCTACAACTAGAGAGTAAACATAAAGTTTTTTGAAAACACCTCTTTAAGAAGAACCACTTCTCCAGCTTTCTTAGCTTCCAAGCACTTTTACCTTCTGTCTCAGACTTACAGCTGTGATAAAAAGACACCTTTTTTTTTGGCTTTAAAACAAGCAGAAATTCTTGAAGCAGGCTATAAAATCTGTGTTTGTCAGATTTTCTCTCTCTTTCCTTTTATGCAGTTGTTCTTGCTGCTGAAGCCTACTGCTCATCAGTCACCTCTTGTCTGCTGTTGCAGTCTTCTTAACGCAAAGTTTAGTTGGGATACAGTGCACTAGAAGTGTGCAGCTGGAGGCTGGGTACTCCACCAGGCAGCCTGACCCAAGCGGACCTCTAGCCAAGCCCTTGCATGGTGAAACATGGCACAGAGAGAGTCATCAGTCTTCTCACTGTTTCTCGATACTGATCTCCCTTTCCCACATCTTTACTCAAACATCATCTTAAATCTAAGCAAAATCTGGCATAAAATACCCAATGTAAACCTAGATTCGCTTATGTACACTCACCACAGACTAGATTACTGCAATAATTTGGTCACTGTCAGGACTCCCTTGAAGCTGGGTGGAAAGCTGCTGTGGTTGCAGAAGGTGACTGCTCCCTCACTGTTCACACAGGTGTGTATGAATCAGACCTGCACTCTTTTTTGACAACTGCTCTGCTAATACATTAAAACTTAAAAGGTAAGGAGAAAGTACATACAGGACTATCCTTATGTTACATCAAAGCGCTTGAAATCAGATGAGTTGTTTCTTCTCCCCACTCCAACCTTACTATAGACCATGACAATAGAAGGATCTTGTTAACAAGTTTCACCATGGCATTCTCTCTCCAAGAAGAGAAGGATGATGCAGCTAATCAGCAATGTAGTAGACCTTCTGTGTCAGAACATATTAGGACTCTACCGCTTCAGAAAGAAATAAATAAGGATATTAGAAAAGTAAAGCATACCACAAATGGCATGGAGGGAAAACACAGGTAACAATTATCATTATTTCTCATTCAGTATGGTCATGAAACAGCCTGTTTAAACTTAACAGAGGAAATATTTTCTCATTTAACGTGTATTTAAAATATGGACCTTATTGCTACAGGAAATATTGTAACCAAAAAGAATTAGAAGGTTAAAAGAACAATTAGATGTATACCTAGAAGAAATGTCTATTAGGTATGAAACACAACATGTGCTATGTTCTGTGGTTCTGAAAGGTCTCTATGTGCCCAAGGAACTTATGGTTACAAGTTCTAATACAGATATTGAAATAATAATTTAGAATAAAGACTCACAAATAGGAAACAGTATTTTCCAACAAAACTAGCCCAGCCATCATCTCCCAAAATTTCTTTACGAAAACTATGTGAGGTAATGTTTAAAACTGAACCTAGCCCCTTCAGAGTGCTGTTCAAAGAAGGAAAACATTTATCATGCCTCTGGGAATTTTCCAGAAAAATAAAATAAAAGGAATCCTGCAACTACTCATGTAAAATAGCCATTATGGTTGCAAATTTTTGACACAACACTGTTAAGTAGTTCTACTCACTGCTCACTGTTTCTTCAAACTAACAGAAAGAGAAGATTAGAAGTTCAGGAAAATCCATTTTAAAACTTAAAATAGCCTAGGTATAGCTTAATTCAGCCACAGGTATAGTGGCTGTTGCCTCAGAGGCAAAACTAACAGTTGATAGCTCCAGCACAATACAAGTCCGGCTCCAAACCTTCCTCCAGGTTAAGGATATGGACCTGACACCACTTCCCCAACAAAGGACTTGTCCTTCCTCACATGATGAGGAGCCCCTGGTTTCCCTGCCCCTCAGAGGGCAGGAGAGGCGAGAAAAAGTAGGCAGCATTTTCAGAAATAATACTTAAGCATCAATGAAATTCAATGTGGGGAAATGTAAGCATCAGCGAGATGCCTGCTTAAAACCTTCTTCTATTCTTGGCTCTATTACAAAGACAGAGCTTGCAGAATGACTAGTTCATTATTGAGAGACAGACTAGATTGAACAATGGGGACACTTGACCTCAGACCACACACATACTCCTTCACTTCATTCCCAGATGATCTCTGGATACTGACTAATCACTTTTCCTGAAACACCAGTCTCTTCCTTCCCCAAAATTACCCCAGATCTTCCCAAGTCTTTGCCCTCAGTGAATCAAAGAACCTCACAAATTTTCAAACAGTGCATCCAGCAGAATTGGGACACTTTTTCATCTGTATGCCGGGAACCTGATTTTGTCAATTATACGCTGTATATAAAAAGCCTCTGCTATCTGCTTTCCCCATACACTGGGGAATGCATATGAATAATTTTAAACTGGGAAAATGCTGTTGGGAATATTGTTTTATTTGGGAATCCTAAACTTTAAAACACATCTACAAAGAGTATTTTATAATTAATAATATTTAATTTTTTATAGTCACATACATATGCGTTTTTGAATTTTAAACTAAAATAAATAAAGGAGGGAGAATACACACATCAGTTAACACAGATCTTGAAAGTTAGGCCAAAGTGCCTTAAAAAGAAGTATCTGTGGACCAAGGTGGTAAGGGTAGGAAATCCTCTGATGCCCACAGGACATGTGAGAGGAGTGCTATCTTTGTTAGAGAAATTATTCCAATTATCAGCTATACACCTTCCCTGTGACATGATGGTTATGTAACAGGAATAATTTTGGAAAACCCTAACTAGTGTGAATGTTTACAAAATTTCCACATGGCTTTTTAGAAGAATGAGAATGCTAATAAGTTGTAAAAAAAAAAAAAAAAAAGAATGCTAACATTACATTATGAGAGTTAGTTTAGGGTGAGTTGATCTGTGACCTGTATGACAGATCATTTTAACCTCTGCAATCTTCTGGGCCTTTTTGATGCCACCTTATTATTACGCTAACCTAGTTCATTCTCTCTTTTGAACTATGGTCACCTAGCATCATTCATCTGAGAAACTTTGCAGTGATGTCTTAGAGACTGCTGATACAATGCTCTTATTCTTAAAAGAACAATTTTCAGAGCAATACACAGGGGAATGACACTGTTTCCAAACTGCAATTGTTGGCCACTTCTTTTGTGTTTCATGCTATTCTTTTTGGTGATTTTTTGATGTAGCAAACAAACTGAATTCGTCTTGAGAAATAAATTACATACAGGGAGTTTTCTGAGCTGTCCTCACAGTATTTGTTTCATCTTCCAGCACATGTTCCAAGAGTATCACTGGGACTGACACTAAGAAAGAAGGTGTTTGCCAGCTGTCACCACAAAGTGGTTTCTGAACTGTAGCATTATTGCTGGATCTCAAGTGCTATTGAATAAAAAATATTAGCAAAAGCTAATCTTTTACAGATGACCAATACATACTAGTGATCAAATAAAAGTTTCTGCGACTTTTTAATGATAGTTTTTCTTCTAAACAGATGACTTTGTACTAAAAATTGAAGAGGATGTATTTTTATTTTATATATTTCAGAAAACTCATCTGCTATTGCTTTTTAAGCAGTGTGAATAAAATACTTGTTAACAGAACTTTTTAACATTCATATATATCAACTGGCTTTATTACATTGCTGTACCACAATATATTTTCTGTCTTCCCTGACCCCTGGATTACTTATCTCTCAGCTAAGAACTGCAAAATATTTTAAAACCATGCTACATTGGTTATTATTTTAAAAGCTTAGAGTACAGCCATCTCAATCTACCAAAGGTCCCCTGTATATTGCATTATATTTATCTATTCATCAGCATTTAGCTAATAGATTTAACTTTTTAGAAAACACAAGGTTTTCCTTGAAAAGTTACACACAGTTTTTCAGGTATTTTTCCAGTTATGCTGGATCATGAATAGCATTTAATTTACCATATTTAGCAAAAAACCCCACAACAATCTTTCAAAACAGCTCAGAATCAAAGCATTAAAAAAAAAAAACCTCAACCAAACCAAACCAATATTTGGTGGGGAGAGGTAGATGACAGAGTAGGCACAATTTTCCATCTAATTCTGGATATAAACTTGTAGTTTAGGCTTTTACAATGTTTTAAATATTGATAGGTTAATGCTACATGTACCTTTCACCATATCTTCCTGAGTCACCAGAATTCAATTAATTTGGCCTATACACATCCTAATGAAAGTATTTAATGATGCTAAATCATGAAAAAAAAATATTAAAGATACATCTCACTAAGGAACATATTAGGATGTCTCATTTTTGTGAGCTGCCATCTACAGAGGGTGTTAAATGCTGATAGAGATACTTATATAAGCTACTAATCCGAAGGGAAAATACATTGCTGTCATATAGCCTCACATTTTTTAAGATAGATCAATAGTCTATGTGTATTCACACACAAATACAGTTAAAGAACACACAGGAACAGTTAAAGTAAAGTAACTTGCATTAATACCCAGGATATCTGTCATAAAATATTGCAATGCAAAATAGATAAATGAATACTTTAAATCGAAGAAAGTGAATGACAGGAAGTAGATTAACAATATTTCTTAATAACAGGAAACTTACAATGGTGCCTGCTGTGAAATATATCCTCCTTCAAGATATAATGTTCATGTGCGTGAAAAATAGGGTTATTATGCAAGGAATTGGGGATACCATGATATGTATATCATGGACTAGGAAACCAGACAGTAGAGATTATGAATTTTACCCTTCTAAACATGAGTAGAAACTCTGAGTTCTTTCCCAGCTCAAAGTTTCTTGTCCAGCTTGAGAGGACTGAAGCTGAAGAGATCAAACACTCAGAGTCTTGGTGAATCTGGCATCTTTTCGGTGTCTCATGCTGTGCACATGCAACTGTGACTCATTTTTTAAAAACATGCTGGGACGGGAGGCACTTTGCAACCTCAGCCTGAACTCGAGAGTACTAGCAGGGAACCCTGCCTTGTCCTTCCTCATTCACCCTGCAGAAAGCCATCACAGATTTGCCTTCTGACTGTGGTGAAACTGGATTGCTTAAGAGCTTGAAAAATCCTGCCTGTGCTCTAAAAAAGTCTCTTCATCCTTGACCCAGCTGTGCAAGCCTCACCAGACTGCCACAGAATTGCATGGGTTGTTAGCATGCCTGCTGCTAGTGGGCCTGCCCTAAGGACCCAATTTCTCTCCCTAGCCCTTCTTTCTGGTTGGTCTCTACACTCATGCTTCCACAGGGAACATTTATCCTAGGAAATCCACCAGATCTAGATTGTAGTATTACCCAAGACCTTTTTACATTGCATTAAAGAGTCGTGAGGGCTAAAATTCTTCCCTTAAAATCAGAAAAAATATGTTTTTATGCAAATAGTTGGCCAAATAAAAAAAAAAAAAAAACACTGACTCACTCAAGGAGTACCCAAAAATAAATATGGGTCATCTTAATCTTTCACATTGAGCTCTAATAAGCCTTGCTTAGCTCTTACAGAACTCCCCAAACACCTCTAATTTTGTTACCAGGTAAGATTTCGAAGGTCATCTAATATCTCAACCATTTAAATACATGGAAATGATTATCATGTTAGCACATATGACTCACAGCATATATGCTTGCAAATAACCTACATGATGATATAACTATTTATTCCCTATGGGATTTAAAATTCAACACTGTCTAAGCATTTGAAAAGGAATAAAATTAATAATAGGGAAAACACATGTTCAGTCATTTCAGCTTGCATAACGATTCACCCATAAAAAAAAGAAAATGACAACCAAATTGAGTCAACAGTTCTGTACAAAGCATGAATGTGTCACAATAAAACCCTTGAGACAAAGATATAAATATTCAGGAATTTTTAGATATAAGTCCCTGGCAAAAAATAAATATTTAAAATTAATGTAATTCAGCTAAAATTATTATTAACACAGACACAACAGTCTAGAACTTCAGCTGGTGTAAAACAGTGCAGTCCCACAGAAGTATGTAGTTGTTGTAGAAGTATGAAATAGAAGTAGAAAAAAAAAAGTAGAAGTAGGAAGAAGTATGTAGTATGACAGCTGAAAATTTGCTTCAGAAAATTCATATTGCTGTAGACAATCGGAAGTTCAAGTAAAAGTTTAGAACAGTCACTTTTTTAAAACCAAAATTCATTATAACTTTGCACTGGTATGTATTACAGATAAGGTAGAAATTGTTGGTAGAGTGAAAATATTAACAACTTTCATACCATAGCAGATAAAATAGTTGTAAAGAAGTATTTGAACAGACTTTACAATCTTTTGCAAATAGGATTTTCATCCCCCAAAATTAAATGGGTTCAATCACATTAATATTGAAGTGTCTCACAAACCATACCCTTACAAAACATCTCTGAAGGGAGGAATTATTAATTTCTTGTTTTGGGAAATAAAACAGATGTACAGAGATGGGGATTTGTACAAGGTGATACCAAAGGCTGTGATATAAACAAGAAATGAACTAAAATTAGTTGGGTTCCCACCCTGGGTCTGAAACAGAAACACAGCTCTCTGTCTCCAGTGAAAGTCAAGTTCTCATTTCTTTATAATTTCCAGTGAATCCATCATATTAATTAAGACAATTAATTAATAGGGCTATCAGAACAAAGGCTGCATATATAGGCCCTGATCTCATGCATTCTCACCACAGTGGTAGAGACTTTTATAGCTAGTTCCGTGTCCCCTCCCTTGTTGTAAGGAATTTCCACAAACTAATACTATTTTTTCTCCATTTCCTCAGAAAAAGTGAGAGAAGCAAGTTAGTCTGTGCTATGCGGTCATTCACTTGCATGGTATTTTCAATGCACCGCTGCTGCAAAATGTCCATGAAGAAAACCAAACCATCCCTGAACCATTACTGAGTGCCTTTTTGCTACCTGAGGATGCTCTGAGGAATCTCCTCCTGGTCAGGGTTTTTATTAGATCAACAAGAGCAAGCTGTTCAGCTGGCCCTGAGAACTTGTGGGAAATCCCAGGGCCATCATCCTCTGCAACCATCTACTCACTCAGAGGGTCTTGTATGTCATGTGTTTAGAAAGAACTGTGATTTTAAACTCATTTTTAACAGATGATTTCTAAAACCTTGTGTCAGTGGTCTAACTGCAAAATGAGGGGTAAACTCAAAACAAAGAAACTGCTCGGAAACCATGATGCTAGGTGAACAGAACAGAGTGATAACATTCCTCTCCAATTCTTCACAAATGGTAGTCCCAGTGTCTTATTTATCATCCAGATAAATGGAACAAACCAGTAAAGTTTATTATTTTATTTTAGGAATAAACTTGTTATAAAAAACACAAGTTTAAGAAAAAAAAAAGGAAAGGAAAAAAATCGAATTCTGACAGTGACTGTATTTTTATTCTTGACTGCTGTATCAGGACTTTTCAGCAATAAGAATTCATATTTCTTCTCATTCTGTGAAATAGAAAAGGCTTACAATTCTGTGAAATGTAATGTACAGGTTTAATAGGATTGTACTCTTGCCTAATGTCACAGTAACAAATAAATGCAATAGAGAATTGCTGACACAATAGAAAACTGCTAGTTCAACACAAATGAGTCTCTGTAAATAAATCTGAAGTAATTTCTCTATACATCTTGGCTACTGCTTTAAGCTCTGCTTACCATCAGGAGGTGGCATGACATTAACTGGGGGGGCAGGGAAAAAAATCTCGTTGCAACATTCTTAGTATCTTACAGCATATTGCAACTCAACAAAAGGGAGACTTGATGGTTCAACTATGAAACATGTTGTTTAGGCACACACTCCCCTTGCAGCCCACATATTAAAAAATGCAGAAAGGCACATCCTGATCTGGTGGAAATGGGATTGTGAAGGGACACAGTGGTGCTCCCATGCACTTGGCAACGGTCACATACTCAGATTCAGAGCTGCTGGCACCACGTATGCTGGGTACAAGAAATGAAAGCAACTCTTTGCCTCTCCAGGAAGCAGTTCTTGGCTTTTTCTGTCACCATTTTCTTACTGGCACAAGCTTTCGTCTCACTAGCATATCTAGAGACAATCATACCGGGGAAATACACATTAGCCCTACCCTATCCAATTTTCATCGTGCACACACTGAGTCTTTCCAGTGTAAGATAGGACTATTCCTTTCCCACTACTGGTTTTAACATGACAACATGCTTGATAGAAAGACCACTGAAGGAGAAAACATAACTTCCAGCTGACACAGTGTTATGCATTGTATGAGACCATGAGAGCACTATCTTGAGTAAAAATAAGGAGCAAACCACCAACAAACAACAGTGAATATAGTTGCAGTTGTTAGTATGAAACTGTAATGGATAAAGCAGATAGCCCTCATATCACCTTTTTTCGTCACCTTTCCATCTATTGGCATGTTTCTTAATCTCATTTTCCCACTAATCCAATATGGAATACAGTTCTAAGTAGCATGTAACATTAAGCAAATAGTACGGTATAATCTTTCTCATTTCAAGGACTCAGCACTCTATCCACTGAAGACACTTAAAATGTCACACTAACAGCACAGATAGAAATCACCTGTTTCAACATGTTCAAGCACTCATTAAACAAGATGGCAAGTAACTCTTCTTAAGGAATACACACAGGCATACCAGGAAGAGCTGGTGTTTTGTTCAGAACAAGGCAGTAGCTTACACACACACTGGATGGTTTTGTTCCAGTTTGTTTATTATAAACTGTATCATATAGCTATAGATTGCCTCACGATATTTAAAAGTGTTATAACTGTGTTTATCAAAAAAATCTTCTTTTTTTCTGTTGTCATGACTTTCTTTCTGTGGTAATTTGGCCTGGTAATCTGACCCACCCAGATCCAAGGCTCGCTCAGTCTGCCTCCTCCACATGGCAGAGGGGAGAAAGTAAGATGGAAAAATCTCATGGGTCAAGGTAGAAGATGGGGAGATAACTTACCCATTACCCTCATGAGTAAAACAGATAATTTTAATTTTGTTTATTGCCAACTAAAACAGAGTTGAATGGTGAGAAACAGAGGCCAAATCAAAGTAAAACACCTTCACCCTCCATGCCCCTTTTCTTGCCTTCACTTCTTCATTCCCAGCTCCACC
This sequence comes from Scolopax mira, assembly GCA_004320125.1. Lineage (NCBI taxonomy): Eukaryota > Metazoa > Chordata > Aves > Charadriiformes > Scolopacidae > Scolopax > Scolopax mira. The sequence continues at coordinate 177,023 of BJBW01004188.1, forward strand.
TGCCTCACCAAGGTCTCTCCAGGGCACTCTGCCCTCATATCTGGAGCACCTTGTCCCCCTCTTTCTTCTCCTTCAGAGCTGGAACTAGCCCCTGCTACTCCACAGGGGTCCACCTGGCAGTGCTGTCCATCTCTCCTCCATCTCTCATGACTATCTGTAGCAAGAGGAGCCTAGAGTCAATTGAACAGTGAGGCGGTAAGATGCTTGTCTCTGCATAGACATGTTGGGTTGGTTACTTATGAGCCAGGTGCTCAGCTGGTGCCATTCTCACCTGAACTGCAGCAACTGGTGAGATGCTTGTTCCAAAGTGCTTTATTCCTTGTATTCCAAGGAGATAAACTCATTCACATGGACTTCAGCTGCCATACAAGCCATCTTGATTGGAAGATTAAGCTTTATGACACCCTACAGCAAAAATTGGGACTGCTCTACTGGGGTTAAAAACCACTTTTTATTGATGTCCAATGATCTGCTTTAAGTTAACGGTCATTACACAATGTGCCATGTGAGGAATAAGGAGCGGCATGAGGACCTGGTCGTTGCAATGTTTACGGACAATCGCCCTGGGTGGTTTGATTAGCTGAGGAGCAGATGCTATTTTCCCCCGGTTTCTTGATCTATTTTTGTTTGGAAAATTTGAAGCTGATTGCACATATGCTTAAAGTTTAGGTATGCAGATTTGGAAAAATCTAAACAAGTAAATGCATTTCATGAATATTACCAAGTAGGCACCAAATATTTATTCTAACCATTGGATTACTCTGCACAAATGTTTAGTTGATGCAAACAAAGGGACTCAATTGGTCAAATCTTCTTTAGGTTTTTCTTTGTTTCTGTCCTGGTTTAATTATCTTCCTTGGTCCAGATGCCTACATTGAGCATCATCTGCAAAATATTTTTCATCTGACGTATGAGTAAATTCTTCCTATGATTTGACCCTGTGGCCAAGATCCAGAGGAGCTGAACACCCGCACTGCTCTTTCCTGAGGTAAGATTTGTGTGTGCTCAACACCTTAAACAGTTTTATAAGCAACTGTGCATCCTAAACCATTTTAGAGCCATTTTTGTGTACCTCAGTGCTACAAAATTTCTCTACAGAAGAAATTGCTTGTGGACCGCTTCTCAGCACACATACATGCGTATGTGTACCCCCAGTATTTCATGGATTGAGACCAAAGGGATATGATTTAAGACTCCTTGCAGGAACTGATGAGCAAAAGGAAGCAAGTGCTAGTTATGGCATCTGAGAGGACTTAATAGGCCTGAGCAGGAGGGATCATGGTAGTATGATGACCAAGGATCCTCTCCTCTCCAGAGAAAGTAGCAACCAGAAGGAGCGGAATCTTTACCAAAGAGAATCAAAGACATCCTATGGCATGGTACCTGCTGGTGAGCCCAAAGCAATTATTTCTGATTGCACTTCCATTTTCCACAAGACAAAGATCAGGCCCTTCAGAAGGCAGGGCAAAGTATGATCTGCAAACCATGGCAAAAGAGTCAGAGCTGGCTTTTCAGAGAGCATCCCATCGTCATCTCACTCTGAGTCTCCATTTAGTGACTCAGTGGTCTATCATTTCCATTGACCAGATGGGTGTGCGCAGCCCATGTTTTGATGCCCCAAGGCAACTACTCTTCTCCCATAAGAATCTTTTTATTCTGGAGCGAATGCAGTGGGGGGAGGCAGGGCAGGAATATTTAATTGATATTTTTAGTAAAATGAATCATTCTGATATGAAAACATTAAGAAAGCATTTTCGTACATTTTTCTTATTGCACCAGGAAATAAAGATACTTGTTTTGTTCCTGTATAAGGTCTTACTGTGGTATCTCCTGATGAGCCAAGAAGCAGCAGCTACATTTTCCTTCTTTCCATGCTGAGTACACTGACCTGAGTGTGTACACCTTTGCAACTCTATCTGCATTGGAGTTCACACTGAAGAACTGATGTCAGGAGTGTTGGCAACAGTCATATTTTTAAGGTGGAACAAGTGACCTATCCCCAAAATTAAATCACATCTCGAGAGAATAATTATTAATCAGGAATCTTCATTAGTAAGAATGAAAATAACAGCAAAAGTAAAGCAGATTTTTGAGCAAAAAACCCAGAATTTGAACAGAATTGAAAATTTCCATTAAAATTATCAATTTTCATGAGATTTTCCCTCAGGAAAGTCTAAACAAGAGGTGGCTTTTTGGCCAGCCACAGTCACTCCTTCTTTCAGAATCACCTCTTTCCCTGATAAGAACTGTAAATAGTCAGTTAACCTTCATGCTTGCCTGCTGACTTTGCTCCCCATACAGACTATGTGCCATCACACACCACATCCTTCCATGGTAAGTCCACCAATGGTGCATTGGTGGAGCACTGGAACAGGTTGCCCAGGGAGGTGGTTGAGGCCCCTTCCCTGGAGACATTCAAGGTGAGGCTCGACGAGGCCCTGGGCAACCTGCTCTAGTTGAGGGTGTCCCTGTGACTGCAGGGGGGTCGGACTAGATGCCCAGATGATGCTATGATTCTATGATTCTATGTTTGTCACGTGATATTTCCAAATTACTTTTTCCTTTTGGGGGGGGCCTTATTTTTGTTTCCAGTGGATAGAACACCTTTTTTTTTTTCCCCTCTCTCAACTTTGAGAGGGAAAATGCCGAAGCAGTAGTTGGAAATTCTGTCAAACTATTCTGTTTTCATAACAATTAACTAACCAACTGGAAAAAACTCTTAACAGATATAGAAAGTGAGATGCATTTGTTATTTTTTAATTGATGGTAAATTTAGAAGATTTATGTAAGTATAATCATGGCATCTATTGTGTCTTCAACAGTCACAGGCATAATTTAGAGACTTCAGAACTCAGACAGAACATTTGTGTCCAGGGTGCTCAGCTATCTGTGTGGCTCAGATCTGGCTGAGTTACACAGAGCGAACTTGCAATGAGAAGGTAATCTCTGACAAATTCAGTGTGTCAGACAAGCATTATGATTGGAGGGAAGGGGCTTGTTTGCATTGTCTTTACAGAACTGATAATTTTCTGATTGTCCACTGGTGTATATTTTTGCCTTCATGTCCATAAATTTTTTTTTCTTTCCCAAAATGCATTCTTACAAAAAAACCTGCTTCTTCTCCTAATACTTTTGAATGCAGTTTGCTACAGCCAGGATGGCATTATATCGTTTACCCAGATGGTCTGAATAATACTGAATGATTCCAGCCACTCTAATTGCATACAATTGTGTTGTAGATGTTGTTTTGCAGAAAAAAAAAAAGTAACTCATACCACTGATTTTTTTTCCCCCTCTCAGAATTCTACTTCGTAAAAGTTGGGAGAAGAATTTCAAAAGCAACCAGTAAATGTGGGTGCACAGCAATACCTCAAATAAAGAGGTGCTGTTCAGCATCCTCAGAGAATCTGCTCTCCTGGAGGCATCCTGATTGGGTAGACTTTTGTAATCACAGTTTAACATGATCAGACAATGGTTTTAAATTGTGGTTTATTTGCAACAACATAGTAAACAGCTATCTGTGTTCTATGTTACACACATTTAAGACTAAAAATTACTTTCTCAATAAATGCTCTTTCTTGCAAAAGATTCCTTTTTACTTTTTTTTTTTTTTAAACTAGAGATTTCAATTTGGAAATATCTGGGGTACTGATATTTCAGACTTCATTTCCCAAGGGAAACCAATGGATTCCATAATTCATTGCAGCAGCTCAGCAAGAGGTGAAAACTATATGCAAAGTAATCTGTTTAGGGAGAATCACACAGCAAGAACAATGGTGGGATAAAGATCCAAAATATAACTCACATGAGCACTGTGGAAATATTTTTCAAATAAAAATGTTCAGTTTTCAATTTTTGGTAAAAAAGCAACATATTCTAAAGAACAGCTGCCTGCTTCAATCCCATCTGGTTAACTCCTGCGTAACTGTGACAGTAGATACAGACATCAGCTCATTTCTCTTTGTAATGTCTGCATATAGTAACGTGACTTCTACTTTTTTTTCTGCAGCACTGTGGCAGATCACGGAATTTACAAAACATGTATCTTGTTATCCGATACAAAATGAGCTAGGAAAGACATAAAATTCCACTAAATTCTCCAACCTACTACTGTACTGTTGGAAGCTTAATAGTAGTAAACGGAGGTCAGCATTAAAGTCTATCTGATTTCATTTTCCACTTACCACATATTCCATACATCAATCATGGACTATGAGACTCCATGGGCCCTTCCAGAGGAGGAAAGATGACTTCATAGTTAGGGCATTAGACTTGAGTTTAAGAGATTTGGGTTCAATTTCCAGCTCTCCTATGGAATCTTGGGCAAGTTATTTAATCTGTCAGTTCCTATCTGCCAGCTGGGAAGACGATACTACTTCTTTCGTCACTCTTGCAGTTTATTCACTTAAAAAGCACTTAAGGGCAGCAACTGCCCTACAGAGGATGTTTGTGTGCAGGGCTCAGCACTGCAGAAATCCTACCCTGCTTGAGGAACCTCTGCGAGACCACAATAATAGGAAAAATAACCTATTTCCAGCGACATAAATACACATAAAGGTTGGCTTGAGCATGTGCTTAAGCCATCGTGGAAGGCAGGAAGGCAGGCCCACCAGCCGAAGAGGCAGATGCAGCGCCTCTGATGACCTCAGGAGCCGGCCATAGCTGTGAAATGAGTCATGCCCCACTTTAGCCTTTTGCAGCACTTGTTGGAGCAGCAGCAGGGTGATGCTACCTAGCACCTGCAGGCTTGTGAAGCCTCACTGCCTGAGATCTTCACCCATTATTCGGAGAGCATTTGACTGACAGGAGCTGAGCAGTGTTTCACCCTGTGGGGCTTGTGACAGCCACAGTGTCTGTCAACACATTCTATCACTCTGCTTATGCAGACAATTTTTTCCCCCCTTTTTCCTTTCTCTCTTTCTCCTTTTCTTTTCTTCTTTTTTTTTTTTTTCCTGATATATTCATCACTAGGCTGCAGACACCTAGTTAATCCATTTAGAACCTATCAGCTCTGTTCATCGGCTCATAAACCCATTACCTCGGAGGCGCTGTGCTCAGGGACACAGGTGCCAGACCAGTGCACAAAACCCAATTGAGTTATGTAGCAGGCGGCGAGGCCCTCGGATTCATGATTCTGCCTGCATGGGGAATTGCACGCGTTATGTGGCAGCAGCCACTTTATTAAATATCGATTTAAATCACAGCCTTTAATCAAATCTGATAGAAGACCTTTCTCACCTCCTGTCTCTCCTCCCCCCTGCAATGCCTTCTCCTCGCTCTCCCCTCTGCCCCAGCCCTCCCTAGTCCCCTCCTGTCTCGCACGGGTCCGCCTGATGACAGCAAAGCTCAGGAATGAATAGTTAGCAAACCCTTATCAACAGTAATGAGGCATTTGCGATAATCGAGTGATGAAATGTAAATGGGCAGTAATGAGCACAATTACATCCACTGGGGAACCATCAAAGCTGCTTCTTTCCTCGCAGATGGATGAGCTCCCTTGCTGTCGCTGCCCATTGCTGCCTTCGCTCTGAGCAGGATGCAGATGTGGGGACTGGAGGGGAGGGAGGTGGCACTGGGACGAGCGGGGCCCGGTGGTACCTGGCTGAAGGACCTCACTGGCAGCAACCAGGTAGCAGCCAGGCTCCCTCCATGCTAATTCTGCCTTTGACGGTTAGCCTTTGCCTCCTTCTCCCCCGCTCTCCCTCCGCCCTCTCCTTCCCCCCCCTCTCCTGGTCCTTAGGGATGATTTGATATGCTGCAATGTTTGAAAACTGCCTCATTGTGCTAACAAGATTAACTTGGGCCTACGTCTGTCTGATACCCTGGAAATGTGCAGGGTGACTCGGACTGCCGTTCAGCTGGAGCTGAAAGAGCCAAGAAATGGGATGGTTGCCAGGGAACAGGCCCGACGGCGGCTTATGTCATCCTTGCCAGCGAGAGACCAGTGGGGAAAAAAACACCAACACGCTCAGGAAAGGGGGAAAGTCCATCCTTTTCCATCATCCGACCAGGGAACATTAACAGATCCCAGAGATTTCTCGCTCAGAAATAAACACACCAGACTGCCTAATCTGGCCCATTTACTCAGTTTATCCTGGATAATCTGTGCAACTAAATAGTACTAGAGAAAAGTCAAAGACCCAGGGTTAAAAAGTTGGGTTGCAGAGAAACCTGTGTGGAAAATATCCTTGTCCCCACTGTGTGTTCACCAAACCACTCTAGACTCGTGGGATTTAACTGTGGCATATAACCTAATTGTCAGCGTCCTTATTTCCCTGTTTTAAAGCCATGTTATCAATGGAGAATTATCACAGGAGTTTGTTTAAGAAGTGATCAGCTAAGGAAGGCTCATAAATTGTGACATTTTTTCTTCAAAGTCATGGAAAGGCTTCTGGTACGCCTGAGCCCAGACACGATGGTCTAAATTATGTTTCTGATACTTCCTTGCATTAAAATCCCTTTTTAATTATGCATTCATTGTATCAAATGAAGAATTCCTGTGCAGTCAAATCTTCTCCCTGCTGGACCACACACTTGAAAGCCAGGCATAGTGCAGATGGTCTATGAAGAGCATGCTGCAGGACTCTTGACAAAGGTAAATGGTAAAGCAAACAGTGGAGCAAACTAACACTAGTAGGTAGGGACTAATGGAATAGGAAATGGTGAAGCTTTGGTAGATCTTCTCTTCCAAAGACTACAAGGATTGTAATTGGTGGGATCTGAATGAAAACAAGATTTGGTAACAGAGAATGCTAGGCAGAGAGCAACTGGCTCAAGGGCATGAAAAAAATCTCGAAAGGAGACTCAAAATACTCACTAAATGTTGTGAACCACATCACAGTAGCAGACAAAGAATGAACAGAGCCAGGCTACCAGAATGAAACACTTTTCCAATAACACTGAGTTTGTCTCAAAAGAGCTCTCAGAACATGTCACCTCATGGCAACAAATTCCACAAGTTAGCCCTCACACCAAGCAAGAAATACTTCCTCTCATCCCACTTTAATCTGCTGTCTTTTAATTTCAGAGAACATTCCCCAGTTTTTGAGCCAGAAGTGGCTCTGAATGAGCACTCCCAGTACAGACACTGCATGAGTCAAGCAACACAAATCCTGGCAAGTTAATCAGCTCATCTGGGCACTAATTATGTCAGCGCTGTATCTGAAGACAGGTGACCAATGCACAGATTTTGGAAAGATCCCACCAATAAGCCAGTCTGGTGCCACAGTCCCACCCACTCTCAAGCCAGGAAGCAGCTCAGCCCTGGACAATCAGATGGGTCAAGACGGTCACCCCTGCTGGCTCTCACAGGAGGTCTTCCTGATGTCCTAAGGAGTTACTTAATATTATAGAGTTCAATCACCCCCAGTACCTGGGTGTTTTTAACTGCACTATTTTCATTGCACATTGCCTTTAGAAATACACTAGGATCTTTTACTTATTAGAAATGCAATAGCTGTTAAATTGTATTAGTTATTGACCTTAGCAGCAATAAACTGTAGCAAGAGTAGTCTACAGTAAACACTACTAAATCATAATCAGCTGGCACAATGCAGGTATATCTGACCATTTGCACTATGCTCTGTAAAATGCATTTGATCACAGTATATAAAAATGTGAGAGTACTGTATACGATTTTGAAATGTACTGAGTTTAAAGACATATTCAACCAATTTATCATTTAACTTACGGCTTCGCAAAAGCTATTAAACAACACTGTGAGCCTGGAGGCCACACATATGCTATGGCCCTGGAAATGTAAAGAGGTTCATTTGAATCCTTTAATAATGACCTTGACCTATCGAACAAGGTGTACTTATTGTCAACAATTCATCTCATTCTTGACCCTGGCAAAATGCCTAACCCTTGAATACTTATGGTGGGGAAGGAAAGACTTGGGGTTTTTGGTTTTTTTTTTTTCTTTCCCCTGGTGAAATGGGCCAATTTTTTTCCCTGTTTAGCAAAATCTGGAACACAGATCATTAGAATGCTTTTGGCAGCTAATTTGAACATCAGTGACTCAACTTCGAGAAGGAAGTCTTTTTCTGCCCTAAAGAATCTCAGAGAGTTTTCAGACTACAGTAATTGAAAAATCCCCAAACACTCACTCACAGAGGAGATACACATTACTGCAGGAACAGTCTACAAATTGTAAAGTATTCAATTTACATTCTCAGTACCTCAGGGCAGTTGTGAAGAATTTATATCTTCAGAAACCTTTGAACTAACAAAAGATAACATTTCACAGCAAAGTCTACTTGCATAAAAGTTTTTTAACTCCCTTCATTCTTATTCCAAAGGAAGTGTCTTTTGCACTTCAGGAACCAAGGCTCAACACAGGTATCTGAGATGTTAAAAAGGAGATGGAGATGGAAATAGAGGTGTTAAAAAAATTTAATGGACATACTGCATCTCATTTAGAACATGAGTTCATTATTCACCAGTCCACACATGATGTATTCTTGCTCTGAACTTGATGTCTTTTTAAATGATACTTCGGTTTGATCAATGTGCAAAGATTTTTAGTTACATTAAGGCCCTTTATGCAAAGGGCTTTATAATATGTAGATAATGGGCACAACTAGACCCTGGGTGAGGGCAAGTCACATCCTGAATGAGGGGAAGAGGACCTTTTTTCTTCCCTGTGTGCATCAGCTGGGGCAGTGTGTAGTGCCATATCTGTATTTAATGCAGTCAACTGGCTACATCACCCTTCTGTTTACATTGAATCTTCATCTGCTTGGAGACATTGCATTTAAAAACTAATTTTTTTCAGACCTGACACTTTGTAAAACTGAGAGTCATTTTCTTAAAGAAGTGAAAGGGTTTATTTTCTTTTTTTAAATAGGGTCACTTCATAGCTTATATCACTTGGATTTCTATCAACAAACCAACATTTTCAGAGGTTCTATTGTAAACTACACAAAAAGCTGTGCATTTATTAAGAACCAAAGAACCTCAAGGTACTTACATCATGCAGAAGTCAGAGTTAACATCTGGCTGGCTTTTGAGCATACCAAGAAGAAGACAGAGACAGCTAAGTCATTAGGGTTCAAGCTCACAGAATCAGGCCCCATTTGTGTAAAAAAATTTGTAACAAAAACAGGCATCACGTTTGCACCTTTTCTTGATCAAAGAACACTCAATATAATTACCAAAATAATGACACCCTTTTGCTTTTACTTTTTTTAAATTTCTACGGACAAAAGAGAAGGGAAGAAAGACAAAAAAAAAATCTGCTTCAAGCCAACCCGAAATCTGTGATTACCATATTCATGTCCAACACTAAGCATTATGTGGAAACATTAATGAAAGTTTAAAAATGCAATCATTGGTTAAAGTTTTTTCCCCTTCTCTATAAAGAAATTGATAAATGTTTCTATTAACTAATAACCCAAGAATCAACAGTCTTATAAAACTGGTTTATTCAGCCCAGAAAATTAGGCAATCCATCATGACTGATTTGCTCACATTTTCCCCTGCAAATAAGTGAGATGAAAACTTTAAAACCAATAAGATAATGCACTTAACAAATTCAGCTGAGAGAGATGGATAAACTAAGATGCCACTGGCATCAGTTAAGGAAAATCTGTCGTGTTTCCAATTATTTGAGCAGATTTTGTATCCCAATTTGCTGCCAGACTGGCTGCATCCCCCACTCCCCTCTTTCAAACCAAATCATCTGATCTTAAATCAGAACAAGCTCATCATATCACACTATGAAAGGCCAACAGGGGATAAATGACACCAGATGTTATATGAGTTTTCTTTTAGGCTTTCATTTCAGACTTACTGCATTCCCCATGCTGCTTTTTACTTGTCAAAAACTAAAATGTGCTTTGATAGATAACAACCCTATTTTCTTCACTGCCTGAGCTTAGAGAATACCATTAAGTATTGATATTGATGGTGCTTAACTAGGGAATGCAACCTGGGACTGCAGAAAGCAGGATCCTGGGATCCTGGGGTACCTTTCAGTCCCACAGATACATTTTCCGCTACTCCCAGGGTTTTTCTGTTGTTGCTGCTGGGGCTGGCATTGGGATACACGCTGTGTGATTTTACAACACAAAATGTGAACACACAGACAGACAGGAAGAGCAAGGAGGGGCAAGCACGCTCAGAAACATAACTCTTAGGCCCATCTGCTGCTGCTGTCTGAGCTGCTGAGGGAGCCGACATCCTACCAAAAGGCTAACAATGAACTTCTGAAGCTGAACTGAGGCTCGCTGGTGCAAAAATCCAAGGCACATCATTCTAATTTGCTTTGCTTATGGTCTTCTAGAGTCATTGAGTGCCCAGACTGGTAGGGAGAGGCTGGAAAATGGCAGAAACAAAGAACAGTTACTCAGGAGCAGTGGGAGAACAAGGCACATACAGCAGACGACATGCGTGGCTGTTTGTGCCTGCAGGGTGCATCATACCCCACCAGCCCAGGTCTGAAGGGGGAAACCTGATGATTCTATGGAGGGGTGGGCAGCTTTTTAAAAGCCAGCTTGGCCACGTGTGATGGACTAACTGTGTTCCTAGGCCTAAAATGGCTGGCTGGTGCTGCAAAAAACCCAGTATAAAGAAAATGTGAACCACCTTAGTACAGGGCAAAGAATTAGGTTAATGAATGGGTTAGTCTCAGTCATGAAGGAAAACCCCACTTCTTTCTACAGTGTCATAAATTATTGTTTTTAAGAGTATTTATAAAGCTACACTAGCCTTTCAGAATTCCCACGAATGTTTCCTTAAGAAAATACCTATGCAGTGAATGCCCTTTAACTCTTAAACCCACAGAGACTGGTGACATCCCATCACAGTGCTGTTTCACGTCAAGGTGATATAATTGTCTCCTCACTGGCCCACTGTATGTGTTTGTATGGAGGCACTACTATGGCTTTGAATACTTTAGTCTACTGCCTGGGAGTAGCTTGCTTGTCTCCTGGGTGGATGTAGGAGGCAACAGCTTAACCTCATCGACTTTCCTTCCAATACACTCTGCAGATGCAGTAAGGGAGCATATTCACACATATTCTGACTGCAGCTGCTGGCAAGCAGGTTGTTGCAAGGTGCACTGAAGTCAACAGGGTTAAGCCTCAGGAGCAAAGGAAAAGATAAGGGTATGGTCAATTGAGTGACAGCAGTAGAGGCTCTCCTTTACAGAAATGCTCAATCACAGATTCTGAAGCAGAATTCAACACCATTTAAACACCACCACAACTTTCCCCCCTCAACCCTTTCTCCTGCCCCAGTATTCTGCTGCTGCCTGTGCATTTCTGCCTGCCATCATGATTCCACTTGCTTCCAATGATAGCATCACCTTTGCAACTCATGCAAAATATGCTTGGTGAAAAAAAATGCACCAATAAGCCAGCAGCTGTCAGAAACCATGACTTATAGCATTAAACAGCATCAGTTTGGTTTGGCTGACACTCTGCCATATCTATGTAGCACAGCATCACTTGATACTAAGAATGAGCTGGCCTCAGCTCCCATCCCAGCAAACCTTTACAGAAAAGTAGAAATCCTCACCAACTGGCTTGTGCAATGAAGCGATAATGCAGAACACCCAGGGTATGGGAAGGGGAGGCTGGCAGTGGGTACACTGATGTGTTTAGGCACATCAGAGATCAGTGCCCTTATGGGCCTACTTTCATTCAAAGAGCTACATAAAACATAGTGTGAAGAAGGGAGCCAAGCACAACTCTTAAATCTGGGAAGACAATACAAGAAACATCACTGAATATCTCACAGCAACAGTTGTGCCAGATTTGCTTCACCGTTAGCCACTCTTACCACTGTATCACATCTGCAATTTCCAGAAATGGCTGGTATCTTAATGCTCTCCTCCTTAGAATATACAGTTTGAGAACAAGCATCATATCACTTGCTTGTCCAATCTCTAAGTGTATTTTATGCCTTTCATAGAAACCTAGCAGAATAGGGTAGAAGGTGATAAAAGCATCTAACAGTGGAAGTTATTTAGGCAAAATGATAACAAAATCCAACAACTATTCAAACTATTGCCCCAAAAAAGGTGATGGAGTAACCTGTTCATGCTTTCTAATTGCCTGATTGTTATGAATGTGGTCAAATATGCTAGTTAGCAGGTAAAAGGAAAGATGTCCCATCCTCCCATGCTCTCTTTCAATGGTAATTTATCTTATTTATCTTCCTGCACCTGACTATGCACTTACTCACATGCTCTGTGAGTGAGGGAAAAATTGTTCCTTTTGGATCCATACGCACAGTAGAAAAAGCCTGTGAGTCAGCAATCATCCAGCATCATCAGGAAGGGTCATCTCTACATTCAACAGAAATACAAAACCCATGGCCCCCTGGTAGCCAAGCTAAGTGTGGTTTGAAATGGGCTGTGGTGGGGGGAGACATCAGAGATACTACCTCTGCTCCCCCTCCATGTCAGAACAGAAACAAATGGGCTTTGAAATGTAGTGTTCTGCCTGCAAGCACTTGGTGTTTCCAGTTCATCTGAGCTGGTCTCCTGGCATCTCTGGACGTTCTTCGTATAAGGGTTTTGTCTGTACATGAATTTCTCTGGCAGAAACTTTTGCCCAAGCTGAAGATTTTAAGTGAAATTGGAAAAACATCTGTGGAAAGTATTTCTGGAACTTCTGTTGGTGGAAAGCCACCCTGAAAGGCTTGTTCCTCAAACCAGGAAAGGAAAATAGCTTTTGTGACAGTGTGAAATCAAAGCAGTTTAAACCACAGTAGCAAATTCTGACAACAAACTGCTCTCAAGCAAACTTCAGGCTGAATATTACAAGCAGAAATTAGGCAGCTAACACCTTGGCATGACCAATCAATTTAAGAAAATCAACACCCTGCTGACATATAAGTCATGAAACAGGAGCAAAATTAATCAAATCAGTGACTTTTTCCACTGTATGATATTCAGCACAGCCAAATCCCACCCATCCCTTGTTTAGACCACCAATACAGTAAAATCACCATGTCCTGTCACTGGCCTGCTCGTGGAAGCAAGCTCCTAATTTAATTATTGCATACCCTCTGCTCTTACTGCAGAGCTATTTCCTTTTACATTTGCACTGATCTAAGACATGCTGTTTCCTGGACTGAAGATAAAAGAAACAACATTGAAATACCCCCAGCAGTAACCCTCTTCAAATAAAAGTCTGGGAATTAACAGCAGCCGCATAGGTATCTTTGGAGATCACAGGAGCAACTCTGAATTTCTCAGCATACAATTGTATGAATATTTGCCTCCTCATATCTTTCCAGTTGAGAATGAGGCAGCCAAGTAACGGGATTTGAATGCATATTGGCTTGCTGCCTCTGCTGTTTTGATTTGCAGACTGGCCAAGCAGAACGCAATTAGTGGTTATTGACACCTTTACAGGAAGCACTCATAAGGGAAATGGGAAATTGAAAATGTCCTTTAAAAGATGGAAGCAGAATACTGTATCAAAGCTTGCTGGTAAATAAGACGAGCTCAGAAAAGTGCTCAGTCAGAATATTTGTATTTCTGTATCATTTAGGAAAATCCTATTATGGCTTTAGCCACTGAGACATCCCTGGTGTGCAAGATAGAGGCAGTTCATAAAATACATAGCATTTTCAGCTTGAAAATAGGGCAACCTATTGCTTTCTGTAGATGGCTATGTTACACCCCAGTTCCCATCAATAGAACATAATCTCATTGCAGCAGGCAATACTCAATATCAATGAAACACTGGTATTGTAGGTATTTGCAGACTGCCAGTACCTAAAGGACAGAAAGACTTTGTGTTTTTACAAGGGCCAATATCTCTGGAACACATTTATGAAACAAGGCAGCGCACCAAGGAGGTAAACGAGTTATATGCATGTGTCCACAGAGCTATCTGCAGGCGTTTGTTTGCTCTTTCTTCCTGTCTCTCTTTTCTGATACTTTGTACTGTCCCTACCTTGTACTCTCTAAGTTTCCCTAGCAATGTCAGTTATGCAATTAGTCCCCTGCCAATTAATGCCAAATTAGATGCCTGCTGTCAGTGTTCCCTAGCAGTGACAGAGTGTATGGTAATAATCTGTAACCAGGATAATGCTCTAAGGAGTCTGCATTGTTCTCTGGAAAGGGAAAAAAAAAAAAAAGGAAAAGAAAGAAAGAAAGAAAGAAAGAAAAAGTATGTTACACGATACACGTTCACTTATGCCATCAGCAGTGCAAAAATAAAATAAGTTTTGTTGTGCAGTTATCCCAATGATTAAAATATAATAGGCTAATGAGATTACAAAGCTGATTGTGAACAAGACCAATCGTGTTAATTGGAGACTCCTGAATGGCAATTTGAGCTGCTGCCGCTGCTGAGTTTTGAAATATAATCAGTTTTACTAATTTTATCTGATTTCTTAATGAAGCTTGCCTTGAGCAATTGTTCTATGTGTTCTTTAGCAAACAGCGTGTGTCATAACTGCTGACATTAATCTTGATTACTTTAGTTAAAATAAATAGTTATACTTGGGCGGCTTTCAGAAAATACATCAGAGCAAATGTAATGTTAGGAAGAGACGGGGGTTTATTTCTTATATTTGTTGGGTTTTCTATATTATATCTGCAAAGTCCCAACTGTGAAACATCTTTCTTGTGTGACTTGATCTCTTTCATACTCCCCTATCTTTTGCCTGCCCTTCAGAAGGCATTTTTGACTTCCACAGAAAGAGGGATAAAGACAGTGTCTTTATTACAGAAAAATCTTCACTGGGGGGGTGGTGGTGGTGGGGGAGAATCCACCAATAAAACTCATCTCAAAAAAAAAAACCACTACAAAGAACTTTTTCATGCATGAATCTGAAAGTTGGCACACACATTCTCACCACCTCATGCTCCAGCTGCCAGCACTAACACTCAAGCCTTATAGAAATGCTCTCTCTCATACAGCTTATTTATTTTTATGGAGGATTAATATTCTTAGGATGGCTCTTTGGAGCTTTCATAGTGCATTTGATGGGTTGCTGTACCATATTGCTGCTTACGAAGGGACGCATAAACATTAACAAAAATAAACAGTAGAAATGGGGAAATGGGAATATAAGTGCAGTCTGAATTAATGGTAAACATTGCTAGAGATTGTTCATATTTCAGAACTCCTATTATATTATGGCCTTGCCTTTATAGGGATAATCCTTTCTTAATTAAGATAATGGCTAACTAGTCTGATAGGTATTATACATCTTTTTGAGCCAATACACTTATATGACAACATAATTTGCATGTACTTATTACTGAACTATAAAATCTGTGGATTTTATATGTAGTTGCATTGATTAGGTAGTGGGATGATAAATAGAAACCATTTTGGGAAAGATGATATAGGATATATTAAACATTTATTTCACCCTCTCTTTATAGCTAGCACTGGTTTGGTAAATTAAAAGTGTTTAGTCTGGCCTGGATAGTAATCTATGTCCAATTAGGGTCCAAATATAAATAAACGGTCTAGCTTTTAATCCATATGCTTTTAGCAATTTCTTTAGTCAAGGGGTTTTAGAAAGAATTATGAAGCTCTTCTTTTCTTTAAGACACAGTATTCTGGAACGGGGTAAAGTCAAGGGCAGCAGTGCAAGCACAGAGAACAGCTTCAACACAGCAGCACTCAAGGATGCACTTAGTACATTTTCTACTCATGGATATAACGGGTAAAAGTCTGTATTCCCTACTCAAACTCTGCCTCCTCAGCGCTTAAATGCACTACTGCTTGAAATGCTGCAGTTAGAAAAGATATCTGCTTTTTGTGGGGAGCTCTGGGTTTTACGTAGAAGTTGACATCTGACATACAGTGTTTGTTTTCACTCCCTGAAAGTATTGCATTTTATTTAAAACTATTGTGTCCTGATTAACAATTGAGATAGGAATTTTTTGGGGAAAAAAACCCAAACATAAGACTCTTCCACAGTGACCTTTCCATGAAATAATTGTAATTCATAATCGTGATACATAACCATAATTCAGACGCTTAGTGTCCCAGGTCTCTCAAATGCCAAACAGCCTCTTTCAGACACGTTTAAGTCTCCAGTGAGAGGGCTTGTGGCTTCCATAGAAAGCCTGGTTCACTCAGTGAGTAAAAAACACATGTGAAATTGGATTTGTGTATGTTCGCTTCTGCTTAATAATAAATATGAAAATGTATAATACTTAATGGGAGTCTACTTTTACCCCTCTCTGCCTTCCTTAATGAGACCTAATTGAATAGAACAATCTCCATTTGGCAAGACACATCACGAGGGCTTGTCTATACTTAGAAAGTTACTGAGATAACTAATCTAAAACGGTTGAGAAATATCCCTACAGCTTTCTGCCCAAATAGCTGTTCCAGAGCAATTATTTCAAATGAGCTATTTTTGTAAATTTTCAAGTGTATACAAGTCTCAAATCTAATATCTGTCTGTCATTACATACCCATACTCAACCTACTTGATCTGGTAAGCCATACTGTAGTAACAGAAAGAATATGCTAATGTTGGCTCTAATTTGCCTTTTTGCCAATACACAACACTACCAAAAAAAAGGCATTAGTGCCACTAATCATTTGTCTATATTTGACTTGGATAGTGATTCCATATTACCAGTTGCAAATTTCTAGCCCCCATATACTTTTAAAGGTACAACACAGGCTACTTCATAATAAATTTTTTCACCTTTTCACTTCCCATTAGGACTGAATAATTTATTTCTCAAGTGCTTTCTCTGCAATTTACAGACAGCTAGGCTGCTGTAACTTCCCAAGGTACATTAGTGTGTGATAAGCCCTATTTTAGGTCCTTGCTGTGCTCAGTGCAGGAATGACTACCAAGTTTTAACGCTCACATGTATTTCTTTGGGGTCTGGCAGCACACCAAAACGGCAGCCTCTACGAAAACAGCCTGGATTCAGCAGACGTGGATTGATCCTTTCTTGTTATGTGTGAGAACCATTTCCCTCAGCATGACCACTGCTTTAATCTTGTATTTTAAACATAAACAGAATGACAGATTTTACAGTATAATCTGGTAGGCACAGCAGCTCTTTAGAAGAATGAATCATTAACCTAGAAGCTATGTTTAGGTAAAAAGGACAGACTACAAGAAAGGGGGAGAGGGGAGAGGGAGAAAGCTTGGTTTTGTTCATGATTTAACACTCAACTGTGATCCGCCCGCCTCTAAAATGCAGTGCTGGAACAGAAATAAACCTCACTATAAGCAGGGCAGAAAAAAGTGGCAATACAAAAGAGCTTGAGGAGCATAGGGAGAGAGGGGAAGGGAAAATGAATTTTAAAATTTTCTCTCCTGCTGCATTTTTGAAATGTAACACATACTTTTATGGTAGTAATGTTCTTGTTGCTATGCTGGTGTAAAGAGACAGAAGAGAAAGAAGCATGTTGAAAAAGGCAATGCCTATCATTAGACCAACTGATATAAGCAGAAAAAAATAGAGAAGAGGAAATATAGACATACTGTTTTTTCTTGTATTCAAGTCAAGCAGTTTAAAAGAAACTCCTATTCCACTACAACAGTAGGTCATTTTTGTTTATAGGACAACTAGATTGCAGCTAACATTGATATATTAACCAATTTACAGAGGGACAGCTTCTGGGACAGTTTCTCATTTATACAACTATCCTTTTTGTAGTAGGTTGAGCAGCTTAAATGTAATTTACACCCTTTTTAAAGTTTATTTTACATTGCTGTTTTATTAGTGTAAATGAGAATCAGAGCCTCTGCTCTTAACTCCTCCCAAAGGTGGCTTAAATAATAGGGACCCAAATGTGAAACTGATACTTCTCATTCATTATCTCCTTTTATTAATAGAATAAATTTTGGTCTCATTTATATGAGTATAAATGTGTGTGTAAATGTGTTGGCACCATAGGTACATAGGTGAAACAGAAGAATCTGTGTTAGTATTGCTATAATTACAATATTTATATTTGCTCATCATGTGTACACATGTAGCTGTCCTTCTCCTTGATTACAACAAAGAGAATGTTAGATTGACCCATTATTATCTTTAATGTTTGGCTTGTGGGTTGAATTTTTAAATTTGACCCCTTAGGAAAGCAGCATGGAAAAAAAAATCCTTTAAACTTGTGGTTAGTGTTGGTAGGGTCTTAGGAAATATATTTTCCAATGTATGACTTAAATCCTTTGTGTAACTTGAACTTGAGATGCCCAATTGTTCAGTGCAGTTGGAATTCCCAAATGCCTATACAACCCATGTGATTAGCAGTTTTTGTCAGCCATCTTCTGGGACCAGTTTTATCCACCTGAGTAACCTGAAATTATTGATCAAAGTAGGGTGAGAACGAGGTCATCCAGGTAGGTGGTTGTTGTCATGTGTCCTAATATAATTTGGTGATACAGTGATAGGCCATGTTACTGTGACCCCATGCATCAAAAGAGATGTTTGAAGGGACTTTATGTCTCCAGAAAAGCTTAGTGCATGTATATATATATGGAGCTTGGCCGTGCCTATCTATAAATGACATCCTACTGACCTGCCTATGATGGAGGACCATCATCAGTTGGGTTTCCCATTTTCTTGAGGGAATGAGCAATAACTCTTTTTTCTATTCTTCATTCAAACTAAGGCATTTGTAAACAAGAAGCAAACTAATACCAGATGGGATCTGACTTTTCATAATGCAAAGACCAAATTGTTATTTAATCCTTCCAAATTGATTTACAATGTCAGGCATCTCTTCTGTTGCTAATGGTAGGAACTCAAGAATTTTGGGGGTTCCCCTCCTCATTCCAGAACACAGAGTGACTTATCTCCCAGTTCGTATGACTTCTCTCACACTCACAAAGCTGAATCAATCATATTCCAGACATTAAAAGCCTTTCACAGAAGATGTGTGTCTTTACCTTCCTCTCCTCCTCCAAGCCATCTCTACATAAAAGGAAAAAACAGGCATGACATTCCCTTCTTTCAATTCTTCATAGATATTTTTTTAATGCTGTCACACCTGCACTTCTGAGATGCTCTGCTAACCTTTTCTTTTTACCCTTAGTTTCTCAGGTGGATCTGCTGAAAACAGACGGTTGTTATTTTTCCAGGCAATATTTGCTTAAATTATGTCATATAGTCTACATTCAGATTTCTCTTTCAGAAGAAAACATTGCCTCAAACCGTATGTACATGTAGATAAGGTACCTATGCTATATTTAGATTATTTAAATTTTTTTTATAGCTAGGATTTACATCTTTCCATATTGTTTTTATACTGCTGTTTCTTTTTATTAGTTTTTTTCAACCTATTTGTCATGCATGGCTTTTTCTGTATGCCTTTAGTACAAAAGGTAATCTTTCTATACAACAAATAAGAATTATCTAATTTCACAAAACAAAAGGAAAAAACCCAAAAGATTAAGGTCGGGTTAAAGGCTAAAATTTGCCCATAAATGCAGTCTAGCACTCAAACAGGCATGTAATTGTAACTATATGAATATTCCCGCTGAAATCTAGGACAGGGAACTGTATTTAGAACAGTTTTTAAACACTCTTCTGACCAACTGGGGTTGTAACAAGTTTTGCGTTCCAGCTTAACACGATTAACAACCATGGGGAAAAAAAAAAAAAAAGAAAAAAAAAAGTAGGCTAAAGAGTTATAAGGGGTTGCCTGTAGAGTGATTTTATTCCTGATGCTTTCCCTCGGTTGGACAAACTGTAGTCAAAGCACACTAAGGCTGCAGAGGCATGTTGTGGAGCTCACTGGTACCCAGGGATTCTGGGACAACCATTTCTGAACACTAGAGCAAAGGCTGACCTGCCTTTGCTTCCTGCATGGGCAAGACCTGAAGTGCTGGAAAAAAGAGGGAGAGGTTAGACCTTGGCTCTTTAGGTTTGCAGGAGAGTGCAGTCAGCCTCAGTCAGGCTGCTTTCTTACCTTCCTTTTCCTCCAGAATTAAATCAAAACTGACAGAGTAAGGAAAAGATTAACACATTTGGAGTCTGAGAGCAGAAAGATCGACTCATTCTCATTTATGATGCTTGCCTGGTTTGTGATTTGGAACAAAAGAAAAGTATCCAACTAGATTTTTCAAGCACATGCCAAGCATGAAGGGTTACCTTCCTCATGACATCATCCGAAAGGCTGTGTAATTCCCTGCAGCAAAAAATCCACAGAGGTCATAGCAGCTTGCTTCAGCAGCTGAAATACATTTGCAGTCCTCTACACACACACTTGTGTTTGGAGGAGGGTTTATGATAATTATCTAATTTGGGGTATGGAAAAGGTCACAGGCCATTAATAAATAAAGAGTGAGGAGAGAGATTAAAACAGAGGTGTGATCTAGTGGCAAAATAAAATGTAAGCATGAGTTTAATCTGGACTGCAAATGCCAAAGTTGTTTCCTTTCTCTTTTTCTTCCAGAACTTGTGATCTCATGAAAAACTAACAAAAATTCAACAGACCTCTTTACTTTTCCCAGTATTCCATAATCATAAGCCATCTGTCAAAAATAGATGCACCTCAGTGATGCACAAATCTATTTGATCCCTGTGTGTTCAAAAATGTTTGCATATTTTACCACTACTAACTTAGTTCAGGTTGTATGTGGAGCTAACGATTATTTTCACCTTGTTAATTTAAATCCAATTCAAAATACTGACAGTGCATTTACGTGGGAGAACATCTTTTAGCTTTCAGATTTCAAACCAAATGTAATACTTGTCATGATTTCCTATGAGAGAAAAGTTGAATTCTTTGTATAATGTATAATGTATAATTTCTTTTGATTTCAAGGAAGATTACAATACCAGGAACTAACACAAATTCTATTGTCTTTGGATAAATTCAGTAAGCCTCCATTTTTACAGACTTCAATTTTCAGATCCGCAGACATAAAGCTTTAGAAAGAAACATATTTTAAGAACTGAGCCTTGTCTTTTATCTATCTTTTTAGCTTTGCAATACCACATGATTTTAAGAAGTGCTAGTCTTACTCTGAGGTCATAAAACAAGTCAGAACATTGACCTTGTGGAATCATGAGTAAAAAACTATAAACTAAGTTGGCAGAATTTTTGCCCACAGAAATTTTGTTTTCAGGAATAAATAATTTTTTACTTTGTTTCAAAGTATTCAAAGTATTACAACCCATGCATAGTTCAACCAACAATAGAAACTAATTGCAAGTTAAAAAAAAAAAAAAGAAGTGTTAATAGCTTGGTTTTTAGTTATGATGTATATAGTAAACTTAAAAGGCTGAGCTCTACCCTTTTGAAAGCTTTGGTGGACATTACGAACTGAAACAGTTTAACTATGCCATTGTACCACTTCTTTTATTTAATATACTTGTTCTAAATGAAAAAAAAAATCTATTCAAGTAAATATATTCTTCCCTTTTGCACATCATAGAATAGTTTGGGATGGAAGGGACCTTAATGATCATCTAGTTCCAATCCATAGTTTTTCACATAGTGTTGCGGTGAGACCCTGGAACACATCTGCAATACCAATATTGGTTAATCACACCTGTTCTTACTTTGGACCTCTCTCCTGGTAATCAAGGTTGAGAGGTACCTCTGTCATAGAATCATAAAATAGTTCGCATTGGAAGGGACCTTTAAAGGTCATTTAGTCCAACCCCCTTGCAGTAAGCAGGGACATCTTCCACCAGATCAGGTTGCTCAGAGCCCTGACCTGAATGTTTCCAGGAATGGGGCATCTACCACCTCTCTGGGAAACCTGTTCCAGTGTTTCGCCACCCTCAATGTAAAAGATGTCTTCATTACAGATAGTCTAAATCTACCCTCTCTGAGTTTAAAAGTAATAGCCCTTGTCTTATCACAGCAAGCCCTGCTAAAAAGTTTGTCCCCATCTCTCCTATAAGCACCCTTCAAGTACCGAAAGACCTCAGTAAGGTCTCCCTGGAGCCTTCTCTTCTCCAGGCTGAACAACCTCAATTCTCTCAGCCTTTCCTCATAGGAGAGGTGCTCCAGCCTCCTGATCATTTTTGTGGACCTCTTTTAGACCCTCTCTAACAGGTCCATGTCTTTTCTGTGCAGAAGACTCCAGAGCTGGATGCAGTACTCCAGGCAGAGTCTCACAAGAGCAGGGTGCGGGGCAGAATTACCTCCCTCAACCTGCTGGCCACGCTACTTTTGATGCAGCCCAGGATATAGTTGGCTTTCTGGGACAGGAGCACACATTGTTCCCTCGTGTCCAGCTTTTCATCCACCAGTGCCCCCAAGTCCTTCTTGGCAGGGCTGTTCTCAATTCCTTCAACTCCCAAACTGTACTGAGGATACTGAGGGTTGCACCAGCCGAGGTGCAGGACCTTGGACTTGGCCTTTTTGAACGTCATGAGGGCCCACTTCTTGAGCTTGTCCAGATCTCTATGGATGGCTGGATGGCATCCTGTCCCTCAGGTGAGGCAACTGCACACCTCAGCTTGATGTCATCCACAAACTTGCTGATGGTGCACTCAATCCCACTGTCTATGTCACTGATGAAGATATTAAACAGTACTGGTCCCAATATGGACACTCGAGATACAGTATTTGTCACTGATCTCCATCTGGACATTGAGCCATTGACAACTATTCTCTGGATGCAATCATCCAACCAATTCCTCATCCACTGAACAGTTCACCCATCAAATCCCTTCCTCTCCAATTTAGAGAGAAGGATGTTGTGGGAGACTGTTTCAAAAGCCTTACAAAAATCCAGAAAGATTACATTTGTAGCTCTTCCCTTGGCCACTGATGTAGTCACAACATCACAGAAGACCACTAGGTTGGTCATGCATGACTTGCCCTTGGTGAAGCCATGCTAACTGTCTCAAATCACCTCCCTCTTCTCAACATGACATAGCATAACTTCTAGGAGGATCTGTTCCATGATCTTCCCAGGTACAGAGGCAAGGTTGACAAGTTGGTAGATCCCAGGGTCCTCCTTCCTACTTTTTTTAAGAATGGTGCAGTGTTTACCTTTTTTTTCATTCACCAGGGACTTCATCTGACTGCCATGACCTTTCACACATCATGGAGAGTGACTTGACATCTACATCAGACTACTGTCAACTCTGTGGTTTTGATCTGCACCACAGCTGGATTTTACCCATAATGTTTACAAAATGTGCAACCCTGGAGGTTTGTAAGCTGTAATGTACATAAATGTTACCCAAGCTGCTATCAGTCGTTTGTGAACCCCTTTGGTAAGTGACACAAGTCTGGGAGCAGCACTGCTACCACAGCTGCTAGTACCCAGAGAGACACCTGCACCACTCACCCCTACAGTCACCATCAGGTGACAGGGATCAGCCTGCTGCCCTCAGAGCAGAGCAAGATTACAAAATACTTTTTTTTCTCAGGGTCTGTAGTGAGCAGTATTATGAAGAAGACCATGAAGTTCAGGTTCAGAGCTGTCAGATGGACCTCTCAATGCTCCTTGCAATGAGGAAGTCCCTATTCATCATTTCTTCATAACTGCACAGCAGTAAGTATCACAGAAAAAAAACAAATAGGGTAAATATTGGTGAGAGTTATTTGTCAAACCAAAAGCCTTTCACAAGCATTACAGGAAATCAGCTAAGATTACATCAGCTTTTCAAGATAAGTTTGGAGATAAGAGCATCCCCTCTTCCTCTTCTGTTTCAAGCCAGCCACTGTGCTGCAGGTTGAATTTCTCTATCAAGGACTGCGACCTACTGGAAATAAAGTTCACCACGTGGTACTTCTGGGGGAGACAGAGGCAATGCTCTAAACATGTTGATGCTCTAAACATGTTACCTGCAACATCATGGTGATTTGGAGTCCTTTGGCATTTACTTTTTACTGGAAACCTACCAGTCCCAATTTTTAACTCACTCTGGCTTGCTGGGATTGAAACCTGGCCAATTGAAACAGTTAGATCTCACAAAAGCCTCCAAAGGGCAGGCTTGATAGCTGGTCACACAATAAAAGAAATCTGTCTAGCTTTATTTCTTGGTAAAAGTAACTTTTTAAGGAATTGGATCTATAAAACTTCAGGGCATGATACAATGATAATAAATGCATAGAAGCTTTCATATTTATTAATTGCACATATTACAAAATAGAAACCAGCCAGAGTAGTTTTCTAAACTGGGATCTAGTTTTTTTAAAGCAGCAGCTCTTTTAGCTGCAGATTCTCATACAAACCCACTGGTGCAGTTTCTGAACATCAAGAGACTGCAAACTGTATTAGTAGTTGAGATAAGCTAAACAAGACCATCATGTGAAGCACACAGCTCCTCAAAATTATCTTGTTCTCATGTCCCAAGATGGACATTAAAAAACAAAACAAAGCAAAATAGTGGCACTTTCTAAAGTTTTGTCCCAAACTAGTCAATAAAAAAGCAGCTTCTAGAGAGCACTTTCTCATAAATTACTTGCAAGCTTCCATTTAGTGATTTGAAACATGAATAATAAAGAGCAAGAAACTACTGTTATTTTTAGCTTATAAAGAAGAAACTTAAGCACTGAATGTTTATGTACTTTCTTAGAAAGTCACAAAGGACTCAGGAACACAATTCCTGTTTTTAGCCTCAAGATCCTCCATCCATTTTCCAGAAATAGGAAAATACGAGTTGTTACTTGTAATGACTGTATTGTTTTCCTGGGGAGGGCAGGGGGGAGGGGAGAGGAGGGAAGGACGGAAAGTCTCCTTCAATACTATTTTCTTGATATTATATCTTTGATCTTTCTTATCAAATTGCTTGTTGGTGCTGTCAACAGGGCATTTAAAAAAAAACAAAAAGTGTAAAAGAAAATCCAAGCCATATAGCAGGTATAAACAGCAACAGTTTAAGGATCTGGGCAACTATTAAAATACTGCTTACATTTAACATGATGTGGCTTGTTTTTTCTGTTGTGCTGCCCAGTGGTATTTCATTGCTTCTTAGAAAACTATAAAAGGATACTGAAATTTTTCTTTTTTGCTTTTATCCCTGTAATTAGTCATGATTGATATTTAGACACATGCAGGGTGAGACACCCCCATGCACTTTCTTTTGATGTTCCTTGAATGAGGTTCAACGCTAAAAGAAAACATTTTCCTGCAGTCCTCCTCTATATTTTTAAATGAATGTCATCCAAATGGCATCGCCATTCAAACAGTTGCAGTGAAATTCCTCGCATGCTGATAGTGCAGTGTGGGAATCTCTAAAATTGTCCCCCGTAGGTTCGAATTCAGCCCCTGAAGGTTCACTTGAGTTTAATTTCACTAATCACACGGGGACGGTTATTTTTCGCTCTCACTCAGCTCTTCTTTCACATGCGAGCACACACACCACACACATCACACACACACTCAACGCTGCATCCCTCCCGTTCTGTTGCACTTAAGTCCAGATTAGCTCTGACCATTCCCGCACGCGAGCGGAGACCGACACAACACCACGGTGCCTAAGACCATAGGTGGGTCGCTTGCTTCAAGCCAATTTATTCACATTTGCGATGGTAAGATTGATTTTTATCCTGCATTTCTGAGTTTATTTAACTGATTTCAGAAACTGCCACGGAGGCAGGGGCAGAGATCGTCTTCAAGGTTGCTGTCATCTGGAATTTTATGTCCTTCATTTTCTTTCACTCTGTATGCCTGTCACATCGGCTTAACTGTGAGTAGCGCACTAGCCAGTACCTCTGGCATACTGTATATTAATAGAATATTGATATAGCCCAAATACTGTTGTGGGATTCATCATTTGGTAAATCCTCTGCCGTCTGCAGTTTTACAGAGCCGTTTAATTAGCACTTTTACAGCCTCCTATTCTCTCATTAAATTAATTAATAATTAAGTTCAAATATAGGCATCTTTAATGTCATAATTATATTTCAGTTTTATGGTCACCAGAGTTTAGCTCATTAGGCGAGGTAGTCATAAACCATAGCTCTATTTAGGGGCTGAGGCACTGATGCACAGGTAGTCTGCTTCTGCTTGGTATTTTTAATCTTTCTCACTCTCCCCTTTTCCCCCGCCACTGCCCCCGCTTCTCCAGCTCCCCCCCTCCTCCCCTCATTGCTCGCTGATAGCACCGGTGTATTTTTCTGTGGCAGCTCTTTCTCATTCATATGTAAGGTTTAAAAAAAAAATCCCTGACACAATCTCATAGCTCCCCCTCCTTCCTGCTCCCCCTGCCTCCCCGTTACTCTCTGGAGCAGCCCAACCACAGTGGCCTGTCGTGGGTCCAGCTTCCTTACAAGCCACAAGGACCACCACCTCCTGCACTGGGCACCCAGCAGCAGCAAATTATCTGTAGCGTCCTATCGGTGACATCATACTCCTGTTTGGCTGCGTGATTTACCAAGGCACAGGACTTAGTAATGGCATTTCACACAGTATGATATGTTGTGCGTTGTTTTATATGTAATGGATTTATTTCAGTCATTATCACTGATTAAACCAGCTTAGTTGAAAAGGCAAAGCAAAACTTGGCTTTGAAATTGTTCTTATTTAATTTTGTTTGCGCTCACATAACCCAGGACAGCACTAATTATCTCTTTAGTGTAGCTCATATTTCTAATGTAATTCATATGTAAATTGTAATTTAATTCATATGGGAATGTTTGTGTTCCTTGCATATTCTCAGTAAAGAGTACAAACAGTGAATTAAAACTGTTTGGAAATGAAAACTTTATGTTGCCTTTTTTGAACTGTCTTTGATTTGTTTTGGCTTGTTGTTTCTCTAATGAATCACAATTCAATTGGACAGTTAAAGCCAACATATTCAGCCTCTTCTTTGTATTTAGGCACCTTGCTCACTGGCCTGCTTTTCCTTCTGAATTTGTAAGGCAGGGGGAAATGAAAGCTCACTGCCTTTGAAAAAAAACAAACACACCAACAACAAAACAACAAAGACAAATCATATGATGACTGCTATTAATAACGAATAATTATAGGGCACATTTGTATGACTACAGAGCCTCTGAGCACGGTATGGCACTATTTGTGCCACTTCGCTACTCAGAACCACGAGAGCACAGAAAGGCTGTAGGAGTGTTATTTCAGGTTCAGCACGTCTGTTAATGTTAGGTTAAAATTCTAAGCCCAACCCAAATTTGCCTTCTAATAACTTTTAGATTTTCTTTGTCTTTTAAGACCATGAAATGGCTTAAAGCAATATTACTGCCATCTCTAAAAACTGCAGCTGCCCACAGCAAAGTGGTCTTTTGACAGGGCAGATCAAAACTTCTTATTTCTATGAGTAAGGCGTAGGACAGTAAAAGTTGTTCACAGACTGCTGAATTTTCAGGACGGGTTTGCTGCAGTACACCCTGACACCAGAAGCAGAACAAAAAGTAACAGCAAGTACAACAACAAACTGGGTGTCACCAGGAACGTGAGCTTGAAAGCACCCAACACTGTTTGCAGCAAGTCATGGAAGCACTATCATCTAGTGCAGCAGATAGGATGAAGTGAAACACTTGAAGGAAACTGGAAGGGTAAAAAGTTCAAGTGAAAGAATAATTAAGCCTGAAGAGTTGGCAAGTTACTGAATGATGATGCGAGCTACAGTTTTCTTCACTGAAACTGCCTTCACATTTCCTAGACAAAATTGCACTTGCAACATTAGGGAGATTGTAAATGCCCATTTCTCACCCTGACCAAAAAGACCTTTGCTTGGCCCAAGCCAGATGAAGCCACCTGTGCTGTAGGGACTGAGGCCAGGCCCAGAGTCACTGCTTTGCCCTGGCAAACCATGACCTGACCTGCCAGTAGCCACATATGAGTATATATGTGGAGCATGTGAGTTTTCGTGCCACCTCGCCATATGGGCACAGCACAGAGGACTTGCGACATGAGTCCTGGAAGCCTCTTTCCATGGACAACCACTGCTCAGGCTGGTATCCTTTCTGTTGCTCCAAAGTATTGCTGTGGCTAGAAGAGCAGTAAGATTTTAAGGACTCATACTTCTGCATTAGTCCCTGCTGCTCAGGAGCCACCAGCCTGAGCTCAGGGACAAGTGACCCTGCTCACTTGTGGGAAAGGTTTCATGTGCCAAGAAGAGAGACAAGAGGAGTCACAGCAGTGAACAGGCAATGCCTGCCTTGTAACATCCCTCTGCTGACCTCCTCATCACAAAAAGCTCTCTCTCTTTTACAGCAATCTGTAAAATAGATGCAGGGGACTCCCTGCATCAAAGCTCAGCTGGGCAAGGCACAGTGCCAGGGCAATGTTTAGGGGAACTGAGCAGAGGGTAGGCAACATGAGCAAAAGGGACTGCTGGTCATGGTTTGGCCATGATCACAGAGTGCCCCTGCAGATAGACACCCTCCAGGGAGGGAGGCTGCCACATCTAGGGCACGCATTTGAAACACACGTGCGCTCACACACACACACACACACTCCCCGTGACGACACAAGAGCTGTCCAAAACTATTTTTCAATAATTGATTTGCTGTTTAATTGAACATCATGACTGACTAACATAGCTCATTACTTTACTCATTAGTTAATTATCGAAGAAAGTAGGACAAGTCAATAAAATGGAAGGCTGTAAATTCCAATACTAATTAGCACCATTTCCTCAGAGACGTATTTAAGGGCAGATTGGCTACCCGAATGTCCCCGGACCTTGTAGATGAAGGGAAAGGGTAGACTTACCATAAATCTAGATTACCGGCAAGCGAGGCTCATCAGCAGTAAGAAGTCAAGAACACAGGTGCTGAGCTACCGCCTGGCACCCTGTTTGAACTAGAATATTGGAACGCAAGCAGCACAGAAATTCCTATTTTTAAAAGAAAAGGGAGGGGGGGGGGGAGTGAGGGAGGGAGTGCTCACACACCAGAGAGGATCCATATTTAAAATGAATTATGCAAACTGAACTACTTCTGCAGAACACATTTGCTTTCCTAAGCTCTCTTTTTCCAGTCTCTCTCATATGCACTCACTTCATCCTCTCTTTTTTTGGCAGTACAAATCCTAGTCAAAACACCAGTGTGTCCCTTATGGAGTGAGCACATGTTTTGATGTGTGGATTCTATTTTATACCTCTTTGTGTTTTGTTTTGTTTTTTTTTTTTAATAAGAAACTATTCACATAATGGAAATTATATTCTCCTGTTATTGTTATATTCTTTGCATTATCTCTAATTTAAAGTAAGTCTGAAATACCACCAGAAGCAGAATTTAACAGGTCCAGCAGAGCTTTAATTGAGCCAAGAAGCGATTTAAAACAAATACATACAGTCTCAAAGAAGACTGGGAGAAAAGGAGGCAAGGGGAGTGCGTATATATGCATATTCGTATTCATGGTATATATTTTTTATATACTTGACCTTATATATGCATGTATATTTATACAAAAAACCATATGCAGACACATACATACATTCGCATGCATACCTACTTACTGAAATATGCCTATATAGGGTTCTTGTTGCTCAGTAGGAGGAAATCAGAAAATTCCTCGAGTTCTGCACTCTAAAAGCCCTCAGGTCCTACGGGCTGCCTTTTAAAAATCAACACAAGACGACCCAGACTGTGAAAAGGTTCTGTTGATATACTGGTACACCTTTGAACAGTTTGTCTAAATTAATTATAAACAACTTCCCATCACTAAGGGATCAGAACAGATATATTATTTTAATTCCTTTTTTTTGGAGATACGTTTTGTGGATCTTCCTCTCAACAAATATCCACTTTAGAAAAAATAATTTCCAGTTAGATGAATGAAAATGGAGATCAAAAGCATTACCTGAGCTCAACTTAAGCAAAGAAATCACCCTAGGAATAGCTCTTAGTCTGGAGCTTTAAATATTTAGCAATTCTAAAAATATATTATTGGATTACTGTAAAAAAAAAAAAAGCTAACAAATGTCTATTACTTGACTTACTACATTTTATGCCTGCAGTTCTGGTTTGTAAGCCACAAGCTGTGATTTATTTTCAAGTGTTTTAAAAAGGTACCTTGCCAAAATGTTCTGAAGATTGCATGGATTTTTTTTAATCAGCAGTTTTGAGAATCTGGCCTCTGGTGCTAATAAAGCAAGCCTGAAATTTAGGGCAGAAGAGGGAAATGTGGTTGTTTTGCTTAATAGAAAGCTCGTGATAGAAATAACACAAGGAAAATTCTCTAATGATTTTAGTAAAAGTTGAGGGGAAAAAAAAGAAAAAGCTATATTTTATTATTGATGTTTGGGAAGGGATATTTCTTTGGGATGTTCTCTTTGCATTAGTGAAGGGAAAAAAAAATACTTATTGTGCAAAGTTGGCCTGAGAGAAAGAGATTTCCACAATTAGACGTTCACTCGGTGTGGGCTAAGGCATGGGGTACACAAGCACCACACTTGGTAACAGTTGGAAGTTAGCACATTCAGAAAAGCAGATGTGCTCCCTCTCTTGTTTCCAGACAGTGCCAAGCAGCCTTTGATATGGCGATATTTTTTTTTCTAACAGTTCTGGTCAGGTCATGCTGGATCCCTTGCTACGCTCAAACACCTTGGCTGTAGCTACAGTGCCTAGGGAAGAGCTCCCAAATGGAGCAACCAGCACACTCAGCCTACCAGGGCTCAAAGCACGCACTTGGTATGGAAAGAGGGAGAAGAGTGGGAGAGGACACAACCTCAAGGTTTGAGTCACTCTTTAGAGCCACAAATGGCTCTAAAACATACACCAAAGCTTAATACATGCAATGCTTACATTTTATGCTGGTACATAACGTAATGTACATTACATAATGCAAGGTAATTCTCATTTGTATTTTTAACTTCTCGTCAGTATCTGTTATCAAACACTCCAAAATTGGAGGCAGAAGTTGATTACCGAGTGCAATGCCTCCGTGCCAGCTGATGTAAAACATGCAGACTGGAAGTGCTCTGGTGAATTTGCAGTGGTCCTCTTTTTGAGATGGGGCCCCCAGGCCCCTGCAGCCTTTAATCAGCTGTAACTGGAGTGAAGCTGTCAGCTCCTGCTTGTATTCTGTCAGCTTCAGTAACACTTAGAGCATCCCTGACAAACGCGCAGTGCACATTTAACAGTCAATCTGTGAGCAAGCTTTTGATTTCTGGAAGAAACTTTCTAAGGTTCCACTTTCTACAAGAGAAAACTTGTAAATTATTAGGGAGGAAGATGGAGCAAAACAGCCTTCAATCACACTCTATTGTTTTATGGAGAAACCCAGCTGTTATTTTTCCTTTAGCAGGATGATGGATTGGCTCAGTCCAAGGTGAAATCCCAGACAGCGCAAGACAGAGCAAGAGCTATCGTATGATGGTGACACTTCTCCTCCCTCTGTCAGCCAAACTGTGCTAGCCATATCGTAGAATTGTAGCAGCCTGCTATTAGTACTAGTATTGTCATATAAATTATTCACGCTGAAATATTTCTTCAGCTCTGGTGTGTTCATAAGTTTCCCACTAAGAATTCAAATTTAAAGATCTTTTCCAGCTGAACAAACTTACCAAAATACCTTTCCCCCACTAACCTCTCTGGTGTTGCTTCAACAAACATACAGGTGCAAGTGTGACTGCCCGGGAGAAGTGACTTTGAGTAAAGCTGTTCCTATGTTTTTAAAGTACTAAAAAATTTCAAAATAATGCAAACCCCCCATCCATGCCTAAGAATTATTTCTTACATGCAAATTATTTGAAGACTGTATCCTTATCCATTTCCTTCACAATGCAGGGCGATTTGAATTTTTTTTTTTATAGGCAATTTATGGTCTAAGCTTATTATTTGATGATTAAAAGTCATTCCTCCTCCCCTTGGGAGTTTAAAAATTCTAATATTATTTCTTTGCAGAGCTCACTCCTACAATATCCCTGCTGTAAGCGCAGCTAAATCTTATCTGCTGGTGACAAAAATAAGGCCATGGCATGTCTGAGCAGACTGGAAAGGTACAAGGAAAGGAAGGGACAGACAGAGCTTCTTCACAAGTCAAAGCAGCCCGTAGCATTCCGTTTCTCCACAGTCCCCAGGGTAACGTCATTGCAAGAGGGAAATTATTGTAACATTACAACACTGAGCTCCAATAACCACACAGATCCCTGGGGACTTTGCCATTTGCCATCCCACAACACAGAAAATTCCCTGAATAGGCTCCATCCCTAACCCCATTAAAAACACAATTTTCCCAAGGAGAGGACAGAAACTTCCTTGAGGTCGTTGTAGGAGTTAGAGTCCACAGAAGACAGTTTTCTGTGCCCTTCTATGCCATTTCTGTAAAATGGGAATGAAAGCACTTCTGGTTTCCTAAAGGTGCCACAGAAAGATTATGACAACCTCATCCAGACAGAAATTAGGAAATTAATTCTAAATTAATTAGAAATTAAATTAAGCATTGGAGTAATTAATATTTATGTGGCACCAATATGTAACTATTTATTACTAGTAGTATTACTATTGTTGGTGTTACTTTTACTATTTTAATTGGGTTTTATCACTGTAGCCCTTAGAAGCCCCTGCCCCAGATGAGACCACTGCTGCACCAGCCAAACAGAACAAATCAAGGTCCCTTCTCCAAAGAGTTAAGGAGCAACAAACTCTGGTCCTATGGAAGCAGTTCTGGTCCTACTAATGCAAAGAGTTGCTAGTGAAATCTTTATTCCACTAGCAGATTATTTATTTATTCACTAAGAAGATTATTTAAAGGAAAAAGTATTAAATCAATTTTTATTTCATTGGGAGTTAGGTGCCTAACATGCATTAAAATCCATTGCTGGATTAGTCAATCACAGCTGTGACAAAGTGACAAAGAACATTTCCTGGCAGACTCAGTAAACTGAAGCGCAAGCCACAAGTTTAGAAAAAAAGCAACAAACTTTTGCAGACTTTAATGCGGAAACATTTCCAGTCACATTTAAAAGGAGAAAAAGTTTCACACAACATCAGGCCTACTGGTCTTGCAGAAGTCCAAGGAACGAGCAGTGTGCCAAAGAGAGTCAAAGTGAAGCCACCCATCTCCATTACAGATTAAGTAAAAGGCAGATAAATGAGGAAAGAAATATATATTTGCGCATATATTTGAAAAACCCTTCTTTCCTGCAGTTAACATTCATCAAAGTCTTACCTCCTCTCCCAGTCAATTCTTGCCTTCAATTAACCAATAAGTCAATTTGTTCCTTCCCCATCAGAAAAATCCCCCTCTCAGCAAAAAATGCATCACTTCACTATCAGATCAATTTAGCCTTCTCACTGCTCAATCAATATACTCCTCCTCTGCATTTGCTAAACAAGAAACAGGTCAGTAGAAAGAAACCTGACTAGGAAGTTTCGCTCCTTTTATTTAGCATTTTACATATGTATGGTTGGCTCACCAGGCACATCCTGGGCACGCAAAAATGGCAAACACTTGAAAGAATACTGTGGAGAATAAGATTTTAAAACATCAAAAAGATCTGATCTTTATTTCAAATAATATTGCAGCTGTTCAGATCAGCAGTGGAATTCTACATTAAACCAAGAAGCACATGCAAAATTTCACTATATAAAGCAAACACAAAACTGAGGATGCCATGACAGACTGCATCATTTTTAAACAATATGCAGATTACCAAAACATACCATTCCACTGAACTATCTGGATTTAGCTTGATAAAAATAACAAGTGCCCATATACAAAGCTGTAGACATTCTTAGATTGCACGTGGAGACAGCTATGCAGAAATTAAAAAAGTACTCAAATAAAGAATTAATATCAACCAGGATCTTTTCTTTTGTCTTCACCAGAAGCCATCAATAAAGTTCTGTACGTTCAAGATGCCTTTGCAAATCAAAAATATAGTGAAATACAGTATTAAAAAAGCACAAGGTTTTCCTGAGAGGTCACACCTTCTTTAGAAAACACATACACAGATACAAACCCAGAGACTCCTTCAACATGGGCAGACAGACAGCCCTGGGTGAAATACAATTACCTGGTAACTAGACAAAGTGGCAATGCTCAGCATATTTGGGCATGTATTGAAAAATCTGAGAAGTTTAGATTATATAAAATAATATATATTTTATATATAGCCAAATTGGTTGGGACACTGATATCAGCACTCACAGCAAAGAAAGGGCAAGGAGCTGACTTCCACCAGAAACCTCAGGCAAACTACAATAAGCACTCCATCTGGTGATTAGGAAATAAATTTTCTGATATTATATTTTGAGGGGTTTCTCCAGCATTTAGAAGTGTGAAGACTGGAAATATGAACTGCTAAAAACAACCACTCGGCTGTACACTTCATTTTTTTAGAAGATTCTGCTGCTTATCTTTTCGCTTTGGTGGTGTGGTGGTGTTTTTTTTTTTCTACTGCAGTGGATTGCTCCCTGTAGCAGTGAAATTGGATATGGAGTACATTTTTTACTTCTGGTTTATCCAACCAGAAGTGAAAGCTACACCTTTTTCTCCATCATCTTTCAAGATTTGTGAATTTTTTCATAACTAGAACACCATCTGAATACCTATGAATAAAAATTTACAAATACTTATGAGTTCACCGTTTACTGTCTGCTAGCATGTTTCCTTATCTGTTTTTGACAATAATTTTTATTCTCAATGTAGTAGTCCAAGTTATTATTGGGCAAACAGTTTCAACTGAATATTTTATTTAGGGAAGAATTCAAATTTGGGCCAAGCCAAACTATTCATAAACTTGTGCTGAATTTTGTTAGTAGGTCACCTGAAAAAAAAAAAAAAAAAAAAAATCATGGAACTCAGCCTGCCCCTTTCCTCTTGTTTCAAAGCCATGTTTCCAGTTACTGTCTCAAACTGACCCTTTCCTGTTCCAGTGAGAACCAGGTCTCACTTTAACCCACTTAAATACTTTCTGAGCAACTGCAACTTGAGGCACCAAAATCTCCCTGAAAACACCCAGGGAGCTGTAGCCTCCTTTGGGAGCCCAGCTGGTTTTTTTGAGAGCATTGCAGCTGGGCACATCACTTGCGTCAAAGAGCTCCCGGCGTAAGGGCTCCCCCCTGCAAGGATGCTGCATCCTAGTTTAGGCACTGACAGTACCACTGCTCTGAGGTGGGACGCTGCACAGTACCTCCAATTTAACTCTCCGCAGGATAAAAGAGCCTGAGGTTGGGGTTGTAAAAGATGCTACAAGATATACAAACTATTGGGAGCCTTTTCAGCTGAAAAAAGACACAGTTTCTTCAAGGTAAAAAATGTCTTCACTTTTGAGACAGCTTAAATCTAGGCGTGTATGATATACATACGTATTTCACATTATATATTTCATACTGTGAACGCGTACCCGTGCGTTGCTGATCACTTCTGATACAGCTTCTTTTGAGACCATCCCACAGAAGCTGAGACTTCAGCAGCGTCAGCACAGCGGTCCAGTTTACCACTGATTTTCTGGGCATAGAGAACAGAGACTTTTTAAGACTGAAAACTCTGGAGCAGCCGACAGTGCAATCTCTTCACCCTGACCTGCATTTATTTTAGATCAAAGCTGATTATATGTGTGTTAGGACTCCAGCATAGGGAAATAATCTCTCCCTACCCCATCGACCTGCCCTGGACTAGATAAACACAGTTTTTACAGCGTTACCCTATGGCTGTAAGAGCTGCATGGCAGGGAGGAAGGGAGGGAGGGGAGAACTAATATGTCCAGGAGGTTATGAAGCGGAGAGAAGACTACATGCCTAACACACTCTGTGATCATGACCCGATGGGTGTCCCTTAACTAGGAGGACAGAGAGAAAAAGGAGAGGATACAAGATCTCTTTTTTTTGCCCAGTTTACTTCCACATTGTGTGCTAACAGAGAACAATACCTCATACACCACTTGACCAGAAAGACGTTTTCACGCCATTACCCTTGAAATCCTTATCTTTGTTAACTACAGGGCTTATGGCTTTGCTCTCCCCTTCCCCTTTCAGCTCTGGGTGCTGGGGAAGGGGTCGGGGCAGTCTGCTCCTGCCCCGGGGAGGGGGTGGCAGAAGGCTGGCCTTATTTACCTTAGCCATTTCCCCGTGTAATCTGGGTAATCATGTGGCTAATCGGCGACGCGGAGGAGCCCCCCACGCCGCGATTCACAATGCCGACCCATTCATATTTCATACAATAGGGTATTTAAGTCATCCCACGCCTTGCCAAGGCGATTGGGCTCCCTTTGTTCCCAGGTTTTTTTGGGCAGGGGTCTCCTGCCCTACCCCCTTTTTCCACAACGGCATATGTCCTAGCTCTTGCCTGCTGCAGCTGGACAAGGGCTGTTGGTTTTGTTTTGTTCTTCGAAACCAATGAATCGATTACGGCGGTGTGAAATGTGGGCTAAAACAGTCCCCACGTGTATGCATACATTAGCCATTCTCATTTGCCACCTTACAACCTCCCAGTAAGGTTACCGGGGAGGCAACAGTGCTCATGCTCTTCCATTCTGAACGGACAATCTGTTGAGCGCAACAGAGGACTGACTGCACGTATTGTTTCAAAAATGGCTCGCCACGTTATATCAGAGTGAAATAAAAGCACCTCTACCCCAATGTACTGCAACCATAAAGAAAGCTCAAAATCTGCTCTGTAACAGAAAGTTACAGGGAGATAAAACCCATTCACATGTATGGATATTGAATATTGAACTCAGACTACATTCCTGCAATAGAGATTGCTGTTGTGTCTCCACCCTTTCTGGCTGCCCTTCTCACATTTGGGGTGAGCCAAACTCAACAGCCTTACAGAACCGATAGGCTCTGACCTTATCTTCGCACAAACCAAGGCAAAAAGCCCACATTAAACACCTGCAGTTTAGGATTTACCCCACCTAGTGCATATCAATGTGTGGAACTGGCATGGAGGTATTGCCTTCATCTGCTAGACTAGAGCATCAGCTGTCTTCCAACCCTGGCTGGCAATGACAAAAAGTCCATTCATACCAAAAACTCTTTTGAAGCTTGTACAAAATGGGTTTTATAGTTCCACTTCTCTCCCAAGGTGTAACAAAAGGACATATCACACCAATTCCCTTAAAATTAATGTTACAACCTAAGTTTAAGATCTGGAACATAAACGCCCTTGTATTTTTAAGAATAATCCTAAATGAATTATAATGCAATTCAAGTAATTAAAAAGATGTGTTTAATGGCAAGCTAGAAAATGCCATTCATTCCTGGTTCAAATTCATGCTACTCCTCAGACAACATACTACTGGTACCAAGACACGTTGCTCCTGACTTTTCCCTTTGAAATGCCTGAGAGGTGTTCTTTGGCTTGAATTCAGCACTTGGAAGTTCACACCTGTGAGATATATTACTATCAATTCTCATTTTTACTCCAAGAATTGGAAAAAAAAAAAGTTTTGAGCATCAGTCCTGAGAGAATTTTCCACAGAAAGCTAGCCTTTCTGTGAAGATTTAATTAATTAGCACATGTGCAATGTTTTACAGACCTATAGATGGTACTGTATTGTTTAAAGTAAGCAAAAAAAAAAAAGATCTGACAGGATGATCACCAGCTACTCGAATGCTTAAGGTAGAAGTCAGAAAATTCAAAATCTTGAGGGGAGCAGAGGGTATAAAACAGATATATTTAAAAGCTTCATTTCCATAATCAAAGATGTGAAAATATCTTGTTTTAAAATCCAGCTTTTTAATGTCAGCATTTTGAAATCCCTACCTTTTTTTTTTTTTTTTTTTAACTTCTCAAAATAACAGAACAACAAAGTCAAGTAAAGCTTCTCAAGACTATTATTTCAGGGCAAACTCTAGCACTCTCATGTGCACCAGCAAATTATCTAGTTGTATATCTCCCACTAAAGTAAAGCAGATTTTGTTGGAATTGCTATCAGTAAAATCTATACCTCTTGAAAATGATCCTAATACAGCTAAATTTGTAAATGGTTACCTCCCCCAGCACCCAAGCAGCAGGGACACAGCTACAGCAATATAAATGTGCTAATCCCAGCACGATGTATTCCCACATCACCCTGTATCAAATCATTCTAAAGGGTTTTCAATATACAAGTTAATTAGCTACAATGAAGCAGCAGAGTAACACATAATGAAGGCCAGGGCTTAAAATATCAGAAGTGGCCTGTTGTACCCTTTCCCCCCTCTTTAAGATTGACATATTTTTTTGAAATGGGCTACAGGTATAGTACAAAGTGTAATTTAACAAGAGATAGAAGGCACTTAATGAACAGGATTGATTTGATTCGATATGTATGTTCAACAACATCTACAAGAATGCAATTTCTGTATTAGTACCTCAAAATGCTACTGCCATACACTACCTACCTATAAATACATAAAAATACTTGTCATGCAGAGCAAGAAGATGACACCATTTTGTTACTGAATGTATAACATTATATTCTAATTACATAGTTAATTTTTCATTTCTTAAAATAATCAGTGCATGGGAAAGGAGCTACATACATTCTACTAAAAAAATTATATCTCTCTATAACTAATTGCACAAAATGACACAAGCGATCAATGTCTGCAAAATACAACTTGCAAAGAGAAGATAAAAAACAATATAGTAAACTTAATTACCTAAGAAATATCTGCTACATTCAGGAAACACGAAGCCACCACAGTTGCATGTTTCTGATTCAACTAAGAAACGAAAAGCTCTAATTAATTAAATTAAGGTCCTTATCCTGACTGGATGTGGAAGTCAATGAGACTTTACCCATGTGAACCTCATTGCTGGAGTGGGATTGAACACTCCCTTTTGCTGTCTATCAAGGATGAAGCTCATTTTGTAATCCCACCACTTCATTAGCACCTTTCCAGCACATTATCTTTGCCCTAATCCTCCTGTCACTTTAGGGATTCAGGGTCATTAGAGCACTTGAAGGGTCGATGTTATTGTCGTGGGGGTGTGAATTGATCACTAAGATGACAACTGGTGACAAGTGTACTTTATTAGTCTGCTACTTTACCTCTTAATTGCTACTGATTAGCCTGTCTGTTAGAAAGGAAATTTGGCCTCCTCCTGCTCTTGCCAAAGATTACACTTCTTTCTAATAGGACCATCTAAGAACTTCCCCCACTGCCCCCCACAATGAGCCCGTTTAGATGTTGTATATTCACCCGACTCAATGGAACTATTTATGTGAGTAAAATCAGCAAGGTAGGGCCTTTAACCCTCCCATTACATTTTGTTTAGCTTTTGATTGATAGGAGAATTTCTCAGTTAAAAAAATCAAATATTTCTGATCGTTTCTTTTCCTTCTCAAAGACATGAATAGGATTGTCTTTTGGTTGTTTTTTTTTTTGTTTTGGTTTGGTTTTTTTCCCCAAAAAATCACATTTTAGACGTGGCATTTGAATAGATTTCCCAGAGGACGTGCTGGCTCCTCTCCAAATATCACATTGCATTTAAACTACACATTAAGACAAAGCAACAGAAAAAAATTAAAACTTTTGCATCTTGCCAGAGTTCACATGCTTCAAGTCTTAATTGTTGTTGACCACAAGAATTGAACATTGAGTCATACAGGGCACAGCTGCCAGTAGCAAAGAAGTACACTTAGTATTTAGTTTTACAGCACTCCCTGCTTAAAGAGGGTTGGGCTGGTGGGAGAGAGAAAGAAAAGAAAACATTTCAAACTAGATAACTAAGTAGAAAATTCTTAATGCAGCATAAAGGTACTATCGTTCTTGCTCAGTGACAGTGACAATCTCTGCATTGCTGGTGTTTTTGTTTCTTTTCAGGTTAAACACATCTATAAGGGGTCATGCTTTGCAGCAGGCAATATGAATGCAGATCTCTGTAAGATGTCAGTTCACTTTTATCAACATTGATTAAAAAATAGCAAGGATAACAATAAGAAAACAACTCCCAGATCTCCTGTTCCTACTCCAAAACTCGTATAAAAATCAGTCTCTGGATTGCACTCCCTTCCAAAACCAAGTACTAAACCTAAATCAGGAAAAATTAATAACTTTAACAAATGCCTAATCTTGAATCGTGCACCGGAGACATCGTATGAATCTAGCTGCTGAGGCTGAATATTTGACCTTCCTGGAGTCATCTGAAGTGTTCAGGGTTATTTTACAGGATCAGTATTTCACATCCTAATTTTCAGGGATGACACATTCCCCATGAAGAAAAGGTGCTGCATAAAATTCAGTGATTGGCTCTTTGAATTTAACTGTGGTCTAAAGAAAACTTCAAACGGCTTGTGCAATAATCTGATCCCTCCTTTCCTCTTTTAACCATGCCTACGCAGAACTTTTGCACAGGTTTTTTGTTTGCTTATTAAAAAAAGCTTGACAACGATGGGAACCTTTAATTATTTTTTTATTTGATTTCACCAGAGAAAATTAGCAAATACCTATGGTGTTAGTTGTCCAAGAGTATGACTGCTTTTTATAGATAGTTGCACATGCATAGTCCTGCTCAAGAAAAACAAAGGTTATTTCACTTTGCAGGTTAATACAAAGCACATCTGCTCATGCCTAGAGTGTTGTTTGGCCATCTGATCCTGCTGTCTTCTGCAAAAACAGATTCTGCTCAGCGTTTGGATGGAAGTCTCTGTAGACCTTATTTTAAACTGTAGCTACTTTAACTTTACTAGTTTGGGTTTTAAAATATTTTAATTTAAGTAAGGCAAGGCCCATGCTTGGTCAACAGGTAAATCACCTCAGTTTTGATTAACCAGCACCTGTAAATAGTTTGGTTTACCTGAAACAAATTGGCCTGCGTGGAAATAATACCCATACCAACTACAAGAGGTATTGGGTTGATGGGCATAGATAGTTAGAGCTGCTATTCCAAGTACTTCTTACCACCAGCAGTTGCAGCTGGAGGTGGGGAGATGCATCCAACACCTCTGTGGCCTCAGACTGAGCAGTGCCGAACCAACTGGGAGATAGAACTTATGTGGGAAATAAATGGGAGCAGGTGACAACTGTCAAGATCACTTCTGAAACAAATGTCTGTGCTTGCTTTACCCAGTCTGCTCTAACAAATGTAGCCTTAGAAAATAATGATATCTAGCAGTGTTTCTGGAAACAATCGTACCTGCTCATTCGTGTTAGAAGACAGGTACTAAGAAACAGAAGACACTGTAAAGATGTTGAGACTAACTGATGCAATGAGAGGTGGTTGGAGATTTTTCCTTACATTGCCCCTCTGACGATTCAAAATGTGATTCCCACAGAATATAATTGCTTTCTTGCAACAGAGAACTACTGAGCAGCCCTTCCTGGAAGGAGACTGTCTGACTAACCATAATTGACTCACTATGATTCAGATAAATCATAAGGTCAGGTAGATTTTTGGCTTTTAAAAAAACTAAAAGTACAGATGAATTTGCAAAAAATATATCTGAGTAGGCCAAAAAATTAACAGAAACAGCTTTCAGAAAATTCCTATGAACTTCCTATCCCTTATGTGAAATGGGAAACAGTAGCTCAGGAGAAAGCATGCCGAACACCTCAGGGAGGGGCATCTTGGTGTACTGCAGTGGCTAAATGTGCTAACTTGGTGGCACAGAGAGGACAATATCCTGGAGAAGCAAAGAGGTCATATTACCTCTATGTCTGGTAATGAGAAAACAGCTACTGAAATATACTTTGACATCCATACTTAAAGGATAGGACAGATAATTTGAAAATTTTAAGAGAAGAATCACAAAATTAAGGACTAAAAAATATGACAAAAACATGGGAGAAAACTGTAGATTTTGCATAGAGGAAAAGATCTAGTATCAAATGGTAAACTAGGACCTCCCAGCTAAAATCTGGGAACAGCCATACTTGGAGCTGAAGTATATATTTTTCTGCACAGAGAGGATACATATTCCTTTGCAATGACAGAACGGAGACCGTTCCATAACAGATCCATTCACTCAGCCAGAGCTGAACAGTTTTCTCAAGAGACTTGCTCTTTTCAAGCAGAGCATCAGCATTTGATAAGGCACCAGAGTCAGCTCCAGGGTCCCTGTGGCAAAGGCCACACCTGATGACAGTAGGGATTAGTTCTAGACCTAGTATGTCCATAAGAAGTATCACCGACTGTACTGCTTTTATCCCACTGCCAGAATAATTCCAGTGTTTCTTTCTTCCTTCCCATAGCCTTGGCTTCCCAGACTATTGCTCTGGTGTGTAACACCCAGGCCCAATGCAGTTACTAGTCCACAAACAGCCCTAATAAATGAGCCTAAGGATGCCATGATCCCAAAGAAACTAAGGTCATCTCTTCCTAAAAAATATGCTGATGTTAGGCATTGGTGTTAGCAGGACTTTAACTTCAATAGATAGCTGTTTGGATAGGCAAAGCTCATGAAGTCCTGGTCAGATTGATAGTTTAGCTCAGAACTCTGGCATTTGGATTAAAGCAGTATAGAAATGAATCTTATATTTGACATTTAAAACACTTTCAAAGGGAACCTTTTCCGCAGCCTGTAGTTTCTTAAATCATAGCAGAAAGAACTGCCATGGCAGAACGGTGTGAGAAATTACTCTCCAACTGCTTCTCTGTTTTCCCACATTATGACTGAAGACATTAGTCCCTGAATCATTTTATATCCTGGCATTATGTGCAACAACACTGGGCGTAATAAACAGACGATGCAACAGAAAGAAAATCTGAAAATTCATTTCTCTTTTCCTTTGGACAACATCTAGAATATAAATGTGGTTTGTGGCAGCTCCAGCTGAAAGAAAAGAAAGGGCTGCTTTTGGAGGCCTAGCATGACTAAAAACTGGATTTATACAGTCTGATTCCCATTTCCTGCGCAACCTTGGCAAAGTCGCTTACTGTAACATTTTCAGAAATGGATGCTGTTTCCCCAGGCTTTCATTCTACTCATCTCCCAAGTATCTGACTGTTTTGCATGTACAACCAATAGCAAAAGTAAGTGTCTCAAGGGACTTTATGGAATCTCTGTATCTTGAACTTTTCAAGGCTTCAGAGCTGTTTGATCTAACACATATATGGCATGATTTGTTAGCTTGTTCCGGACTTAGCCTACAAAACTTTGGCTTTTATAGAAAGTCTTTATGGACTGCCAGAGTTTTGCAAGTTTAATTTGAGAAAGTTAAGTCTTCTAGATGAAGTCAGTGAGAGATACAATAGTTCTGAGATACCAGATCTTTTTCCAAATTATTTTTTTTCCATGTACACAAAACAATGCATTTAAGAACTGAAGGACACAAAATTGAGAAGTGAGTGTTACATCTCTCTTATTTCTTGGCTCTCAAATCGGGGGTTTTGCTATTCCAGAATAGTTGAAGCAGAGGAAGTAAGGAAACAGTAAGGAGACAGCCACTGAACATGTTGAAGACCTTCATAGTTGGAGGAAGTAACATGCTTTATGCATATGCTTTATATATAAAATGCTTTTACCTTTGCCAGCAACTTGCATTGAATTGTAAGAAACATCTTCTCAAACTCAGATATTCAGGTCAAAATAGTAATTGCATTCTCACTCTGCTGCAGTGCTAAATAAATCCAGCAAGGAACATCAGACTATAAATCTAAAAAGACTAAAATTCTGCTAGTCTGTTAAATTAGCTATTGTGGGAGAGTCAAATCCGCTGTGTACTTCCTCTTTATCTTCACC
The DNA here is from genome assembly GCA_004320125.1 of Scolopax mira. Taxonomy (NCBI): domain Eukaryota; kingdom Metazoa; phylum Chordata; class Aves; order Charadriiformes; family Scolopacidae; genus Scolopax; species Scolopax mira. The sequence continues at coordinate 220,422 of BJBW01004188.1, forward strand.
AATCTCCCCCCTGCTCAAGTTCAGACTGGGGAGGGCTATCAACTTTCACAGAAAATCATCAGAAATCATATTCTGGTGAATATTCAGGTCAGTCTGGCAGAACATGGGAAGGTGAAGAGCTCTAATAGGGTTTGGAAAAACATCAGACTCTCTGCTGGTATTCATCCCACCAACCTTAGATATTCTCTAATTTTTACCTCAGGACAATTTCAGTGATGCCATCTTATGGTTCTCACTCAGGTTTTCCATGTATGTCCTCTGCATTTTACTTTTGGTTGTGTGCAATTGAAGCTTTCACTGGCTAAAATTTCTCCTCCTCTTCTTTCTTTTTTAAGAATATATGTAAGTATGTCATCACTTAAATGCTCAAAACTATGCCAAGATGCTTTACATGACAGATCATAAAAACAGCTTAAAATTCTGGACATAAGGTTTGCTCATAAAAATTGAAAACAGTTCTCATAAAGTTCTGATGAATCTATTCTTTACTTCATTTGAACAGGTCTAACCACCAGCAGCAGGACAGCGGAAAATCATGTCTTCTGCTCTTACCAGCAAAACCCACACAGGGAAAATAACGAGAAAAGAAAGGATAGGGCACTCATTTGTTCAAGTAGTTAAACCAAAATGGAGTGAAAGTCTTCTTTAGAGGCGAACATAGTATTGCATACCTGTTAGTGAAATAATACTGACAAGTAACTGTGCAGTCACCGAGTTTGCACTGACTGCCTTTACACTAGCAAAATCTGGTTGTACCAAGTGTAGCCAATAACAGCAATAAAAGCAGATAAGTAAACCATGATGCAGATATAAGATACAAAGCAGTAAGCTAAACTACCGGGGTGGGAATAGAAAAGGCAACACCTGGAAAACAACAGAAACCTGCAAAACCAAGATCTGAGTAGGATCAGGCGAATTAGCTGTGGCATATGCTTCAGATTCCCTCAAATATAATGAAAGATATCATTGTTTGTAATAAAAAAAAAGGGGGGCCGGGACTCGGGACTTGGATCCAATAGCTTGCTTAACTGCTACTTTCTAATATTTTGGAAACAAAGAAACTGCAGTATTCTAACCATTTGAGCTAAATGGGAACACAAACTTTCTAACACCTCAGTAAAAACTTGAAAGAGAGCATTACTCTAATATCTGTAAATCAGGGCACTTCAAATTAACCCCATGTTCATTAAAAAGCTTGCTGATTTTATGTTTTTGTTATCATTCTGATACAAGTCTGAGAACAAAAGTGCTTCACAATTCCAGTCAAATAGGATAAGGGCATTAATTCTTGTTTGGATGCAAGAGTGACATAAATCATCTGTTCCAAGCTAACAATTTAAGGAGTGCACAGCACATTATGTTAAATGAAGTATTAACACTGAGTTAAGAACACCTATTAAGGGACTTTGAGAGTTCTGGCTCACATTACTTTACACTGGTTTTGAAATAACCTTATTCCAGCTTTTTAATCCCATAATTACTCCACAACAATATTGTCAGAAAACTCCACTACTCCTAACAATTTATAGCTGTAAGACATTATGTGAACTACTTCCGTTAAATTCTTATATTTAATCATGTTATCAGCCTGGTCCACATTAGTGACTTATCTTTTAAGTTTTAATACATATAACTTTGTAACTGCAAAATGATTTAAATAAAGTGTACTTGCTAATCTAGATTTCTGTGGTTTTGAAACAACCTAATGAAATACTGAAGAAAAAAAATATCAAATTTTATATGTGTATGCATATAAATACATATACATGCATACATGCACACATATTTAATACGTTCTTGTGATTGGCCTTCTCTCAGTCATTTAGCAGAATGATTTCTTCCCAGTCAGTTTCAAAGCTTATAGGTCAGCTATCTGAAGCTATTCTTTCTGAACCCCTGCTTTCTTTCCAAGATGTTTTCTCTCAATTTCAGTGGACATCCTAGATCCACTGTTGTGCGGATACTCGAGCAGACACTGCCACAGAATTAATTTAGAGGCTGCGATGCTGAGAGGAAAGTGCAAGAATTCCTTAGCCATGAGGCTGACCCAGCAGCAAATGGGAATGGAGGATGGTGCATTCGCGAACTTTGACATTGGCTTGCACATCTAGTCAGACAGGCCATACCCATTAGTTGTTTGGAGCAGGAGCGAAACTGCTTCCCAGTTGCCTTCTTCCAGGACATTCTTCACAGTCTCCTTTAATGGAGTTATGTCTTCCTCAGTGACACCTGTGATCTCTTTGACTCAAACGGGTGGGATTTTATGGGTGTATGGAGTATCTCTGGTGGATATGGCAACGTTGTAAGTTTATATAAATACTTATCTACAGAGAAAGAGCTCTCCAATGTTATAAATTATTGATACTTAGCTAGAAATCAGAGAAAACTTAGGATTTTTTTTAGTGGAAAAAAGTTCAGATGGTCTGAGGTCAGTGCTATGAAACAAACCGAACCAAAATCTCTTTCTGTTACGGTCATTGTCAGAGATAGTGAATAATAACCTTTAAAAAGCAGGTTTTTCACTGTGCCTTGTTTTTTGGTCTTTCAGTACAAGAAAGACAGGGACAAACTGAAGAGAGTCCTCCTGGACATTTGGATGGGCTGAGGACTGGAGCTGTACATCCAGCTGTACTGGATGACCTCCTCAAATTCCTTTCAGCCTGAATTATACTGTGACTCTGATAGTCCTGCTGGTACTCCACTATAAGTCATTTGGAATACAAACAGAAAAATACAAAGCGAAAATCCCAAGGATTGTCCTGGCTTGTTCCATTTCTACCCCTTCCTAGGCCAGATTTTCTTTCTGACATACCTCTATAAAGCTTTAAAGCAGCTAAGAACCTAGCACCCAACCCCATTGGATTGAAGTACATTTGTCACAGAAATTGATTGGGACAATTAGCTGAATAAATAGACATAGCATATCTTTAAGTGCTATAAAAGTGACATGACTGCAGGTAAATCATATGAATAATTACAACCAGGAGTCAGGTTTTCCAATCGCTCTCTGTACATACCTTGAATTGCAGTGCCTTCTGGTAACTAATTTGCCACTTTTTGGAAAGAAATTAAAGAACAGATTTTCAGTGATGGCCAAGCTGCAAGGTACCAGTGTATGAACAGTAAAACTACTAAAACATGACATTTTTAAGAAACACTGAATTTTGCTTGATCTTTATTACTTCTCACAAATATTAATGTGAGTAGAATGTCAGGAGACTGAATTCTTACGTCTGGAGCTGAGATTAATTCATTCATGAAATGAAAATAATTTTGTGAAACAAATAAACATTACTTCAGGCAGAAGTAAAAGCAGTTTATAAAACCTTACCCAATCAGAGAAAATAAGAAAACTGCATGATTTAGATAACCACTCTGATTTTATGAAGTATTTAATTCTCAAAGGAATACTCCAAGCAGAGAATCTGTGGGAAAATCAAATATGAATACTGTTTACATAACACTAACTGAAATTTTTTTCATTTGACACGTTAGACAAAAATTCCATTTTGTAAAAAAAACCCACCACAATTCTATTGAAATGGTTCATATCATCAATTTAAAATAAAAGCTAAGACAATAATGAAAAATAGCAGAGCAAACACAAATTAAAATTTTCCCCTATTTTAGCAAGTAGCTCAGTAAGTTTTTGAGCTGTGAAGATTTTGAGAACCTCCGGATATACTTTAAAATATAAAGGAATTGTTTTCAGAAAAATTTTTCAACATCTGGCTTCCCAGCCAGTTCAGAGTGTTTAAGTGTCCAAAAACTAATAAAGTTTCCACATAAAAGCCTAATTTTTGTTGATAAAAGATGACTAAGTTTTCTGTAAATACAGAACTCCTATTACAGGTTGGTTATCCAGGTCAGGAATTTAACCTGAAGGGTTATGTCTCTTACGTTGTGCAATAAATCAATTTCAGATTTTGCATTTCTGATCTTAACATTTTCTTCTTTATATACATATATATATATGTATGTGTACCTATTTCTCACTCACTCTCTTTACTCATTTATGTGTACATATATAAGTATAAACTCTATGAATAAATTTGACATGAACTCTGATAGATAAAAGAATTCCAATTACAATTTGGACTAACATTTTCTTCTGTCTCCCCTTTTGGCTCATTTTATTGCTGATTAACAAAATTATTTACCAATTGTTATTAATTATTTTTTACTTTGTATTTTCTATCAATTTTAGTAAGACCTGAACTCTACAATAAGCCATGACTGTATTGCCATGGGCCTAGGTGTTCTCTTGTAAATGATATTGCAAAAGAGAAGGCTTGGGCTTGGGTCAGGTGAGGGTAGGGGCTCTTTGCACCTTTCTGGCTGAGAATGACTGCTGATAAATGTAGCTAAATCTATACTTCGAAGTCTCCAAGGGAGAACATGCTTATTTCATAACTGAGTCCCAGCTTGCTCAAGAAATCCAGAAATGTGCCCTACCATTGCTGGCTTTCAGTCCCTCTGAATGGGATCTTCCTCTAGAAGTCCCAGGTGTGAGCAACTCAATTTGAAAATACCAGGGGACAAAGAGGAGAAAAAAAGTTTTTGCATTTGTTTGATCACTGTTACGTGTGGAAACTGGGCAATAAACTAATGTTACTGATTCCTAACTCTGTATAAACAAGCAAAGTCTGGGGGGTTACCCAACGAAGCGTCAGCCTGGAACTCTGGTGAGGATTCACTTGTTGGGTCACTAGCTCAAGCTTCCAACCACATTCGTGTCAGGCCCTCAGCTTCTGGATGAAATTAGAGTGAGTTGCCAACAACAACAGGCAAGAGATAACTGAATGTTTTTCTGCCTCAGGAAAAATCTAGTTCAGATGTGTACACCCTGAAATTTGGACCACAGTTCAGATCTGTTCTTATTTTATCTGGTCTTTGCCTGCATGAGACACATGAAGAATTCAGATTCATACTTATATTTGCCAAAACAATGCTAATATCAGGTCAGCAAATGCAAACAATTTAAAATAAACATCTCTGAATCTTGGCCTAAACTGGAGAAAAAATGTAAAAATCAGCAAGGCTAGTAATAATGCAGATGGCTGCAGTAGTCAGGCATAATAATATCACTGATACTTACTATACTAAGCATGAAGGTTATGGAGCTCTTCAGGTTTCCAGAATTTATTCATTAGACTCACTTGTTGTCTTCATATTCATCCGACAAATGCTAGCTCTTGGAGACAGGGACCTTCTTTCTTTATACAGATGTTCAGTTCCCAATGAAGTGGAATTCTACTTCTCAGCTGAATCCTGTGTGATTGTTAGAGGCATCAAAACCCTCATAAGCAATGGAGCCAAAGGGAATTTAGATGGGTTTCCCAGCTTGGTTTTCTGTTCAGTAGTGACAGAGCACTAACATTTGACTATGACACAGAGATAACAACACTGCTATGAAGTTCCTTTTAGCTTTATGGGTTTAAAAAATAGGGGGGAGTGAGGAAGAAGGTAACAGCCATTTTAGCCAAGTTTTGTTTTTTCCAAAAATTCGCAGGTCTGCCCATTGACAAACTTATCTGTGTTAGTTTCCTTTTGTGTCAAATAATGTTACATTATGTGCTTGGTTTGGGTCAGATGCTAACACAAAAGGAGAAGGGGCTGAGGTCTTTGTAAGAGCGCATGCACTTGAAAAGTTATTTATTCAGTATATTAAATCAGTTTTCCACTGGGGATGGTTTTATTCTCAACGTTCTTCTCACTGAACTGATTTGGAATCAATGCCTGATCTTGTGCCTCTTTTGCAGCTTGCCTTCAGAGTCTTCTCTTTAAGAAAATTATGCATGGAAATTCCTTTTTACGAGCTTTTACTGAAACCACAAGTCTGTATCTAAAATATATACTACTGCAAAATTTTGCCCAAAGCTTTGTCTTGGCTATATAAAGAAATTATAGGTGTGGACCAATTTTTGAATTAGCATGAAAACTGCTTTTATGTGCATATGAGAAAGGCCTTTGAAACATCTTGCCAAAGGCTTTTTTGTCTTCTGGTTGTTATAAGAAAACATGGTTGCCCAAAAGAAAAAACCTGATCATGGTTCCACCTTAATCAGATTCACAATCGTGTCCTAATGCAATTTGTCCTAATCCATTTCTAAGGAAGACAACCATTTGTGATTTGGAAAGACATGTGGGAATAAATGTGGCTATATGGAAATCCCCTGAGTCCTTTATGTACTATATTTTACCAGTTCATAAAAAACCCCAAACTAATTACATTTTAGAAAAGAAGGCATTATAGATGAGATGTATATTCTAATACAAAACCCCTCTACCCAGGTGTCCTGCAATCAAACTGTGCTCAGTTTGCAATATCACAGTGCATTTTATATCTCTGTGACTGGTTTTAGAATAATGATGCCATGCTTAACACATTTTAGTACTGATCATACATTTCAGCACATGGCTGAAAAAGCTGCTGTGCTTGTTTTGTTTGGTAAAAGAATGCCTTCTGCTTAGTATAGCAGCAAATTGCCCTTGCAGCAAAATAGATAATTACTTGGTGCCCACAGAATAAATTAATTAATACTTGTGCAAGCATCTGTATATCATCTATACACAAAACCCTATATAGTTATATCATTAAAATGACATGCTCTAGAGAATGAAGAGACAGTTCAATGTGTTCAGGAATCTGCTTAGACATATCTACCCCACCCCACACACGAACATTGTGAAGCAAAGGGTGGGATGGGAAAGGGTACAAGAACACGCTTGAAAGAAGACTTAGCTTGAAAGAAGACTTAGCTTTAAACATATGAGTTGTCCCATTGGAATTGTGTGAATAAAGTTAACCATAAGTGTTTTGAGGACTGGGGTCCTAAAATAATACAGCAGAGTTCCAAATGTAAAACGGTCAAGGTTTATTTGCACTGAAATTCTTTCATGTGCTATTTCCCTCCATACACACACATTAAAATATTATAAATGTTATTGTTAGGAAAAATTTTGCTATAAACAGTACTGACTATAATGAATGGTATAAAACTGGGGCAGGTCAGCAGTGTAAATAATCAAATTCTATCTATTTACCCATTTGTAATAATTAGGAGACCACGTAACTCATGAAATCATAATTATCCAACATTTCATCATTTGGTTTTTACTTTAAAAGTCTGGGAGGGAATGTTTTTCTTTTGCACACTCGCATCTGTGGATGATCATTTCTTCTTTAACTGGTGAAAACTGAGTTCCTAATTCAAAGCTTATCATCCACCCAATCCTTTTTATCAGATGATTTGTTTCATGTACTGGAAAAGTCACTGTTGACGAAGAAACAATGGTTTTGCATGTACCTTGTGAAGGGATTTTTTTGTTTGTTTGCCTGATGAAAAATAGCGCTCTGCTGAAGTAAAAGGTTTGTTTTACACAGGATTGCAAGACAGAAAAATTTGGCCCCGTTTCAAAGTAGAGCAAAACCCAAAATAGTGGAGTTGCCTCTGAAGGAAAATTCCACTACTTGTTCAAAACATGCTGATCTTATTTGTGCATCTATAATGTTAAATAAGACAAATGGGAAAAAAATAAAATGATAGGGTGTTGAAAATTAAAAGTGTGTTTGAATCCCAAAATATCAAAAAATATTTCAGTATGAAATTATTTTTAAGATTTTCTGAATAAAAGTGACGCTTCAAAGCATTTCATTTTTTAACAATCTGCATCTTTGAAAAGAAATGTTTCCTCAAAGTGTCTTAAACCATCTTTAAAAATCAATATAAAATGAAGTGCTCCTTCATAAGCAGTTAGAATGTTAGCTTTTTTCCCTTTCTTTTTTAATTCTTTACTTTTGAGCACAGAGAACTGCAATATCCCCACATGTTCTAATGATTCTGTATGTAGTGCACCATGTGACTAAAAAGAATTTACTTACCCCTTGAAACTTTATATAATCACTGCCAGAATGAATTTTGGCATTCAGAAAACTTCATGCTTTGACAACAGCACTGACAGGCAAAGATTCAGAACCAACTTCAGTGGGGGGAAGGTGCATTATAAGAACAACTGTACTGGTAGCTTCTAAAAAGAAGGACCAAGATTATTTGTTTCCTGATGCAGAACCCAAAGTAATTCATATGAACTGAGTGAAGTTTATTTTCCAAGAAAAAATAATCTTTTACAGTTGAGTAGAAAGTGAGACACAATACATTTTTGTTTCAGTGCACTGTATCTCTTAAAACTGAAGATCTAATTAATGTATTGACAAAATATTGCAGCAACTAAAAAAGTTACTCTATACATACACATATACAAAATGGAACTGTTCTCCCTTGATTTCTGTTGTTGTTTTGGTATGTTGGGTTTGGGTTGTTTGGGGTTTTGGGGGTTTTTTTGCTATATTGGATCTTGCTTTTATTTGAAAATCATTTTCCCCCATGTACTTGATTTCAACACTTGGCATACGCTTCTTTTGCGTATATAACATAACACGGAGGCCTGGACAGCATCATTGGTCTAGATGCTACCACTGGCCAAACTTTGCAGTCATATGACAAAAAGAAACTTTTTAATGTTGAAGAATATTAGAACTAATACAGAACTGATGTGTTGTGAGCTGATGGCCGATCAGCATTCAAAAGTGACAAATCTAGCCAGATATAAAAATAAACATATGCTCAACTTGAGACATTTTGGAAAGAACAGTTATCAGACAATGGGCATTTAACACTTTCTGAAATGTTGCTTTCTTTATTCTGGATGTTCAAAAATAAAAGTATCAAAAAATCCCTTTTTTAAAAAAAAATATTTAATTTTAAATTTATTAAATCTGAAAGTTGCAGACATAGTTTTTGCAAGCTCAGCATGCTCAATATGTAACTTTGAGTACCTTTAACAAGACAGGACTGATTTTGCTATTGGGAAGATTAATTTCTCATTGCTGTTGTTGTATAAGTATGGGCCTGTTTTCCTTTGTAATAAATAAAGCTGAAGTCAACACATGTAACCACTGGTATAATACGTGCGTGTTGTGAAACTTGCCTTGACTCAAATCTGTTTAATGGTTTTCCACTGAAAATTCAACATCTGCCAACACCACACAAATCTTGATAACTGATGTCATCATGAAACCATTAAGCCTTGGTTTTTAACATGTTAGGAAAACAAAGGGTTTATGGAAGACTGCTAACAGAGGGCTAAATCCTGGAGCCCTTATTCAACAGTAGGAATTGTTTCTTAAGTAAGGTGTGAGTAAGAACATCTTAAGCCTGGCAAAATGTAAGCAAGCTCTTGTTCCACATTAAATTTAATTAGCCAAGTCATTCATGAAAATGACATCGTAAGATATGAAACCTGTCACTGCAAATCACCTGTGTTTGTGCCTTTCGTCACCGAGGCTGATTCGGGAATGCATGTCCTGCCACACCAGCTACTGGCTTTGATGTGTCACAGCTGTGATACTGCAGCAAGGAAAAGCCATTTAAATAGAGGGGGAGCTCTGGAGGAGTCAGGTATTTCCCCTTAAGGATCTGAAACTTCTCAGCAGAGGCCATCCAGAGATACATACTGAATAAAAAGGCCCTCATAATAAAATCTCATAACATACCTTCAGGATTCCTGTAGCTGTAGCTACAGGAAAAGAAGTATAGTGTTGAAACAGTAAGGAGCATCCAACCAGATAAAGGAGGAATCCCATGTTATCTCTAATATCCATACACCTGCAAAACTGATAATGCCTATCCAGCAGTTAGTTTCCTGAGTACAGAAGAGGTTAATCAAAGTTACAGCATAAGACCTGTGGGGGAGGGAAAGTCTTTTAATTAATGTGCCAGATATCCTTGCCAAAGCTTTTGCCAAGATTAGGTTCAGATTGTAAAGAAATCTCCAAGAGAAGGATAATTCTTAACACCTGCGGGCATTTTTATTAGCTGCTTGCACAGAATAGAAAACCTTATGTTAAAGTATTTGTCTCCGCTCTACCAAACTGACCTCACATGCTTTTATCTGGCTATAAACATAAGCAGATTTTAAAGCAGGCTGCAGAAGAGATTGCTAATGGGCAAGTGCTCTCTGGCAAATCCACTTGAATAAAGTAACCTGTGGATGGAAGCAATCATAAAAAGCTGTTCAAAAGCGACACCATCAAAATTCACTGTCAAGGGTAAATTCAGGTGCACAGAGGAGGAAGAAAGTGAAAGAGATCACTACGATCTTTAACACATCCAGAAGAGGCATCCATCCATCCAACAGAGTTATGCCAGATCCAGGCCACCAGGGCAGAAACAGGCTTTGTTAAGAGGAATAGAAAAATTCCCTATGAACCTCCAAATGTTTTCCCCTGAAAAAAATCCAGTGGTGTTTTGGGATGGTTTGGGGGTTTTTTTTGCTTGTTTATTATTGCTTATTGGGAGGTTTCTGTCTTTTGGTTTGGTTTGTTTTGGTTTAGGGTTTTTTTTGTTTGTTTGTTGTTTTGGGTTGTTTTGGGTTTGTTTTTCTTTTTTTTTCTAGAGACAGTTGATTCTACAACACCCTGCAGAGCAAGGGTCAAAAGTTGAAGGCATAGCCACAATGCTTTCAAGGAAACAAAACCTCTGTAAACACCTGATGTGTTTAGAAAGAGATTACAATAAATCTAGGAAATTATTATGTTTTGGTAGTACATAATGTAACTCCACATTAAAAGAAATTAAAGTAAATTTAAGGTTTGTTTATCTGTATTTTGTTGTGAAATAATTTGTTTGCATCTGAAATGAACAGTTGCAACTGCCTAGTGGAGACTTGTGGAATAGTTACTCACCCTTGATCCAAAAATATGCACTTTCAGCACCTATATACATATAGGCACACAGATAGGCATGTGCAACCCAATTTCTGCAACAGTGGCAGTGAAACATGAATTTTCAAATCTCCATCATTCCATGCACTTTACACAGTCTTTCTGTAATCTGTTTTATCAATTTAAATTATATTTTTTCTGGAATTCAGAAAACTGCCACCTTTTTTTTTCTGGCTAGAACAGCAGCAAAAGGTCTTGATTTCCATTCTTTGAGTGTTAATAAAATAAAAATACTAATAATTATTAAAAAATACCAACATCTGTTACTTTGGAAAAATACAGCAAAAATCTTTAGATTTTTCAATAAATAGTCTCAAAACATCATCCTGAGTTTTGGTGGTGTTATCGTTCTGGCTGCATTTTCTTGATCCTGTCTTGGCTGCACCAGAATCCTTTTGGATGAAAGTTAATGACAATTACACAGTTTAGTAATTCAGGTCAGATTCTTCCCTCGTCACTCATGCTAACTAGTACCTCATTCTGCAAGAACCTAAGTCGCTTAAATGAGTGATGATGATAATGAATAAATGACCAGAAACATCAGGAAAGCTGCAATGAATCTAAACCTTAACTCATCTCTCCTTCCATTTTTTCACAGTAACATCACAAAAACAGTGAATCACCCTAAATACTGATCACCCTTTACATCAGGTAGGGTAATTTATGGCACACACTCACTGAGCTGGCAGTGTTGCATGCTACAAAATGCTGGATGAAGTAAGGAGAGCAGAGCTGTGGTAGAGCCCTGCCACTTGCAGTCATTTGCAGAGAAATTGCAGAATCGATCCTGATGCCATGACCCTAAAGTTTGGGAGACAAAGCCCTCCCACAGCCACTGAGAATGTTGCAACTGATCTAATAGCTCTCACACCAAAGCAACTCCTGAGCAAATACACCAATTCCAAACCAATGTTGCTTCTTAACGTTCCAAAAGCTGAATAGTCTTAATTGCAACAACTAACTCTGCAAACTTTATACATTATAAATCTTTAACTGTGATTGACTTTTACAAAATAGATAATGAAAAAAAAAAAAAGCAAACATATTAGGATATTCCTAAAGGTATTCATGCTTAGAGACAGGTAAAATTGCCATAAGGGCTTTTTCAATATATTTCCTAATTTTCTGCATCACAAGAAAAAGAGCAATGCAGCATTTTCTGTTTATTAGTTCTCTCCAAGCTCCAAATTCAAGGTGATGGCCTTCTCCTGCCATTATACTACAACTTACAGTAATTTTAAACCTATCCCTAGGAGTTTACTTTGAAAACACTTTTGAGTGTTTCTACTGATGAGCCATCTTTTAAAAGGCTGAACTTAATACACCATTTTCACTACAATAAAGATCAAAGGCAGCTGTGCAGATATCCTCATTAGCATTACTGATACAGGTTTACCTGGATAAAAATCTAACTATCCTACTTGCTACAAACGATGCAATAAGAAAAGAAGCAGACTTCTGTAAAACTTAACACTCTTCTGTGTTCTGTGGAATTTGCTCCGGCCCCAGCCCCATAGAGTACATACATCTGAGTTTTACACCTGACTAGTTCCAGCAGTTGAGAGAGGGTTACTCATGCGTATCATGTTAAATGTGAAAATAAGTGCCTGCAGGATTGTAAGGAGTAACACAGGCACTGAAAAGACAGCATAATCTTGATGGGCAAATAACAAACCTGTTCCTCCATGAAAAAAAAAAAAAAGTGAGCCTGCTGTAATAGCTTCATCAATGCAAATTTGGCAAACACAGCATTATGGAAGCTGACTGCAATTTTTCCACTGTAAGCCTGACCTGTAACTCATTAACCTACCACTAAAACTGTATTCACCTCATGTTCAGTCCTTCGAAGCACTCAAAGGAAAAAGCAACTGGAATGAATTTTTATTTCTCTCCCCTGCCCTGGAAAAAGGGCAAGGCATGCCATATTTGTAAAATTTCATAAACACTAGAAAAAAATTATAAAAGACTCTATGACTGACCTATTGGATGTATTCATACAGCACTCAGAATGACTGTCATTTGTTTTTTGTCCACATTAATGCCATTAGACTGTAACTCTTTTTGTTATTGCATTGCTCTCACATAAAAATGAACAAACCCTCCTGTAACACCAAAACTGCAAAGGTCCAAGACCAATGATAAAACTGCATCTTCCTTATTTCCCCGGGTACTTGCCACCTGCCCCATGGCTAACACTGTACTCTGCAACACTTCTGGGTATTTCTGCAAACCCCACAATGTCACCAACATGATTTTCAAATCTTTTCCTACAACCTGAGTTTATAAATGGCTCTTAGTTTAGGAAATATTAATGTCAGCCATTTCACCAAATATTAACATTGCTTTCTCTTCCATGAGATTGTGCACGACTTAAGACAATTTAAAAGTGAGCCCAGAATTGTTGGTTTTGCATGGTTTTATCACAGTCTAACTGAAGTTAGGTCCATAAATAAAACATCAGGCCACTTTTTTCCCCTGTTATTATCCTCATTAGGATAAGATTAGATCACACAAAGGTCATCGTATGTGAAAAATGAGGAAGCATTAGATTAGGCCCTTTAATGGGAATAAACCCAGTACTTCCCAGATTCCTTCAGGAAACTCACATTAACAGTTTATTTGGAAATTGCCAAGCAATTGGCTGAAGGACTTCACTCCAGCTTCCCCAAAACAAATATTAGCTGTCATTTTTGAAGAATTTTAGAGTGATTTCCTTTCTTTAGTTTTTGTATAAACTTTCTCACTAAAGAGCTACAACTTCTAAATAAAGGAACAGAGGTCCTTGCAACCTTGGAAAGATTATTTTTACTTTCTTTGATAAAATGTAGTTTTTCCAACCTTGAATCCCTCTATCTCATTTTACTTTTATTTTATCGTCACTGAATTTTCAGGTTGCCCCTTGACAGTAGCAAAGGTGCCCCATAAGTTACCAATGCCCACAGACTAACCAGCCCAACACTTCTCCCCTGCTCTGAAAATTGTCTAGTTAATACATCACCACTAAACTCAGAGATTCCTACGTTCTACTTTGGTGTTTTCCATTTCTGTTTCAGACAAGAGAAGACCATATTTGCTTTAAAGCCTGCCTGGTTTCTTCCAGCCTTATCAGCTGATGTAAAGAAAGAAGATAGAACTTCCTACAGTCTCGGGCATTGTTCTGCAAGTCATTTTGGAGACTGGAAAGACCATGGAGCTTTCTGGGAAGAATCTTTCTTTTGTTTTTATTTCTTCACTCCAAGCCACAAGCACAGATATGCATAACCCTTATAATTGACTATTTTTCAGGATCGATGCCAAAAATGCAACCTATTGTGATTTGTGGTTTTAAGCTGCACAGCAGAGGCTGATCAGCACTACATCCGCAGTCTAGAGGCAAGCTCCTGTGCTTATGCAGGCGGATTACAGGTCTGGATGAATACAGAGAGCAAACTCTTAATTCCCGCAGGATTTTCTGGTTCCATAAAATATGACTTTCAAATGGATGGCAGGAGGCGGGGTGCTAATCCTATTCTGAGTTACGCGTGCCTAATTTCAAAGCTTTATGCTTGGGCACTATCCACTTTGAGACTGGTACTGCATGTTACCCACTCTTCCTCCTCTTCACACACTGCTCTAACTGAGATGCAGTTGTGTGAAACGGCTTTAGAAAGCAGTAGTTTGAGAGACTCTTCCTCCAGTAAAGCACAGCTCTACAGACATTGCAAACAGTATCGTTTATTCTTGTCTTTCCTCTTCTTCAAGATATTGGTTTCTAATGGGTTAAAAATCTGCTGCTAAGCACTGGCCATTTTAAGGTGTATTCTTCTCCCCTGCTGATTTGCCCTCTGACCTTCTGGGGGCCAGGGCAGCTGCAGACTTCATTTTTACTCTATTTCCTGGTCTCTCTCCTGGCTGTGCACTCAATGTTTCCACAGCAGATTAATGACAGCTAATAATATCTGATATATCTGGACATTGCCACATAATGAGTTGCAGTCCCACTGGGTGCCCGAAGTGTCACTACTAACAAATTCACCAGAGCTGCACATAATTAGCATGTAAAGGGAGTGATCATGCAGTAAATCTGGAGGGGAAGATGGATAGCCCACAAGGAAAAAATATAAGGAAAAAAATACTGTTCTTAACACTCATTGGTAAATGTATGTTTCTCGCCATGAATATTTTCTTGATAACAAACTGTGGACAGGTTACCTTTACAGTAACATTATTCCTTCCACGGCTGATAGGCAGAATTTCATTATGCCACTGCTAATGTTACAATATTTCTGCAAAATGTCACCATATGTAAATTAGAAGAGGTTAGGGTTTCCGTCTTAGTTTTCTTTCAAGATGCACTGTCCCTTTCCGCCATGGCCTAATTCCGGTTTCTACTAGTTTACAGACATGCTAACATTGACCCAACCTTGCAAATTAAATCGGTAATGGAGGATCTTCCTTCTCCAAAAGCTAAATAGGAATGAAGAAACTCAACATGTGACAGAGGTAGCAAAAATACAAGAGTAGAAATTAACGTACTTGATGAGGTTTTCTCCAAAGTATAATCTCTCCCAACACACACCAGAAGGAAAACTGGGGTGCACAGACAGTGTGAGTTACCTGACCTCTACCTTGTGACCACCTGGCCGTCCATCCCGTGCTAAGTGCTGCTGGCATTCTGGATGTGTGCAGGCAAAGAGGTTTTCCCAGGAGGAGGAGGTTGACAAAGAGCAGATGAATTATCCTGATGGGCTGTATTCAGCCTGAACAGCCCTAAAGGGGGCAGCTTTATTCCAATTTAAGTCATTCATTCCTCTCCATTAGAAACCATCCTCACCAATGCTAAAGACTTCATTTTGGATTAAGGTTGTGTCATTTACAGAGCTTTTGCTTCTTTTACATCTAGGTGCAAACACTTGCATTTATGTGACTCCAGCTCTGATTTTTTTATTTGGACAATTGGCTAAAATGTAGTTAATTCAAAGTGTAAGATTGTTGGGGTTTTTTTAAGTTGTTATTATGATTTTGCTGAACAGAGAAGCCTTTGGCTCTGAAGGTACTTCTTCAGTCATTTGAGGGGGGAGGGAAGTTAGCAAGGAAGCCTCACTTCAAAAGACAAACCCAAATACCAACAAACAAAAAAATCTGCCTATGACACACACATTTTCTAATTATAAGTAATTACTTAAAGATGTGAAAAATTCATAAGAGCTTACTCTATTCTCCATAGCCACCTTCTGCAGAGAGAGAGAGAGCTTGGCCAGGAGAACCTTGTGATTCTCAGGCTGAGCAAGCACGAGCTGACTCAAAACCAATTTTTTATCAAGGGCAGAAATCTCACAGACCTCAGGTACCAGCCCCTCTTTGTGAGCTGGTGAGCACTATCAATAAACCTCGGCACTTTTAAGAGTGTGAACTGCTACTCAACTGTGTGGGGAGGCACCCTGGAAATAATTAGTTGCTCCCCTTTCTGTCATTAGCTAAGTGCTCACAAGCCCTTCACATCAGCTCATAAGGTCTGAAGATTTCTGTATTTGCATAGTGAATTTCATGCTGTCTTGTATTCTGTTAGAGAATCACGTTTTGGAGTCATGCGATTTTAGTTTTTATTCTTTTTTTATAAAAAGAAAGTTTACAAACTGGGTATTAACACAGAAAAATGTAAACCGAAGAGGCTTAAAACCAGCACAATTGGTTAAGAAGCAAGCATTTCTTTTAAAAATCCAACAAGTTTTGCACTTTAGAAAGAGCGACCCCTCTGAGTTTTGGGAAAAAAAATAAAAATATATTTCTTTAAACTCTTCCTGACAAATAAAAACTTTAATTTTGAATCCCTTGTTTTATTGACTTCTCTCTGCAATTCATATGGGATCTCTCTGAACAATTATTCAAGATTTACCTTTTCACATAATGTCCTTGTATACAAAAAGACCCAAATGAAAGAAAAAAAAAACCCAAAAAACTAAATCAAGAAGGTTTATATTGTTTATCTTGTTTTTAATGAAAGAATGAATCTCACAGACTATCAAGCTCCCACAGGGGCCTTTTTTTTATGCAATCTTAATGATAATTAACTGACAGTGATTGATGGCCAATACTGAGCTAATAGAAGATACAACAGCACCATTCTACCCAATTCACTTTTCTATTTTTTTGAGTCCATGTTTATTTCTGAGTAACATGAAATGAATTATTTGTCTAATTTGAATTTCACATTTAAAGTTCATCGGGAACATATTGATGTAATTGTTCTGTCACCTTGCTGGCTGGGATTTCATATCCTCAAATTTCATTCTGTGTCAAGTTTAGGGAAGGCAACTACTTTGATATTAGAAATACAAGAAAACAGTCATGTACATTTCCATATATTTTGTATGTAAAATTATTTCTACTGTAAAATGGGCCCTGGTGCACTGAGGACACAGAGATTTTTTGAATATGTCCACATGGAATTTTCTTGAAGAGAACATAAGGGGTTTTTTTAGCTTAATTTCAAAATATTGTTGTTAGCACCGTAGATATCTCTAGGGGTATTTTTTATATGTACTGAACTGGTTCACTACAAAATCACCTTTGCTTAAAAAACTCCCTGTTCACATTCAACTTTGGTCTTGTTGAATCTCACAGCATCTCATACATTGTCTAGAATGACTACAAGAAATGACTACATTTTATGTTTTATTCTTCAAATCTAGTGTTTTAAATAATTGTTGCCATTATTCTGGTTGCGTCAGCCTTAAAATTTTTTTTATATATCAACTGTTTTAAAGGCTTTTTGAAGAGGTTATTTCTTATTGAACCAGGAAAATGGTTCAATTTGAAATGTATACATTACACAGAATACCTCGTTTTAAATTTCTTCATCTGACAGGTGAATTCTCTATAGTGTTTTATCACTTGTTACATTTAAATGATACTATTTTAACAGCTTTTCTGAAAGGCTCTTTCTTTCTTTCATTGGTTGAAAGAAAAATATGTTCTTTTTAGACATGCAGCGTTCCCTTAACAGCTTCACTGCCCTTTCAGTGTGTCATTACATATAACAAAATGTACACACAATGCATCCCTTGGGAGTTGCAGCTTATCATGGTGCAGTACTTCCAAAGTGAGTGTTTTATACCATTTGGCACCCTGAGGACATGTGAGGTGACACCACTGATCTCTCAGGAGAGACATCACTGATTTCTTACAGGTCTCACTGATGAAGAAATTAGTCAATATTTATAGTTTGTAAATTCTAGCAGCCTTTTCTTTCTTTCTCCCCCATACAACAAAGGTTTTGGTAAAACTACATCTGCCTGGGCCTCAAGGCATGTTCAGTTTTTGCCTACCTTCATGCCCTCCTTGATGAGAGTAACAAATCAAGTTCAAGCATCCTGTACTGAAGGATCCTTCACTGAGTCAGATGCTGCTAAGCTCCGACTATTAGGTAAGACTTCCATGGAGGTCTATCAACAAGTCTCAATCATCCATACAGGTTATTGCTCAGGGACAAGGGACACCTCTTTCCACTCAGGGGCTGCCTGTTGTCACTGAAGCATCCTTTTCCAATACAATCAGAGATCATTTGAGACACGGGGGACTTCCAGAATTATGGTCAATAAACCTCCCCCACTATGAGACAAACTAGTGGCTGTGAATCATGCATTTTCAAGCACTAGAGAAGGTGGGAAATACATAACTACCTACTTACTTAAATGTTTTTTGAGGACCGCTTTCCTTCAGTCTAGGCTGTCAAATGTTGGTCTGTGCACAGGAGAAAATGTCTCTGGCTCACACAGAAATTATGTGGTCCCACTGCTTCACAGACAACTACAAATGGAAAACTACATACTGAAGGTGTCTTTATTTATTCAACCAAAGGAACAAAGCAGTAACAACAAATGATTTTGTGTCAAAAGAAGCCTTATAAGTGACCTGAAATGAAATGCTTCCTTCTCAAATACTGTGAGCAAAGCCAAAGTATTGCACTGAAGCTGTGACACCAGAGCTGGGAGAGGCATTTTTACCTCTCACCCTACTGATTGGCACCTGGATGCAAACCCATCTTCCTGCTGAATCAAGTTGAACCCCTGCCCTCCTCAGGAAAGGATCCTGGCAACCGGGTAATTGCATATTTCCGTCTCTGTGTACACGGCCATTCTTCTTAATTTCTCCTATGGAAGCACTGCCATGCATTGCCACTGAGAGCACAGCAGCCACCCAGCTGGAGTCCTGCTTTGTCACTGGGCTAAATTCAACTTTTTTACAGAACAAGAATCAGCACTAGTTGTTGGGGCTGGTCCTTGAACTGTCAAGCATGTCTGTGGTGGGATTTGGGAACATCCT
>BJBW01004188.1:239621-338947 GCA_004320125.1 Scolopax mira
ATTGCTGCGTGATCGCGTGTAAGGAAGCTTATGAAAGTATAAAGATGAGCCTTCTGATGACAATAAACAGAGCTTTGTATGATCCTACATCATGTTGGTGTGCTTGCTCCCCTTGGCCTGGCCGCGACAACTAGTCAGAGAGGCTGAGGGACTGTACGCCACATCCCCCATTTCAAAACATTATTGTAAATCTGACATTTTGTGGACAAATAGGTGACTTAACTTCAAAACTCATCACATTAAGGAAAGGAACTGAGCTTTTCCAAGTCCTAACCTGTGTGATGCTGGAAGACCTGAGAAAACAGGGCAGCTACATCTTCCACATTATAGAAGTTTAATCTCAATTTTTTTCATCAGAGAAAATTACTCATGAACATGTATTGCTCATGAATGTAACATAAAACAGGACTTTACAGATGGCTTGCCTCTAATTTTTTGTATACCCAACTATCATATCTGTATGGGGAACATCAGGAATATATACTAATGAAAACAATCATCTAATTTTAAATTAACTAGTAACTGGAGCATAAGCTTCAGTAAGTTCACCTTACTGAAGAAGCAGGAATTACACATTGCATCCAGGACTAACTGAGATGATAATACTTTTATATTCTATGGTGCTTATTGTGAGCAAAATAATGCCTGAGATCATTGAAGATCTAATGCCACAGAGTAAAAGACATCCTTAATTTTATGCTGGTGGGCCACTATAAAACAAAATAACAGCTAGACTGACTTCCCAGGTCCCCTGTGTTGAGCTATCACTTGCTCTCAGCAAGGCACAGGTGAAGATTTGTGAACTTTTGCCGATGGAACTACCTTTGTGTTTTGATACTTTTATTGCTGCTAATAGAGTCAGCTGCCAAAGTGCTTCTTAGCTGGAAACTGGGTTTACAAAGGACTTGGATAAAAATGGCTTTGGTGGGTTTCAGGAGTAAATCTAATTTACCTATAACAAGTAGTCATTCTGCTGTAAAACCTAGAGAGACAATCCTATATCACAGAATCATGGCTGCTCTCTTTACTGTCTAAATCAAGTAAATATAAATGAAGCTACTCTCATTTTTCCATTCAATTCTTAGCTGAATGGAAAGATAAAGAGTGAGGAAAGATAAAAGAGTAGAGACTTAATCTCGTTGTGTTTTGTATTTTGTTAATTTAGAGGAATATGTTTGAGAGTAGAAGCAAGCACCAAAATACACTGGAAGCAACAGCATACACATGCCCTGAAGAATGATGTGAAAGGATAGCAGCAAGTTATATATTCCAGTCCCTATTTTAAAATTCCATGTCTAAAGATTTGGACCAGGCCTGTCCTCCTAGTTCCTATTGCATATGCCTGCCGTGCAGGCAATGGAAATCCAACCTGCCAGCTAGGCATAACCTGGAGGAGACCAAGAACTCTGTTATGACTCCAGTTTGATTTGAGGAGCTAAGACTTTACAGATAAAAAGTGGAGGAGAATTTCCTCCAACAACATGTGCTTGAAATAAACCAGAAAAATTAAAAACACAGAAACCCAGTGTCACTTTTTCTGGAAACCAGAAGTATTTATCTAAAAACATTTCCTCCCCTTCAAATTTTAGATGCGCCTGGAGGAAGGTTTTCATATTTGAAGCAGGATGCTCAGAGGATCATATGAATGGCTCCTCCAATTAATGGGAATAGAGTTTATTTCTGGAGAAAGGCCTACCTCCCTTTGCCCCAACAACTTTCAGGCAAGGTTTTCTAAGGCAGTTTGAAGGCTGCTATAAGGCAAGCAACCAGCTGCTTTCCAGAATGGACAAACTAACTGATTAAAAGCCCTCTCTGCTAGTGTCACGACTAGGTATATGCAATTGTATTATTACTGGGCATACTGAATGCCAAAATAATATCTAGTTAGGTCCAGATGCTCAGGTTTCCCTGTTGTTACACCCATTTGGACAGGCACCCATTAATTTTGAGCCAATGTTACTTTGCCATCATATTATATAGAGGAATTGGAAGAATGGAAAGCAGCCCCTACTAAACTTGGTGACTCATCTAAACAAGTTTTGTTTCAGTAAAGCAAAATTTGTACCAGTTTGCATCCCAATTATCTCAGACAAATCTGCCATGATTTGTAATTACATTATTATTATAAATTAATCCATCCGTGAATTACAGTTGTCTTTTGTTTATTCACTTGTTTAGACTGGTCTAAAAAAATGAGCAAAGCTTTCAGCCATTTATAATAAAAGCAAAATGACTAAAAAGACCTACTTTTTTTTTTTTAGTTTGCATTAATGAGTTCATCCCAAAATATATATGCAATAATATAGGAAATTAAGTTATAAATGTAGGGATGTGCTCCAAGTCACCATGAAAATCTGCATGCAAATGCATAATAATCACAAATCTACATTATTACAATATTAAAAAATACCTACAATTAAATTATCATGTGGAAATAATCATAATGTTATTGGAAACTCAATTATTGTGGCAACCCTTGTCGGGGAATTAGCAGGCTATGGCAAAGGCAAGTCAGACCTGAATTCATCAAATATATATTATCACAATATTACATGTTCACTTCGATTCCATGCAAAGACAAACATCCTCACTCACTAGTATCTGCTCAATGCATTTGTATTATTCATGAACAACTCTGTGATCTATTATACATACAAAACTGATTGTACGCTGCTTGCCGGAGGCTACAATGCAGAGACACAGAATTAATTTTATTATACACACATGCATGATAATTGCGTAGAATTCGGTCAAATATCAAACTCTGCTCCTGTGCTCCATTATTTTACTTTCCAAAAAGGGGTCTAAGGTCAGCAGCAATTTCTCTTTGGCGACAGTGAAACTCTTTGTCATTTAGAGTACAAAGTTCCTGGGTACTAATGAGCCTGGAGCTGTGATGAATGGTCACACATTCCCTTTCCTCTCCAACCCCCACTCATCAAAGGGAAAATGTAACTTTTATTGAGATTCTCAAGAATTCCTTGCCTCTCATGCACACAGAAGTCACTCCGGGCTATGGACTTAGAGACTTGATTTGTCAGAGATGGAGGCAACTTTTTTGTTTGCTTTGGAGGCTTGGATAAAATTGTGTGAGGAGATGATCAATACAATTAAGGAAACTTGTTTGGAGCTGTAGTTTTATTTCTGTAGGAACTTCACTTATTGTCCAGATGTTTAAGTAAAACCTCCAGAAGTGTTTTCACAGGACCATCTTTCCTGCTACAATTTTTTATTAAAACCATCTACCATCTAAAAACATCTACCTTCCCCTTTCTTCAATAACACTTCAACATACTGATAGGAAGTCATTTTTTCCTCTTCTCCCTAATCTTCCAAACATTTTGCCAGAAAGAAAAAGATCAGTACCATCCGACATTTGTAATTGTTTGAAGACACAAGGAGATAGATATGCATCAGACTTGAGAAGGGACTTGTTCAAGTCATACCACCTCAAAGTTCTAGTCTGGATTCAAATGTCATCGTAAGTCATCAGGACATTTGACTTCAACATGTTTCAGTTTAGGTAAAAGACAGGACTAGGGGACTAAGTGGTATGTGCAAATTTTGGCAACAATAGCTACTCTCACTCAGCTTCAGAGATGGATATCAACTCCCATGTACCACAGTTATACAAATACTCCTTAGCTCAATGATCCAAAAGACTTCTTTCAGGTATGAGAGAAAGGTCATCTTTAACCAAGCAAAAAACCTGTCCAGTGTGCCATTCCCCATACTGCATTAAAAATCAAACCCTGAAACATCTTACCTTGTAGTTCCACTCTGGATTCATAACATTTATAGAAATAAACTGTAACAAGAACTCCAAAGGTTTCTTTAAGTTTACTCATGAGCCAGGGGAGATCTAAACAACCTCATCTTTAAATCTATCTTTGGTATGCTTATGTCATGCCCAGAGTCTATAATTTTCATAGCTCTGAGAAAACTGTAGGATGATCCACATTTAATGCATGGCTTACAAGTTTACCACAATATCATAAATTTACTATAAATTGGTAAAATCATCACTGTCCTAATTAAGGAAGGTGACAGACACACTAGAATATCTGAGGAAGAAGGAATTGCATGAATCCCCTGCATAACATGTGGCTCCATCAAAAGAGGTAACGAGTGAACATGTTAAGCTGGGCTGTTTACCAAGGCTGACTCATAGCCGTCAATAACGGAAGTGACAAAAACACAGCTCTGACCAGTCTCCAGGGAAGCAGTTTAGCTAACTGAAATACTGGAGGTGCAGAAAAAAAACCCTTGCATTAAAGAACATCTCAGTAGAGCATTTTGTCACTTAATTGTTTATAACTCCATTCTGCTTTTAGGTAGGTACAAACTATACCTTTTTTAGTGATAGCAATGACTCCAAGGGTACTGGCACCTTTTAAACATCCCACTCTTCTGTGGTAAATCTATGATTATTTTCTGCCATTTCAGGCTGGCTATGCAATTAGGTGGGCAGCAGAAGCATAAGGCTCAGGCAGCATCATTTAACTTCCACCTTTGCTGTAAAAGTAGATAACATAAGCTGTCGGGTCAAAGAGAAGACTTCTCCTGGAGATCGTTGGCTTGATAGGCTCTGGCAGGCAGTAAGATAATGGGAAGAAAGACCTGACTGAAACTCTCTATTTTGTCATCATTAACAAAGACCTATGAGTACTTATGTAGATATATGAAAATTCAGTAATTCAAGCTTGTACCTCTTGCTAACACTAAACGCATGCAGTTTGAGTTCAGATAAAAATACAGATTTTAAGAAATTTAGTTGAATCTCATCCAAACTACCAAATCTCTTAACCACATAAGGAGACTGAATAATTTGAGAGGACATACATATATTATACATGAGACTGTTGCTCTGTCTGGTTTGCCTGAAAACACTCCATTGGTGACATTCTGACACTTTCCCACCTGCCTCCCATTGCTAAAACATACAAGGATGAAAACGTAGCTGTTAAGCCACATTTTCCAAGTTTGTAAAATAAACTCATTTTTAAAATCATGTAGCTTTTAATTGGTTTGCCCAACTCCAGTTATTAGTAGCCACACTAGAACCACCAACTAAACACAAATTGTTGCAAAGAGCAACCTTATTTCCTCAGTTAACATTTATTTTTGTATCCATAAAAATGCTACATGGAAAGAGTGCACACACAGGACAAGTCTTGTCTTCATTTTCTTGCCAGCTATCAGACAGCATTGCTCATGCACAAATCTTTTGGTATTTAATATTCATAGTGCAAAAGCATTTACTGATCCAATTAGGATCAAGAAATTTTATGAGAGGTGTTGTACAAAACAAAGATTGTCACAGTTCTGCCACAAAGCACTAACAATTGGACAGGCTGACAACTCAGCTATTGCTGCACTGTGTGTTATGTGAGAGGTATTTTTTACTGATTTTCTAGTCACCCTTAAATACAAGTATGACACCATATGTAGCTCTATGCAGTAATTGGGGGCATTCCACTTCTTGCAACAAATGCAGGACAACAGTCTGCTTCAGCAGCTACTGAGGCAAAATAGATACTTCATTTTACAATATATTTTATTTTAATGACATGCTAATATTAGTAAAGTAGTATCTAATTTATAAGATAATTACTTTTCAAACAGAAAAAAAATTGGCCAAAATTTGTTGTCTTCCTAATGGGAACAATTTGTCATTTAATTTAAAATTTCAGTAATATTTTTTATACGTGTCCTTTCTCCAACAGTTCTTTGCCCAAGAGAGACAACATAATGGTGGTTTGCTTGAGCTTAGTTTAACAGAACACTGACTCTCACTCCTAACCAATGACAAAAAGGCTTTTCTAGTTCATGAATTACAAAATAAATAAATAAATAAATAAAAATATAATCCTTGCATGGCCCTATTGGCCATGCTTAACATTCCTTCTTGAGAGGCATATTAAGACAGGGCAGGCTATCTTTGGGGTGAGTTTAGTATTTAAGTGCTCTTTGAGAAACCTACATTGCTGACAGAGAACAGCGTTTCCAAGACTGAGCAGAGACCTGGGTGGGATGAGAGCTCAGGAGTAGTGTCTTCCAGTCACACACGATCCCCAGCTCTCTCCTGCAGCCCCCTAAAAGCCCCTGGCAACCTGACTCCCCCAAATGAGGCGGTAGAGGGTGCTTCTTCAAATATCTCCTTGATGACAAGGATGTTTCTATGGTAATTCTGCATTCAAAGTTACAGGCTCGTGCTGCTTCAGAGGCTACACTAGGGCCCAAGGAGATGAATGAACCTATCTAAGGTTGTGCATACCCAGGGGGCTTCCATAATTTTGGGTGCACAGAAATACACAGACGGAATAATGACAATGTTGTGCTGCACTTCAATTGTTGAATTACTTCAATACCTTGCACACAGATGTGTGCATGTGAATCTAATCAACCAAACGCCTTGTAGACAGCAGAGATTATTTTGAGAGATTATTCCTGCTTCCGCTACAGAAAGAGAAGTACAAGCCTTTCATAACCTCTTGTATACAGGGAGTTGTGTGTCCAGGCATACACAAACACACACACATCCTCTCTCTCTATACACACACAAAAAAACCTGAGTATAAAAAGTTTCCTATATATAGCATATAATTCTCAGACAGATATGACTACTAATGACAGACTCAACTGCTTATGCAGAAAAAAACACATCAAAAATCTGGTTGATTTTTCATCTGCCTAAACTTTTATAACAAAAAAGCAACAGGGGCAAAGGAAGGGTGGCATGATCAGAAATAAATATCTGAAGAAAATGAGATTTTTTCCATATCACTTTAAATCCTAGAACAGGAAGCTTTTCAGTATCTTTTCTTTTTGAATAATTTTTTGCTTTACATCCTAAAACAGCACATTCAACTATTCAACTTGCTGTTCAATAACAGGGACTCACGTTGCCTTTTAAATGCATACAAAAAAGTTGCATCTTTTTGCTTTTGTTTTCCCTGCGTGTTTGTTGCATATTGTCATCAAATTCCCTGCAGGCATCCTAACCTTGCAATTGGAGAAACAGTGCTCTAGGCTTTTCCACGTGTCTAATACACCTGGATAAAAAGTGCTAATTGTCACCAACTTCCATTAAATGACAGCAGTAAGGCACAAAATATGCTTGATTTGCAGACGCTAGTGCCACTGGGAGTTAGCAGCAGATTAATAATTGTGCAGACCTTGAACATTCCCCTGGCACTGCCAGTCTGGGTTTCCAATGCAACACCAGATTACAAGGCCTTTGTTTTTAGCTTGCTTTCCCCACGAAATAAGGCTTAGGCAGTAGTACTGTCTCCCTGCGCATGTGTTTGACTGTCCTACCTTCCCACAATAATTTCTGGTCCATCTACATAAATTTTATATCAGGCTAGAGGTCGCAAATGTGCAATTTGCCTTAACAAAACAGGCAGCTAGGTAGATATAATCAAGCCTGAGCTTACATGTTTCAATTTTTTTTTGTTTTCTAGATTTTTTTTCCTAGATTTTTTTTGTTTTCTAGATTCTGATATTTTTGCCAACAAACAAACCCTAATTCTGCTCAAGTTTTGCTAGCGCTGCAAGCAGAGGGGAGATATGCCATATCACATATTCAGCAGGCAGCAGCTCTTGCATCTGACCACATTTACAGGTCAGGTGCCAGACTAGGTTTCCAGTTTGTCGGGTTTTTTAATTTTTACAAACCTACATGCCAAAAATTCTACTTCAGCTTGAGGCTTCGAGTGCACTTCGGGAGTCAGCTTCTCACACAGGCACAGGCTTGCTCTGGTTTCCTCCAAGTAAATTCAGGGGCCAACACTTTCCCTTCCCTTTTTCTTCTTGCTCTGCTGCTGCTGCTGTTCCCTCTCTGCCCTCAGCGCACGTGGGCACGTACTCCTGGGTCTGAGGACACCACCCCTGTAACATGCAAGCTTGCTGACAGCTCCAGTGGTATCACAAAGCTCATTTCTGCATGCAGCAACACGATTACGGCGAAGGTGAGGGCGAGGTTGAGTGAATGTGTTTCAACACTTCTTTCTTGGTATTTATTACTGTGCCGTAGCATTCCTGCAATCTGGCCTGCTGCTGCTCCAGCTGCTTGTGCAAGCTCCTGATGGAACGCAACAGCAGAAGCCGTCGGTACATAGCTAGCTGGAGCCGGTACTTCTCCTTTTCCTCCTTTTTCTTACTTTCTAAGCTCTCTGTTACTTTTGCAGTCTTCGTCCAGATTGCCTGGCCCAGGCTACAAGGGGTTGTATCCCTCTTCATGTCACTCCCCACCTGCGGCATATCACAGCCCCCAGGGTTGCTCCCAGGTGGGGCAGTGACAGCCTGCAGAGGCTTGCCAACCACTCCAGCCACCCACGGGACCTTCAAACTTGAGTTGCCATCATGGCAGGGATTCTCAGAGCACGGGGAAGCAATGCCCACAGGCTGCAGGTTACTGACTGTTGCAGGGCATGATGAGCCACCTAATGATGGGTTTACAACCGTTGGATGATGCTCAGCCAACTCAGAGGCTGTCTTCTGGGCCTGGTCACTACTAACCAACTCTGGGCCAGTCAGGGCTTTTGCCTGGGACACGGCCTTGCTGGAGAGGACAGACAGTCTTTCTGGAACTGCTGAGCTTCCCTTGTCTTCATTAAGGCTGTCTAATGAAGGGCTGGCAGAGCAACCAGAGGATGCCACTACGTCATCACAATTCAGAAGCGGGTCTTCATTATCACTGTTATTTTGGATCTTCTCTTCATCTCTTAGTAGTACACCTACTGTCTCAGCCATTTATCGCATGAGCTATTGAAAGTTTCTGTGGACAAAGTGGAAGTGAGAGGATTTCATTTTCACATACACACACGCACACACAGAAGCCCAGTGCAGAGTGACATTTGAAGAAAGAACCTCTCATATTTAAGCAATGGACCTATTACTTTTCTAATAAAACACAACCCTTGGGTCACTTCAGGCCATTTCTTGTGATTTGCATTAGATGTTCTTCGAGACACAACATTAATCCAATAATAATTAAAATGATATACTGTACTATTAACATTCTCAAATCTTTAAAGGCAAGCAATCTATCCCTGCAGCACTGGCTGTGCTGACTAATTAAAGAGAATACAGTTGTAAATGGGCATTGTAAGCACTTCTCCCATTTAAGAACACAGCTCGAACAAGTGTAGTTTGTAGAGACAGGCAAGTTATCAGGATCGATCAGCTTTAAAGGGAGGTGGATGTACCACAAACAGCAGGTTGCATTTAAATACCCTCTCCAAGATTAATCTGCCTGCTACCAGTTTGTTTACAAGGTTGCCTTTTCCCCTCCTATTAATTCTGACAGCAAAGCTATATTAGCACCACGCTAGTCATAGACAGGAAAAAGAAACCAAACACTTACCGAGGTTACTGGGGAAAAGGAAAAGAGTTACAGTGCATTGTGTCTGGGTATCATGTTTTCTTGAATGTGAGTCAGCACAATCTGGAACAGAAACATCACTGTGCTGAAGCAGGAGCAGCAACAGCACTATGCTGTTCCACCCAGCAACAACACAGTCAGTCCCAATCACAGAGGAGTGCAGAGCTGGTTTCTTCCCCCCCCCACCCCCCCATGGATATTCCTCCCTGGCATCCTGCTTTTATGACATCTTTGCGCATCAAAATGAAAAACAGTGTTGGGTGACACTTGTTTTTGCACCTCAAAACCAAACATATTCAATTCACTCATTCTACAGGGGGACAATATCTAATGGCCCTTCCCATCCCTGCCAGTCAGCAAGGAGGTAACACAGCACCAAAAAGAAAGGTCATTCTGGACTCCAATATACACATTTTTCTTCAGAAAAAAATAAGCTTAGATAAACTTTAGCTTTATGAACAAGCTAAAGCCAAAAATGAAACAACCATTCAGCACTAACTAAAGGCAGGCAGAAAGCTGTAGATTTGTTTCATGTACACCCATGTTTAATTATGCTGGCCTAATCTTTAAGGAGCAGTTACACATCCAACTAGGGTATCCCACAGAACAATAAACTTTATCTGCACCTTTGATGTTCAGAAAAGCTACCTTCAGCATCCTCCTTTGCTTGTAATGCCAGGAACAAAATTCACAAATCATCTATCTGCATCTACTTTAGTCAATTTACCACAGGGCTTCAGTTGCCCCAACACTTTCTCTACTCCATTCTGTTAATATAAATAAAAGAAAGAACCAATCCAAAATGCTACCTAGAATCTTCCTGGAACTGGAAAAGGATGAAGGTAGATTCTATCTCTACATCCTATCTCTACATGAGCTGCAATACAGATAATAATTTCTAATTTTTCATCTGTACTGACTATTCTTCTTTCTGAGGAATCTGTTAGGCTATACTTCCAACCTCAAATATATGAAGTCCAGTTAACATAAATTAAGATTTGTATCCCAAGGTCTAACACGAATGCATTTTTTTGGCGCAAGAAATATTTTGCACTGAATTGGTAAAATAAACTAAACCTGCTCTGTTTAGGTGCCAGATCATGCTGCAGATTATATAAATAATACTAGGAAGAGATTAATATCCAGCGAGTTAATAAACTCCCCAAGTTTATACCTGTGTGATTCCCATTTATCTGAATCACAAGTTATGGTAATTGAAGAATATAGAATACAGATAACAGGAATTTTACTGTATTACACATTAAAAAGGTTCATTGTGATACAGAATTATATAGACAGTCTTTTACTTTCGGCTGCTCACCTCTCCAAAGCGCTGCAGGCATATCTTTCCACTACAAAGGGGACAGAGGATGGGTGTTAGGTAGTACATGGTCTCCAGCTATGTCAATAATTTTCTATCAGCAATAGTAGTCTGTTGCTCACTTCTACCTTTGTAGCAATTTACCACAAAATAACTATTTTCTAATAGTCTAACTGGGCATGAAAAAGCAGAGGTTTGAGTTTTATAGGGTTTTTTTGTGACTTGTTTTGGTGGTTTTGTTGGTATTTTGGGGTGAGGTGTTTTGTTGGTTTTCAGGGTTTTTTGGTTAAAATGCTCTCTGCAGCTTTAATTGTTTCAGCAAAATTTTACAGGCAGTCTTGTTTGAAGGGATGGGGAAAAGGACAAAAAAGTAGTTTTGCTCAGCAAATTAGTTTCATCAAAAATAATATTAAATATTTTATATGTGTGGATCTGGATATAGATGTGGAATAAATAGCATCTGACACAATCAACTAAATAAGCTACAAGCATCAGTGAGCTAGATGGCTTTTCATAGAATATTATTACTTCAGCTGTTATCTTTGAGGCTTAATAGCAAAAAATATTCAGTTTATTGGACTTAGAGATTCAGCAAAATAGAAATACTCTAAAAGGTACATATTTATTATTGCTAAAATGCACGTGCCATTTATGGCTAGAGCTGAATGCATTTTTCTGTAATTACCCTCCCTGCTGTTATTCACAACTTCCTAAAATCTATCTCACCTAGAGCACCAGATTGACATTTTCTAGATTCAGTTTCTGCCTGAAGGTGAATATATACTGAATACTTCAGCCAAAAAGATTTAGACAGTTAAGTATGAAAGCAGGAACAAAAAGAGTCTTATGGCTGGGGAGACTTATAGAAACCTTTCAGGAGAAAGGCCTCTTGTGTAACGCACAGAGCGGGTAACAAGGAACAAGACCACAGCTCATTTCAAATGGAAACATTGAAACAGGTTCTTTTCGGAGATGATACAACAATCCTTCTTTTCTCCCAAGACTGTTACCTTGACAAAGTGACTCTTACAGCTTAGCTCACTTTCATTTGGAATTCAACAGCTTAATAAAAAGACCTGAAAAGACCTTACATTAGCTTCCTTTGCTGCAAGAGCTACCTTGTGCCATTTCACTGGTGAAGAAACCTTTTGAGAAGAGTTTGCTGTTCTCACTGAGAGCCCATCACAGGCAGAGGTGCCTCTTGCTCACTCCTGGACTTGTTTTCTGGGGAAATATTTATGGGAACCTTTCCAGGCAGCAGCTGCTTCAGATTTCATCTGTCAGTCCAACACACTGAGAATTTCAGGTAGGTGAAATGAAAGCAAAGACGCCTCCAGTTGAGGTTCATTGTGTTTTACTACCACCCACTCACAGGTAGGTGCGACTGCAGCAGTTTCAAGGTGCAGGCCCTGGAGAGCCACCCTCAAGCTGTCAGTCTTGCATGCCCCTGCAAGGTCTATGCCAGCAGAGGTTTTTTACCCATCACAATCCTTCAGATATTAGCTATGAGATGTAATTGGCAGCCTATAGCTCATATCTGTAAACCTGTACTGAAATGCCTTGTGCCACGCACACTCATGGAATGAGGGCTTAACCACCACGGCTGTGTCTTATGTGGCAGCAGGAAAGAAATGGTCTTGGGGGATTCCCTGCAGGCAGTCATGACAGTTATTTCTCCTGTCTCTTCCAATCATAATGCCATTCCCGAGCATGGACAGACGTGAGGACAGGAAGGTGCTTGGTCTTGTATTTTAATCAAGTACAAATGTTTTACTGAAGTTCAAAGCGTAACAGCCAAACACATTTACAAACAGCGTCAGAAGGCGATAAGAAGTAGGTGAAGGTATGCCATTATAAGACCATGGCCTGGGAAGCTATATTGTTTTGTATTTGAGTTTGGGGAGTACTTTTAACAAAGTAGTAAAAAGTATCCTGTTACACAGTAGTGTAATTCCATATTTTATATTAATTGCTCTTAAAGATCAAAAGCCATATTCTGTCTGTTAATGTACAAACTCACATGGCCTCCTATGAAACCAATGAGATCCACATGTGTGCATCTGAGGCCTAAATTTTTCCCCAAAGATTCTTTAAAATCCTTTTACAGGGCAGTAAGTCATAGAAGCAAGCTGTACGTTCCCTTTCTTCTGCCTCCATCCCCAAACCAGACATGAGTTATTACAGGCTGCTGTGCATTTCACTGGATAGTAACAGCACCCTAAGGGGCCAGTGGCCAGCCGGGGATTGCCATCATTCTGCTCTTACCCTCGTCCACACCTAGGCGTTTATGCAATACTTTTACACCAGCAGAGAAAGAAGGAAGAAATTGAGCCCAGCTCCACATGCAGCCTACTGATGATATCAAGAAGTGCTCTAGATATTTCAGCGGCAGAATAAAGCACAAAGACAAAACCTCGGCGGCTTTCAGACAGAAGGAAATTAGGTATTTGCACAGAGCTGGAGCTCACCATGTGTCCAGATAACCTGGAAGCTTTTAAGAAAAAGGAGAGTCGATAGATTATTTTACCAGTGAGCAAACATTCAATGGCTCCAAACGTGAAAACCCATGGAGTCCAGTAGACCGTCTTTATATTAAGGGTAAAAAAACATTGAAACAATCTGCCATGTCTGGCAAAAATTTGCAGGCTTGTTGCCAGTTTCAACAGAACTCTGCCTGTCAGAGGTGCAAATCTCTGAAGGAGTAGCTCTGACTAAGGTTGAGTTGAGTTTGCAAGCTTTGAAATCTCGAGTGCAGATGCCAACCAAAGTGACCCAAACACTAGAAAGGGTTTGATGACAGCTCTCACCGCAATATTGCAGCAACTCTACTCCTAACTCTGCCTGGGCTTAAATATTACAGGGGCACAAACTGAAAAATATATTTATATGGCTTTATAAAGATATTTTAAAAGTGGAATGTTTTGATTTTCCTCAAGGCAGCAGTTGTTCTTCCTACCATTTATGTGGAACATGTCAGCTTACTAATTACTCACTGTTAGCATGTGAAAGAATAGCAGCATCATTGCCGAAACCAGTTTATCATCGAAGTCCATAGCCATCCAATCCCCAGAGTTATATTTTCATCCTGAAACAGCCAGAAAGAACACTCTAAAGTCTTCTTGTGAACTCAGGGCTCTACTTCAGCTCACACAATAATGTTGGTGCAGAGACAAAGGTGGAAAAGGACAACCATTGGGCACATAGAGCTGGGGTTTTGGTTTGGTTTGGTTTTTTTCTCCCATTTGGGCAGACTGATCTGTATCAGGCAAACCCAAATGGCATCAAATAGGCAGGCCCATTTCAATGTGGACCAAACTCTTTGCATTTCTAGAGTGAGTTAAGAATGTTTCACAATGGACATACAAAGGATGAAAGCTTTCATGACAAGGACACCTGCAACGTGCTCTACAAACTACTGTGGGGGCAAATCGAAATCTTTATAGTGACTTAAAAACTTCCATGAATCTTGAGAAATGCCACTTTACCCCATTTAATGTTTCTTCTTCTATTGGAGAGAATATGATTGTCTATAATTCATTACAGTTGTACTGAAAAGGAAAAATTTGATTATAAACTGAAAAATTATGGATTCGAAAAAGTAACTTCCCTTACATATTAAATGAAAAGGAAATTCTAAAATATCAGCAAAGGTTTGCTTTTTTCCTCAATAATTCAGTAAATATTGTGTTTTGTGTTAGCAAAATTAAAAGTGACCTTTTTCAGTGTGATTCTTCTGCTTCTTTTTTTTTTTTTTTTTAAATCTCTTTTGCCTATCATTTTGTTCAGCAAAAAATAAAGCACGGGAGAAGGAGAAAAAAAAATGTAAAAGAATTTAAAGTAGGAAGATCATGTAACCTGAGATGCTATTACACCTTTCCTATTGAGAAAAGACTAAAAAATTCTTCCTGCAGAAAAAGTGGTACTTGAAATATATTTGAATAACCTCTGGTATTAAAAGATTTAAAAGTATTGCTCATATACTGCAAGAACTCCATGCCTAGCAGGTAAATACTGGATTACCCAATCTAGCTGTTAGATTTCAGATGTGAAAATGAGTATGTAGACAACTTACGTGTCTAGTTACAATTCACATCCGGTACACATGGAGAAAAAAATCCTTTCTGCTAAGCAATATGTAAACAGACTGTGTAATTTTTGATAATTGATGCTTATGTTTGCTTTCATTTTGACACTTGATCATAACTGACAAACTGATGGCTAGGAAAGAAGAAAACTTTAAGCTGCAAGAATAATAAACAGAGCACTGTGAGAGATGGAACAAAAAAGGCCCTCGAAACATGGGAGGAAAACTTCAGGAAGTGGAGCTAAGCCACAAATGGATAGACAAGTAATTGTTTGGTATTTCACCACAACTGAAAATGAATTTACAGACCTTTCCAGTAGCAAAGTGCATTTTTTTAAAAAGATTAACAACATTAAACGCTTTTAAAAGGGTGCACATTTTCTGTCTTAGCTGTTAAACCAGAATAGTATGAGGCAAGAGTATTAAGAAAATTAAATTTAATATAAAAAAAAATTTTAAGAAACCATTTTAGATCAAGTGGTTAAAAAAAAACAAAGGACTCATCCGTACTGTTTGAGCCTAACCATTTATATTAAAACTGGGTCTTAACATATTTAAACATTTATTTAAAACTGGTTAATGGTTTTAAATTGGAAGAGGGGAGATTTAGATTAGACACCAGAAGAAATTTTTTACAGTGAGGGTGGTGAGACACTGAAACAGGTTGCCCAGAGAAGTCGTGGATGTCCCATCCCAGGAGGTGTTCAAGGCCAGGCTGGATGAGACTTTGAGCAACCTGCTCTAGTGGGAGGTGTCCCTGCCCATGGCAGGGGGGTTGGAACTAGACAATCTTTAACGTTCTTTCCAACGCAAACTATGATTCTATGATGACTAAAAATGGGAGAAGACAGAATAAATATATGGCAGTCACTGAGGTCAGGTGATTAAATGGCTGCTCCTCTTGTCTTCTTCAGCCTGCTTTTACTGATCTGAGATGCTGTTTGCAAGCATTTTGGAATTGCAGGAGGGTTGGCCTCTGAAATTGTCTTCAAATTATTACATATTTTTCAGAGCAACAAAATGAGTTTCTTGGAATATATGGGTGTCCCTGCCCAGGGCAGGGGGGTTGGGACTAGATCATCTTTAAGGTCCCTTCCAACCCAAACCATTCTATGATTGACTCTATGACTTCTGAAAATTTTAAATTGATTCATGAGGAGGTTAACTCTACAGATCAGCACCAGAGACTGAAAACACCTCCTCAAAAATTCTGCTTTGTCATTCAGTATACCTCTGTGCGTAGCCCACTGGTATAGCCTACAAATCAACCTTTGCATAGCACCCACGTTAATTCAGCTTTACTCACAGTGTCTGCATGGACTCACTTGCCATCTCTGTTGTCCACACACAAACACAGAGTGAAAAAGCTCACTCAGGGCTGAAAAAAAGGGCAGGCTTGCTCACTCCTTAATGCCTTTAAAACTGCTAACGTGGCTGAGATGGATGAGAATGAGTAGGATACAAGCCTGTCTGTCAGCAAAAAACATGATCTCAGTGTTATGTAGTGTAATTCATCTAAATCTCAGCTACAGCAGATTTAACAGACTCTAACAGGGAGAAGAGGCATATGGACCACAGGGTTCATTGTACTTGTCCGTGTTCTTACTTTGCAACATAGGCATTTCTCAGCTACCTGGATTTTGCAGCCTGCTTCCAGTGGTTAGTACAGATAATTCTTTCACAACAGCAGTTTCATTTTTACATCCAGAGGCTCTTTGCTGAGTGTCTGTCAAAGTCCAATTCATTACCTGCAGAATTATCAGCTAAAACCCTATCACTTTTCTATAAGTAAAATTTTTAAGAGATTAGGAAGTAACAGGAAAAGATACCTATATGCAATTAATGAAAGATAAGCCTCCGAATGGAGGTTTATTTTAGAGATGTGTATCTACAGATACTTATTTGTTAAAGGAAGAAGAGATATGGAGTCCAATTTTTACTGTATTGAACAGAGGACAGGTTAAGAAAGAAAAATCTGAGATACCAATCCCACTGAAGTCTCAGACTGAACAGAAGAAATAATATGTCCTTCCCAGAAACAGTGAGCATAGTTAAGTTTTGAATGTCAAAATTAGGTAATGCTTCCTTATACCACTTTAGTTCCCTGCAGCTCTGCCTGCTCAAACCTTGAACCCATGTTGAACCTCCCTGAGCCCCAGGCAAATGTCCTGCCAGAACCTCATTGGCACTTGTAGTCCCAAATCCTCCTTGTACCCAGAAGGCACCAGCAAGCTGTTATTAACTCCAGTGACACCAGGCCACAATTTTAAACTCAGTCAGACTTACGGAACCTCTTTGGGATCTTCCTTAAGGGTGTTAAAAGAACACAGAGCAAAATCATTGCCAACTATCAATGTGTTCTTTGCTGCCTTGCAAGCTTCTTCCCATCCTTTCTAAAAACTCCACTAAGGCACCACCAGTACCATTTTATTGACTCCTGAAGAGATTGCAACAATCAGTGCAGGCGTTATACTAATTAAGTTTTTGAGAGTGATAAGCAAAAACATAGTGTTTGACCTCACACTTGGCAAGTTACTCACAATTCCCTGCTTCTCTTCACAAGATTGTCTTGATAACAGCCATTGCCAGGAGGGATCTGAGATAGCAAGTACAGCAAATAAATAAATAAGTTTATGCCTACATATGTGAACTCCACTTCCTTAGGCAAAAATAATGAGTCAAATGAGTGAAGGATCTGCTGCTGTTTTATGCATGTAGTTGTACATACACCAATGTGCAAGAAACCTTCCAGAGACTTCTGTCATCACTTGGGTAAGCCATAATTCAAATTGCCAGTCTACTGATTCAGGAACTTGCATTACTTTTAAGGAAAGGTTGTTGCTTTGTAATTCTGAAAGGGTGGCACACCTCTGCAGCTTCTTTCAGTATAGGCTGAGGGAATGAGTGTGTATCACATGTGCCAGAAGGAGGTGGAATTGGACAAGCTGAGAAAGTTAATCCAGTGCTTTGAGACAGGGAAAAAATAAATCCATGCAGAAGGACACATAGTACGTGCATGAACAACACCCACACAAACTATCTGAGGTCTTGTTTTCTTGCTAGGAAGAACAGTCTTTTCTGAACTCTGCTCATTTTTACAGACAAAGCCACCAAGCTCATTGGACAAAAGTATAAGTCATAAGAGGAGTATAGGACACCTAATCTAGGTAATTTATCTCATCCTAAAGTGTTTTCAACACAGAGAGGAGAAATTGACACTTGGAATAGGCTTCCTTTAACTTCACTTTCAAATGACGTAACTTTCAGATGACTAAGTCCACAGTAGTGCACTTTAGCCATGAAGTACATATTGCTGAGAGGGACTGAAAGCTCAGCCTCAACATAGTTAGAGCAGGAACTTTTGGTCAGTGGAGAGCATGATCCTCGCACTGGTATGCCCAAATTGCTTCCAGCAACAACTGGTGTTTCCTGAGCTTGGTGCTACATCTAGGTAACTGTGTTTAAGAGTCATTGATGGAATAATTTGCCTCATTCCCTTTTGAAGCAGCTTATGCCTTTTGGCTTCTATAACATTCCATGGCAATGAATTCTGCAATCTAATTTTACATTGCGTGAAAAGCATTACCAACAGAGCAAGCCACACCTTTCCAGGGATTCAGTAACATGCTGACACCATCTTACTTTAGTCTCATTTAATCTCATGAATCATAAGCAATAGAACAAAGATTTCTACACATCTGCTTTTTTCCCCCAATATGAACAAGCTCTTTTAAAGCAATGGTTACCAATGGGCAAATGTCCTTTGGCCCAGGAATGTGTATCTCTCACATAAGTCATGCTACTGCAAACCCTAGGCTGGCTGAGGCTGTTCAGCAAAGGCACAAAAAAAAGACAAAAGAAAAAAATAAAAGATTAAATTATTATTTCCAGAAAGAGATACAAGGGAACGGGGAATCCCGTCACTCCTGGAACAGTTCAAGTAGAAAGCAGTGAATGTCCCAGGAGGAAAAAAGCTAGGAAAGAGCAGCAGAAGTTTTAAAGGGAGGGTGAATGAGAAAAAGCAACTGTTAGAAGGCAAAAAGATGTCTTTAAATTTCCACAAGAATTAAACTGGAGAAAGGGGAGTGGGGGGGGACAGTAGAGAGGCAGGTTAAGAGATTGTATTCCTGCTGTCATCAGGAGACAGTGGGTAGGAAATGAGACCTGGACTGCCTCTCTCCCAAGTCTGCTGCCCTAGGCGACTGTTTACTTTGCCTTTGCCCAAGCCAGCGTGAGATGTTATAAAATGAGTTTCCAAAATGCTCTGAGTCACCAGAACATGGATGAGATCTGTGGATTCAAGCCACCTTTCAAGATTATGAATCTCTTCTGAATATCCATTATGCCGATGATATATAACAAAATCACTGCTGTAATGTGATGCACATGTCAACTTTAAGGATGCAGTCCCTGCTCAGATGGCATCAGCAGAGGGACGCGTCAGCATGGTGGATTACCAGAGCAAATGCTTTAACATGCAAAGTGATGCAATGTGTTTTAACAACAATTGTTCCCTTATGTTTGTTTCTGTGTCAGGTTTGATGTGACTATCTGCCAGGACAATGCTCAGGATCCTTTGCATTGCTTCACAGAAGCTGATTATGAGACCAAATTCTTAAAGCACATAAAATCAGTTCCAAGATCCAATAAGATAGATGTGCCAGAAAAGTCAGTAGGTGTTTGAAATAATTGACGCTAACAGCTAGACCTGGATTTTTCAAAAGAATATGCGTTTTGGTTTGGATTTGATTTTTTTTGGTTGTTTTTGTTTGTTTGTTTGTTTTGTTCTCCTTCTCCTTCACCATCACATAAACTGCCTAGAAATTCAGCCTTAACATAATGTTCACATCAAATTAAATTCACCCGTTAGGAATGAACATGCACAGGGTCCTTTTCTGAAGTAGGAAAAATGAGTCTTTGTGCAGAGCAGATACTCCATGAGCCTTCTTACTCTGTACACATGCCTAGAACAACACAGCAGACTCCAAAGGCAGGGTAGATCTGATGTTTGTAGGACTGGGAGACTCAGCACTGAGCTGTAACTCTTAGCAGCCCCGTCTCCCCCATCTGTGACACTAAGGATTTTTCAGTAAACACACAGACCCCTACATAAATGTTGTGTATATGGAGCTGTAGAAGAAGGACAGTTACCTGCTTGTCTATTAATCGCTTTTATATTGCATTTCCAGACTACCCTGAACCATCATACAGTGTCCAAAGTAAAGAAGTGTGATTTACATTCAGGAGACAAGGGCAGAAGACAAAATGACTGTGGCACTTGCCCAAAAGTCACGATTTTATGTAGAGGTTTCACCCTGTGCTCCCAGGTTTGGATCTAGCCTGGCAAAGTGTCTTTCAGCACAGCTTTGCAAGAGCGTCAGTCGCTCAGAGGTATTTAGGCACTGAAATCAACGAGAAGTGGTACCTATACACTTTCAGAAATCTTTCTTTAATTTCATCATCCTATAAATCTCTTTAGTGGAGACATCCTTCATCTTTTCTTCTTCACAAGCCAGTTGTGAAGCTTAATTACACAATGATTATGAAGTCCAGTAAATACAACATATATTAAGAATAGTTAATGAGATTTCTGTCACATGCAGACTCTATCTCTTGTGAAATATTACTCACATGTTGCAAAAAGAAAAATGTTTCCAAAAGAAGAACACAGATACATTCAATATAAACCAAATCCAGCTTGATTACTTCCATAAATAATATGTTATACAACTCAATCATGCTTACTAACATGGCATGGAAAATAGCACAAACTTTTCAGACCAACATGGAATATTGTCTTCCCATCCATGTGTCAGTCATTCCCTGCAATGCTTGACCAAGGCTGGGACCCCAGACACATGAGGGATCTGCTTCCCAAGGGATCTAGTGGTTTAAATACCTCCAAGACCTGGCATCAGGTCCCATTGCACCAAGTACCATATAAATCCAGTACAACAAAGTTGACTCAAATTGTGTATATTCGGTAATGCAGCCTTACCTTATCACTGGGCCCCATATATGAAGAGAGGGCATATGGCATCATTGCAATTGCAATAGATTCAACCAGTGCAGATTCCTCACTGCTTTAACCTTTTGTCCACGGTCTTTGCATGGTCAAAAAAACTTATGTTGCTGGAAGAGAATGAAGAAAGGAAGAAAAATAAAAAAGAGGTCTAAAAAGTTATGCACTATTACCTATGTAATGTCTAAATGGGATCCAGTGCATAAGCTAAAAATACTCACCTACTGACCAATTAATTTATTTCATAGTATGGTGGACCTTGGCTAGATGACTATGTGCACACGTAGGACCATAGAGAAAGTGTTGATTGCATATGCAGCACTTTCTCAAGCAGTAGTAAAGCATATAGCCTAAGAAGGATAGAAGGACTCAAATGGGGAAGGAGTGACTCCTTAAAAAGACAGAGCTCTTTGGTGCGTATCCTTCCTAGAGAAAACAAACATACATCCTACCCACCTTGTATCTGGGTGTAGCGTTTCCTGTTAACAATTATGGTGTGGAATTCATAGATTATTAAGACTTTTGCTGAGCTTAGGCAGGAGTGATTTTCAGCATGTGAAGCCTGTTACAGCAAGTTCTATTAATATTCACCAAAGGAAAACCTGTTTGTTGACCTAAAGTGCGACTGTTTCCTATTCTCTTCTTGTGAAATTACTTAGGTCCTGTGGGACAACTGTACTGAGCTTTTGACGCAAATATTAAAATTCTATTTAGATGTACAATGTTTTAATGCAAATTTTTACCATAAAACCAAATGCTCCATTCAGTTAAATTAATAGAATTACAAAAAGATGTAATGATAGCAATTAAGTCTTGAAAATGCAAATTTTATAGTCAAGGACAATTACCTCATTTATAGTATACTGGAATGATGCCAGATGAAGGTAATTTAGATCCCCCTAGCTCACAGTTATATCATGAAGGATATCTTAATTTCATTAGTACAACAAAGATGGGTGAGAAGTTAGAGAATACAAAAAAAAAAGGAGAGAAAATTTGACCTTTGTCATTTCATTGCAGCAAGAATACATAGATCTTACTAAAGTAATAGTAATATTTCTTTTTACTCCCATCTCTGAAAAAATGCCTTTTTTTTTTTTTTATTATTAGCAACTGTGGAACATTAGTATGTAAAAGATCAGCTTCATTCAGATACTTAGAGCTGATATACCCATATCACAACAGTTATGGACCTCCCATTATTTAAGTTTTAAGGATGCTTACAGTGTTAGCTCTTGGGTTATAGTGTCTCAAGCCATGGCCTTAGAGATACATGGTTTTGACCCCAACAGGACTTATAACATTCTTGAAAAATTCTGTTCACTCTTACAGAAGTACTCCTGCCTTCCCCAAACAGGCAAGTCACATATCATTAGATTTTCACTAGCATAGTAAAGAGTGAGCAAGTAGATGAAGAATACAGAGTCATATACTCCAGATATCCTAGCCTGCAAAACCACCCATGCACTTGAGGGGTACAGCATTTATATCCTTCATCTCACTGTTGCCGTGATGGCTGGTGCAATACTTTTAAATGGTAAAATGCTTATATTCAAGGCTTAATGAAAGATGAGCATGAACAAGTGGAACTGTTTTGTTATCTGACCTGTAAGTTCACTAAATTTGTTCTTCAGGGACTATGTTAAAAGCACCATTTAGCATGAAAATGTAGTGTCTTAAAAATAAAAGGACAACTATCACATGAATTTAGTTATTGATTTTAATAACAGGACTGTTGACTATTTTGTTTTAAGAAAACATAGCTTTCTATGATGCTGTAACTGGCTGGATGAGGGAAGGGAAGCAGATGTCATCTACCTTGACTTCAGCAAGACTTTTGACACTGTCTCCCATAATATCCTCATTGGGAAACTAAGGGAGTATGGGCTGGATGAGGGGACAGTGAGGTGGACTGAGAACTGNNTGGAGGCCTGTAACCAGTGGTGTCCCCCAGGGGTCAATACTTGGTCCAGTCCCGTTCAACATATTCATCAGTGACATGGATGAGGGGACAGAGTGTATCCTCAACAAGTTTGCTGATGATACCAAATTGAGAGGGATGGCTGACATCCCAGAGGGCCATGCTGCTGTCCAGCGAGATCTGGACAGTCTGGAGAGCTGGGCAAGCAAGAACTTAATGAGGTTCAACAGGGAAAAGCGTAGGGTCCTGCACCTGGGGAATAAGAATGTCAGGCACCAATACAGGTTAGGCGTGTACCAGCTGAAGACAAATAGGTCTCTCTCTTCCGAAAAGAAATATCTGGGGTCCTGGTAGACAGCAAAATGACAATGAGCAAGCAGTGTGCTCTTGTGGCCAGGAAGGCCAACAGAATCCTGAGCTGCATAGAGAAGAGTGTGGCTAGTAGGTCAAAGGAAGTCATTCTCCCCCTCTACTCTGCACTGGTGAGGCCACAACTGGAATACTGCATCCAGTTATGGGCTTCCCAATTCAAGAGGGAGAGGGAACTACTGGAAAGAGTTCAGCAAAGGGCAACAAAGGAATCAGCAGGGGAGTTGGACTAGATGATCTCTATGGTTCCTTCCAACTCAAAAAAAATTCAGGGAAATTCAGTGAAATTCAGTGAAGCCTATTCTGAAGGAAAAAAGTACCCTGAGTACATTTTGTGGTTTTCCTCCTTATTCCTGAATCAAAATACAGCTGAGTGCATATGGATACACACTGGCTTTGCTTCCTTGGACGTGGTCTTCTGAAAATAAGAATAGGCCCAGCACTTCTTTCCCCTCTATTTGTCAATATGTGTGCTCAGGCACACTTGTAGTGCTATCCTTGTTTTCCACTGATCTCACAAGTGAAAGTTTGACCATGCTGAAGTGAGCTAGAGAGATGCCTCTGACTTCAACAGCAGAATTTCACCCCATATTCCTTCAAGTCAGGGATGTTATCAGTCACCCCCACTGGTTGCAATCAAAGGATGATTTCCTTCCTGGCTGAAGGAAAGTCATTGGCTCCCTGTGGGGTTGAGATTTCCTTCAGTGAATTCTGTTTTCTATTGTCTAAGAGAAAAATTAGACCTTGTACCAATATTGACTTTATCCTATGCTTCTGATTGTTATAACCCTATTACACCTGACAAGTTAATCTGAGTTGTTATATATATATATGTGTGTGTGTGTGTATATATATATATTTGTGTGCGTGTATACATACGGACTGATGTAGTGTTCTGAGCTCTCAGAAAGACTTTGTGGATGTCATTTGGAGATTTGTCTTATAAGAAGTGCTTGAGTGAGTTATGATTAGGGATGTTTGTACCATATTGTACTATACTGCATAAACTTCCATGTCATTTTTTGAAAAGCATAGATTTAACAAGCTAGTAGTTTGTGAATCTGCTGAATCTCTGTTTTGTCCAGGCTATTCCCAGTATGTTTCCATTGTAAAAAAACAGGCTGTGATCATAATAGGCTATTGATTAATCTGGATCCCATACAGAGAAGAACTTTATTCTGTGGTGGACCACTAAAGGTCATAGTGCGGATTGCTCCATAGCTTCTAAAATACAAGAAATATTGAACCAAAACTGCTTTCACTTATACTCATGTTATCTCAGGCCTGGGAATATAACT
Source organism: Scolopax mira (assembly GCA_004320125.1). Lineage (NCBI taxonomy): Eukaryota > Metazoa > Chordata > Aves > Charadriiformes > Scolopacidae > Scolopax > Scolopax mira. The sequence continues at coordinate 264,025 of BJBW01004188.1, forward strand.
GAGGGCAGCATTTAGCCCATTCTATTAAAGAAAGGGGCTGATTCTTGATTCTCAGCATTTCATTTTGTCATTAGCAAAGCTGAACATTGGCTCTGCCTACTCTAGGTGATGTCCTGAACTAAACTTTTAATTCTAAAATAAGCAGGTGCAAACCTGTTAGATCCATGAACTTACCTTTGGATGGATCTGACATGCAGTGACTTGTGTGTAGTGTTATCTGAAATTTGTATTTTGTTTAGGACTAGTTTTGGTTTATATCTTCATATGCATATCTGCAGAACAGTAATTACAACTGTTTATGTACCTCAGTTCTCCAAATTCCTCACTTGACCTGTCACAATGACCTTAGGTCAGCAATAAGCTAACAACTTTCTGTTACATAAGATAAATCAAAGCATGATGTTGTGGTCAGTGAAATGAATTAGTTTTTTGTGCTACCAAAGATCCAGGGGAAAACTTATATAATTTTGTCAAAATACATTGTGAAAAACAGTACAGATCAGTACAGATCTTCCTTTTATCATACTGACACCACCGAGATTGTAAGCATAGAAACAGGCTTCTAGGAAATGTTATAACATAAGTGATGGAAAAAAATTGTCCTATCTTCTTTCAAGAAATTCAGTTTTCTAGTCAGAACTCCAATATAGTAAATTCTATTTCTAGTCAACCAGACAAATCAACACAACTGTAGAGAAAAAATCTAGCAACAAGTCAATTTTTCCTTGATTCTATCAGAAATGTGAGTTAGATTTACCTTGATACTAAATTCCACTAAATCCCAAAATGAAGTAGAAAAAGAAATAGAGGAGTCATACTAAAATTTTGTCAGCACTGTTCCTAGTTGTCATTTGGTAAATTAGAAATCAACTTTTCTAGTGCATGTTTATTCCAAGTAAATAGAGCGATTCTGAAAAAAAAAAAGTATTTATGTATTCCTATTTCCAATCCATACTGTAGTGTTTCTTGTGGAATAAAATCCTCTTTTCAGTCCTGACCTTCATCTGCTTTGAAAGTTGTATGGATGCGATAATTTCTTTTCTGTTTTCTAATGTTTTTCTTCTCACTTTATGAATGCTCAAAAATAAGACGAATTATTTCTGATAATTTTCTGTTTCCCAGCTTTCTGAAAAATGGCGTGGGTTTCTTTTGAGATGTCATTTTAAAAGGATTTAAAGATCTACATTTAAAAGTTCATATTCTCAGAAGTTGCCTGTGATTTTTAGAGACTTATCAGTCTGTGGGTCCAGTTTAGAAAACTGCTTCATTTTCAAATATGCAGAGCATTCACAAACAAGTCTTTCAGTGTCCCTAAGGTCCTTTAGGTTTATCCTCCTCATTAATTGAGGTACTTTGAAAAACTCTTTTTAACAATTCTTACCTTCAAGAAATTCCACAGGCCTGTGCAGAAAGTCAGTGGGAAGACTGGGTTATGCGCAGACTTTAAATTTTCCTGATTCTTGCACAAATTCTTGTCAATTGGACAGTCCTCAGCAATGACAACCATCTATAAAATTCAACCAGTAGTGGAAACCATTAGTACTATTCTGTCCAGGTAATGGAAAGACATGTAAAATGTTTGGTTTTTTTCCAAAGACAAAGAATCGCTTGCTTAGATAACATATACATTTATTTGCCTTTGTTTTATGTGGTGAAACGGTTCTATTACTGAAAGAAAGTTTGCAAGGCAGAAAAAAATAAGTATCAAATTCCCGGAAAACAAGGGAAAGAATATAAAGCAATCTTTACAAAACTATATTGCAGATCCATTGGCACTATCTTGTTCACAGTAACGTATCAAGTGATTTCATAACAGAGAACTTTCAGCTTGTCTGTTTAAAATGTTCTAATAAAACATCTAGCTTGTAACATTACAGTACCCTGTAAGGGATTTCGTATGCTTTCCAATATAGCTTCTGATTGGAAGTCTTAGCTGATGCAGCAGGATAAATAAAGAAATGTCTAGATTGCTATGGTTCCCAAAGGTCAGTTTTATGAAAAGATCAGGAAATATGTTTCATTGAAATTAAAAATAAAACCATATTAAGTTTAATAATATTGTTACTATAATGACATAAAATTCAGCAAGACTGCATACTGTTTAATATTTGACTGACAAGTTTCCACAGTGAAGCTGAGATGTGTGGAAGCATTTAAACTTTTTAAACTGATCTTGCTTTCAATTTCATTGCTATTTCATTACACACTTTCCTTTTTTTCCCCTTGCTACAGCAGAGCTTGTTTCTTGTTTGAAACTGATGTTTTCAGTAAAGTACAATAAAAATTCATGGAGAGCCACACTCTATTCCCAGGAAGACTTAGAGTGAGTAGGCATACCCAGATGGCCAAAAGCTTTCTACTCCGATTCATTTTCTCCATCAAGAGAGGAGTGTTTTAGGGCATAGCAAGGGTGGCACTGCCAAGATACATCTGCCTTCTAGGTTTTCTCAGTGATGGCATTATCTGAGATAGTTTAACATCAGAAGCTGTATCAAAACTCATTCATTCTGGAAAAAGAATGCCACTGCTCCTAGGTCTGCATTCACATAAACAACCACAAAGACGACCAAAGCCAACAACTGCAATCTCTGGATACATACAACCTTTTGTTGAACATGCTGCTGAGTGTGAGGATCAGAGAATTGAAAAGTTTATAGCTTCACAACTGGTATGCCTCAGGGATCAGTGTTGGGACCATTTCTGTTTAACATCTTTATTTATGATCTAGATAAGGACATAGGGTGTATCATCAGCAAGTTCGCAGATGGCAACAAGTTAAGCAGGAGTGTTGATTCACATGAGGATAAGGAAGCTCTTAGAGAGCCTTAGAGAGAGACTTAGATAGATTGGATCATTGGGCCAACATTAATGGTGTGAGCTTCAACAAGGCCAAGTGCAAAGTCCTGCACTTGGGCCACAATAACCCCATGCACCGCTACAGGCTTGGGGAAATGTGGCTGGAAAGCTGCTTGGCAGAAAAAGACCTGGGGGTTCTAATTAACAAGAGGCTGAATATGAGCTGGCAGTGTGCCCAGGTGGCCAAGAAAGCCAATGGCATCCTGGCTTGTATTAGAAATAGTGTGACCAGCGGAAATAGGGAGGTGATTGTCCCCCTGTTCTTAGCACTGGTGAGGCCACACCCCAAGTATTGTGTCCAGTTCTGGGCACCTCAATACAAGAGAGACATCGAGGTCCTGGAGTGAGTGCAGAGGAAGGCAACAAAGCTGGTGAAGGGCCTGGAGAAAAAATTGTATGAAGAGTGGTTGAAGGAGCTCAGGCTGTTTAGTTTGAGGAAGAGGAGGCTGAGGGGAGACCTCATCACTCTCTACAACTACTTGAAAGGACATTTTAGAGAGGTTGGTGCTGGTCACTTCTCACATGTAATCAGTGACAGAACGAGACAGAATGGCTCCAAGCTTCAACATGGTAAGTTTAGACTGAACTTTAGGAAAGAATTTTTCACAGAAAGAGTGGTTGGGCATTGGAATAGGCTGCCCAGAGAGGTGGCTGAGTCACCATTCATGGATGTGTTTAAGAGTTGTATAGATGTGGTGTTGGGGAATATGGTGTAGGGGAGAACTTTGTCAAGTAAGGTAGATGGTTGGACTCGTTGAACCCAAGGGTCTTTTCTAACCAAAATGATTCTATGATTCACACAGCTCTGCAAAATTTGGATTTTCAGATAAATAACGAACCTCTGTCTCCATCCCTGGAACAGAAATGAGTCAATACATATAAATAACATGTAACATTTTGAGATCAAATGTTGTTTTTTTTTAAAATGGAATCTTGGTTTAGCACATTTCCCCAGGACGGATTTTGCCAGGTTAGTTTAAGAGTTGTTTGGATTCATCAGTGTAGAAAAAAGATAGTTGTAAATGTTCTTGAAACATTTATTTGATGTTCCTGATAAAGCAAAAGTCCAAGTGACCTAGCTGCAAGACTTAGTCTAAATGTTTCAGTGATTGTAAAATCCTGTATAGCAAAGTAATTGTTGCATTTATGACAGTTTCAGAGACCTGTCCATAAATTAGTATATGAATTATACTCATATATTACCCTCTGTTCTACAGGTTTTTTTTCTATCCTCCCACTTAGCCACCTTTTGGCAGTAATCACAAGAGTGCCTATATACAAGTGTGAGAAAGAGCAAAAAGTGGACAGCAGTTACCAATATCTGTTTATATGTCCTTGCTTGTTAACTCACAGTGCCACCTAGAAGACAGGTGACAACCATCAGTAGAGTCTCTATGTTATACCTACAAAAGGCCATCAGCCAGGTGGGTTTCAGCTCAGCAGAATGGCTGGGACACCCCTTCTGCTACCCATCAATGGCATTTCTCCTTTCTCCTCACCCCTCTGCAATGCTCCTTCAGGACACACTTCACATGGGCAAGGCAGCCCTCCATACCTTGAAAGGATACAGAGGTACTGTTGTTAATTACTATAATGCTGAACTTTCAGGAGAGGTTACTCAGCTAAAGGACCCAAGGAGTCTCTGCAAAGGAGGTTTCAGAGACAAGAAAACAGAGGCAGGAAAGTTACTGTCTTAGGATAACTCCACTAAGCCTTGGTAGCAGATGGCATGGAGCTACATATTCTGCGTGGGTTTGCCTCAGGCTTTCTCCATCAGCTATGATTACTGACAGACAATGCAAAGACTTGCTTTATTTATTGTCTGTATTTTGGCCAGACTGGCTGGGATGATTGGGCACTGGATAGGCACAGTTTGGTCACTTATACCTATGTACATTTTGAACATAGTTCAATTCAAAAAACCAAGAGGATTTGGGGAGTCTTGTTAGCAACTACAGATACTGTGGAGTTTATAAGTACTGCAAACGTGCTATGGCCATCTTGGATGTTGGTCATGAAGTTGGTAACATGGTGTGATATAATATGTGGGTAGAGGACTCTGAATGTACAGAAGGTCCAAGATCTGCCACTCTTCATAAACAAGTTTAGCCTTCTGCCATTTGTGCCTGAGGTTAGTATTTGAGTTGTGTGGATCATTCATTATGAAAGCTGGGACTGTGAGTTATTTAGCTGGACTTTGATTTGTTCATGAAGGTGGAACAAAAAAGGTCTGACCCAAAAATACAGAAGAGGAAGGACCATGATTCTCCTTGCAGCTGGTTTTGTACTGAGACTAGCTAAATTTGGATGTTTGCGAATTCCTTTCTCTTAAAGACCTCATAGAAGGCAGACTGTATGATGCTTCTACGTGAGCTGGACCAGAATCTAGGTCAATATGAAATTTAGGCAATACTAAAACTGCCACTGGTCCCAAATCCCTAGCTGTGGGTCACAATGAGACCAATGTATTTCTACACATATGACTTGAGACACCTATACATTGAAATATTCTCTCCATTGAAACAAATGACAAAGCTTGTGGTTGTTTGAATGGGGTTGGAAAATAAAGCTAACACAAGAATGATAGCCTTTCAATAGATTCACCTAGCCAACAGGCAAACTTCTCTAATAGGGATGGAAATAAGAATCTATTTCATTATTTTAATTTTTCTTTGCTTTTTTGGAGGTAAGCCAACATTATTCAAATGCAGTGTTTGAAAGGCACTATGAAATAATGAATAAAGGACTACAGTATTATTTCATGGAAAACCTATTAAATCTATTAAATTAATCTATTGATCTATAAAAGATCAATAATTATTCTTTCTACAGTTTGTTTGGTTTTTTGAAGCATCCCATAAACTTTAATAGCAAATTAAAAGGCTGGTACAGAAGTGTATGGGAAGGGCTAAGAAATCTGAATAATGGATGGCATTTTTCTTTCAAGACTGTAAACTGAAATCCTGCCTTCATTATGTTTTGCCACTAATTTCAATAAAGTCAGAAGTTCACTCTGTCATGTTTTAGAGGCAACTGTCTGTCACCTTGTTAAATTATAGTCTTTTTTTCCATGGATTTATCTTATCCTATTAGTCACGTATGTGTCCACAGCTAATGTGAGGCCAAAATTAACTGCTGCAAAGAAAGGCAGATATCTAGGGGCAAGTGGAAGGCATAATTCTTTGGCGAGGTCAACTGGAAAGCGGTACACCAAAGAGAACATGACTTCATGAAAGTTTGGGGCTTGGTGTAGATTCAGCTGTTCAACTGAAATGTAAAAATTAGGGGATCAGAAAATTAATTATTTGGTCTTCAGGGAGACAATTTGAGCTACTAAGTAGCTATACAAATGCACTATTTATTCATCAAAGAAATTAGCAGGTTTTACTATTACGGAACAATGAGTAACAGCAAAGTAATGATTTCCTTAGCCTCAGTCTGTTTGGATATATCATTCAATGTTCTAAAATCCTGAAAGGCACTGTGTCATGGGAAAGGGGTAACCCTGGATCACAGAAAGATGAAGAATGGCGAAGGACTAACAACAGGATGTCCTGATTTTCCCCCTTTTCCCTATAGATGATCAGACTGTGTTGTGCTGAACCAGAAGGTGAAAAACAAAGGCCAAATCTCACATTAGCAATGGATCCTCTAGTTGTTAAAGGTACGAGTCATCCTGGGTGAGGTGAGTTTTTCATGGTGACTCAAAGGGATGATGTTGCTCATGTCAGCAGAAGCTTAGCTATGGTCACAGCCACGCAGGTGTGGGCACCGCTTCTCTTAGCAAAGCACCTGGAGACTAGACAGGTTGCTGCATGTAGGGAAGGTGTTCGAGAAATCTGGGAAGGTGGATACAGGTTGGGGCGTCAGCATGAACACTGTGACCCCTTCCAGTCCAAGGTTACAAGTGAAGGGGAAGCCATACTCTGAACTTGGCAGGGCCAGGCATGTTGTTGAAAAGCCTGGGCAGCATCAGGTTTGGTTTTTTTTTCCTAGTTCAAAGGCCTAACCAAGTCATTCTGGGCACGATGAGCATGAGCAGGGAGAGCCCAACAAGTCACTGCTGGCACTCTACTGCTCCGCACCACAACTGCTTTTCACTTACAGATGCTCTGTTATTTCATGTTTTTATGAGACTGGGGATACCCAGTCCTTGGCAGGTGCCCCTGGGAACAATTATAAAGCAAATAAAAATGTTCCCACTTTCAAAACATCCGTGAGAACTCTTGGGAAAAACATATTGAAGTTTTGATTTTCAGTGAATTCTCACGCAAGGGCTGAATATTAAAAATGCTGAGAGAAAGTTAGATTTTGGGTTTCTGAAAAAGGCAATTTTAGAATGGTCCAAGCAATTAAGCTACTGGCAGCTCTTTTCTCACAGTAATGGATGTACCAGGTACCATGCCAAAGGTTCATTTACAGAGCTTCTCCACCATGGGCAGAAGCTCAATGTTGCTGCATGATCCTCAGGGCAAAAAAAATCCCTCAAAAAAGGAGATGATGATTCAGAGTTATATCATGAAAAATGTGCCTGGTGTTTTCTGGGTCTACCCTAGTAAGAAAACAAATCCACAAGTAAACCAGCATAAAGTGAAGGATGATAAGACACTGCTGAATGGTGGCTCCCACAAATAAGACCTCCGATAACTCAGAGCCTCAGTACTGAATGATCTTCAAAGCTCTGTAGTGGCATTTGCTTCCTGTGCTTTGTTTCCATAATGAAATTGAGCCGTTTTTCCCAAGAGAAAACTACAGCTTAGGTGAAAGCTGAACTGCCCTTCCTTGCACACTGCTCCACAGTAAATGCTACAGTCAAAACACTTGCCAAGCTTGAATCTGGGTAATGGCAGATGAAATTCTGGAGCTAAAATCAAAGCCAACCTCACTGACTGATCTGTAAAGTGGGAATTCAGCTGCTGGTATCAGATGAGGGGAAAAATAGCTGCATCTGTCAGAGAGGCATTACAAAGTGTGTCAGGTCATGGTACTGCAAAACCAGAGAGCTCCCCTCTGCATCTCGCTTTGGTTCTTCCTTCTTTAATGGGCAGCAGGTTCCAGTCAATTAAAGGTGACCAACAGGTGACCGATGTGTTGGGAACACATTCATAAGCAAATATGAAAAATAACCATACACCTTGTGATCAGGGTATACAGACTACATCATAAATAGAAAGCACTTCTATTGAGAATATTTTAGAAAATTACTTTTTAATCATCTGTAGAACTGCTAAAATTACTGTCTCCTAATAGTTCTAAAGTGTTCCTTAGTTAGAATTAGCTGTAGTCCCTTTCCAGAGCAGTCAAATACTTCCCCAGAAACCTGTTTACAGGAAACTTTACTTTTAATCATGAGATCCATACGCTTTTACATAGTCCAAAAATGACCAGAGCAGCTTTGAGTATAGTTCCCTGTTGTGCAAACGGACACAAATTTGGGAACCATTGCATGGGGAAGAGCAAGTTCTAGAACCAGTCAGGAGGACAAAGGATACAGCAAGATTCACCACTCAAGTAAAAAACATTAATACTGATTAAAAAGTCAGATATCTCCCATGCTATCTGATGCAAATTAACCAGCATCCTGACACATTAATCAACCAGCTACTGCCTTCAGTCTGCCCTGTTTCCTCGTCTATCATCATCCCTGCATGGGCAAGGACACATTTTGGGAGGGGAAGGACTGTGTTTGGGAGGGGAAGGACAAGATAGCTTCGGCAGAGCAGCCTCTGCCCAGCAGGGTGGTGAGAAGTATGTGTGCCCTGTGGGCAAACAGTAGGGGACAGCTTGGAGCCAAAGAGAGGAGCTCCCAGGCATAGAACACCCCAAAGCTTCACTTCTGCCTGCCCTCGCATGGGAAGGCTGCCTGTCTGCACTGCCTGGGTTCGGGCAGTGAGGGACTGGCCTCTGCTAGCAGTGCCAACCCACACTCAGTGAGTGGTATAAAACTGGATGTGAACAAAGGGATCAGAAGTAGACTCTTAGAAATGGTAGACCTAGATATGGTCCTATCTGCACAGAGGAAAGACAAGCTTGGTATATACGCTCCGCCAATTGTCCAACTTAACATTGAGAATACTGCTCAGGATGCCCTGAGAGGTCAAGCCTTGTCTCAAGGAGACTTGGGATGCTGAGAAAGATAGATGAAAGGGTAAAAATGCTGAATACAGCCTGCTTTGGTCAAAGAAAGAGAGCGCAGTTTTCATATAAATGTGACTTTTTTTAATCTCAGTGGAAAATTCACAATATTCTTCTTTTGTGTCTGCAAAACAAAGACAATTATTTTTTACTCACCTGAATAAAATGCTTGAAGAACTCCAGATGATTGAAGATATAAAAGTGGAAAGGAAACGTGTGTATATGCATGTTTATATATAATTGTTATTATTGTTACAGTCTGCCAGGGAAACAAAGATTATTTCTTACAAAACTTCAGGGGTTTTTATAACTTCAGAAGCTGTTTAATAACTAGTGATCAGATGAAACCCAACTGCTTTTGAAATCAATGAGAACTGGATTATGTGCTGAAGAGGAGGAAGCTCTAACAGAAAATGTTTATATTACTGAGTATTTTTTATCTTAGATAATCACTATTTCTGTCTATATATTCCAAGAAACTCATTCTGGTGCACTGAAAGATATGTAATGATTTGAAGACAATTTCAGAGGCCAATCCTCCTGCAATTCCAAAATGCTTGCAAACAGCATCTCAGATCAGTAGAAGCAGGCTGAAGAAGACAAGAGGAGCAGCCATTTAATCACCTGACCTCAGTGACTGCAATATATTTATTCTGTCTTCTCCCATTTTTAGTCATCATAGAATCATAGTTTGAGTTGGAAAGAACCTTAAAGATGGTCTAGTTCCAACCCCCCTGCCATGGGCAGGGACACCTCCCACTAGAGCAGGTTGCTCAAAGTCTCATCCAGCCTGGCCTTGAACACCTCCTGGGATGGGGCATCCATAACTTCTTTGGGCAACCTTTTCCAGTGTCTCACCACCCTCACAGTAAATCATTTATTTCTAATACCTAATTTAAATCTGCACTCTTTCAATTTAAAAACTTTACTTCTTGCTCTATCCCTACACTCCCTGATAAAGAGTCCCTCTCCAGCTTTCATGTAGGCCCTCTTTAAGTTTTCTTTAGATTTAGGATTTAAAATTCTTTTTTTTTAATATATATATATTATAAAATAGTTAATTTCAATAGAACGTTATCTAAACACAGCTTAATGCTCTGTCTGTCTGTTTCCTGCACTGTAAAAGATAACAATGACTAAAGCGATTCTCTGTATGGATGAAATCCTGACTACTTTTCATTTATAGGAAAGCTGGAACAATGTGTGTAATTTCATATAGATATCATAAAATGGACATACCATTAAAATGGATATGTGTATATTTGTATAGCCAAAATTGCACCTTATCCCTGCAGCTCAATTATTCTGTTGTTCATTTGTTCTGTGATAGCTCTACTGTGCCCATCAATACTACGTTAGAGATGTTAACAGCTGAGCTGGTTCTTACCACACTACAGCTTTAAGAACTGCCTCTACTTCACTACAGGTGTATCTATAACAGGAAGAAAGGCAGATGTTATCTTATACCACCATCTCTACTTTTGATTATCCAATCTACAGTCTCAAACTGACTTACTCAGCATTTCTCAGTAACGTTTCTCAACATTATAGTTTAAGTAGTACATTGTCCATCCACATAGCACAAACTCATCTGTACTGTATAGAGACTAGGTTTGTGGCTTGGGCCCTCAGCTGTTGTTCTTCATGCCTCTTAGGTCATATAAATGATATTTTGATGTAGGACACGTTAGCCCACCAGTTTGAGTTCAAGGTCTTGCTGGACCATGTGAACATAGTGACTAACACTGTGGGAAAGATTTTTATTTGAAAGACTGCAGTAACACCCTCAGAAGGAAAGCATTGGTCTAATTCTGAGGAACAAGCATCTGGAAGAGTGCCTGGGTTCACCAGAAGAAATATAGTTTCTACTACACTTGTCAATGAATATTGAAAAAAGATGAGTGATGATTAAGAGTTTAAAATAATCTCCTTTCCACCCTTTCACCTGCTTCCAGTGAAACCATAAAGCCAACCATGCCCCTGGCTTACATTATAATGGAATTATTGTTCGTGGAGGTTTGGCCAGTCAGCAGTCAATAGTGAAGAAATGACAAATGTGTGCACAAAGGAGGGCCTTTGGAAAGAAAAGAGAAAGGAAAGAAGAAAATTTATTATTGCCAGTCTACTGATGAATGCAGGCATTAGAATAGCAGATGTAGAGTATATAAGGGGCTGGAGAGTGAGAAGCTAAGTGTTGCCTTAGAGCACCAGGAAATGGAGTCGGGCTTGTGAAAGCCATCAAGCTGCCTGCGCTCTGCATTCCTTAATGTACAATGAAATGCTTTGATAACCAAAACCAAAAACCCTAAAATGGCAAGCGCTTCCTGCAGGAACCCTTGAAATAAGGTTTGCCACTAATGTGGGGTAGTCCTCAGTGCAAGGCAGAAACACGAGGGAACTGGAACTCTGCATGCTGGAATGGGGATGTTTGCTTCGGCACCTGGGGCTGTTGCTTGGGATACACCAAACAGCAAGAAAAGGAGTCCTTCAAGGAAGGATGCAGTCTTAGCTCCAAGGTAATGGATAATCCAGAAGCAGCTGTTTCTCTTCCTCAACCTTTTTTAAACTGCCACAAGAGACCTCTTTCCACTCAGAGCTCAGTTATTCTTCAGCATCGACTTCTCAACACACCACTTTGGCTTTCACAAGTAATCTGTTGGACAGGCAAGGAAACCTGTGCTGAATTCCCTTGTTTCCAATGTTTGGCTTGAGTTAGAAGATTTGCCCCAAGACTAAGCACATGTAATATTAAGCATAACCTTTTCTTAGCTTTATTGTACTTGCTCCTAAATCTAAATTATGTATACCTTGTGCGTGTTTATGTGCATGTGAGTGAGGGAGAGAAACTCAAACAGGCATGGAAAATGTGGACTCCATTCACCCTACGTACACTGTAATATGAACAGATTTACAGAGGTGTGTGGGCATATAGAGACTTAACCACATCTACTGTAAAGAGGAAAAAAATGCTGAGAAGCATTTTGTCATGTTTTCCATTTGAAATGTGTGAGCTGTGGAAATTCAAAGCTATAGCATTAATGTTTCTTCTGGTAGGCTTTTTCCTGTGTTATTTATTTTTTCTGTGCTATTTATTTGCTATCATGTTTTTTGGGAACTCGACAAGTTTGTGAGGTGTTTTTTTTCCCCTTTCCTCATATCTAGAAAATATGCACACATTTGAATTATGACTTTCCTACAGGAACTAACAGCTGTATGTGCAAATCATGCATATAAATCAATTACCGAGGCCTATGTACTATAAATGCACCCATTAATTAAGCAATGTCAGATGCTATGAACCATGAAGTTCATTACATCTTTAGCATTCAAACCAAGGATTATTTGAAGAAGCAATACTACGTTTACCTAATAGTTAATGAAATTAAACCGGGTTGTTGCCAACATTCTTATTTTATGCCTAATTCAGTGTTTAAATGTTTATGAATAAAACACTAACTGCTGAAAGCAGAAATGTTGAAATGTAATTACTGGTAAGTTATAACGCACTTGAGGACTCATTATACCAGACTTGGGAGTTTTAAGATCACCAGTATAACACACTCTCCAAAAACACAGAATTTTTATGGGCTAAAAGCTGGAAAGACATAAATGTTGTTGAATTTGTCCTGGCTGAGTGGAAATTTTGATGATCGTGGTAGTATGATTTATGGGTATAACATTTTCCAGTCATTACGTGGTTGCATTTCAGCATTGTGACATGATTTGCATATGTGAATATCCCTGCACATTAACTTCTGATGAGAGCTACATCTGCCTGGATTAAGAAGCTCCTATCTTAAAACCAATCCAGCTGCTACCCTGAAGGTCCTGTTTGAAAAAACTGCCAATCCACAGTGTCATCATATATAGTTTTTCCATATGTATGTCCTGATTTAGATTTAAATGTAATTATTGCATGAGAGTATGGGTTATTTTGTTAGGGTTTATTCTTCCTACTAAGAGGCACTCAGCAGTGTCAACATTGGGATTATCTCTGCTGTGTAGCACTTTACCTTCCTCTACACCGCTAACCTCTGCACAGACAGCTAAATATCAAGAGCCAGAGTAGGATCCATCGCTGCTGTTCAAAACCATTTTTTGCCACATGAATAAACAAAATCAAATTTAAAAAAAAACCCCACACAGTCCAAAGGAAAGCCACAGACACATAAGACTCCTCAGAAGCAACATGAGAAGAGAACAGCAAAGATATTTAGCCAAACGACACCTTCTGCTGCTGGCTCAGCATTTCCTAGGGTCAGGTTTTCTGCTGGAGGATGTATATCCACAGAAAAATAGTACACCCTCTGCCACAGGAAACTTGTGTGTGGGTTCTGAACATAACTGATATATACAAGAGGTAAAGTCAGACAGGGAGACAGATGGGGGAGCACAAAGAGATAATGAAGTAACATTTTTTTGCAGAATAACAGTAAACTCATGTCACACTCTTGCTTGAGTGCTTTGTAGACCCCAGCAGGTTTTTTTTGCAGCATGGTAAAAGAGGAGCTCAAAAGAGAAATTTAAAGGAGGGTCATGATGCAGAATTGTGAAGGAATCATGAGAAAAGCAGCAACGCTTTTGAGCATTTGGAAAAAAACAAACAAAAAAAAAAAGGATGTGATGTGTTGAAGACAAAACAACTGCTTGATGTAGAAGACTCGGGTATGGAACAGGTGCTTGGAGAGTAGTAACACAATCACAGCAGTAGACAAATAGACTTCTCTTTGGGGTGGCCTTCCAGTAGTTTACCAAGGCAGTCATATCTCTTTGAATGGGCTCTGAGAAACTGGCACGTTCTCAAAGAGATGAAGAGTTGTAAAGGCAGGGATGTGACATAGCTGCAGGGCCTGGAAGGGAGAGAAACATTGCCCTGGAGGTTGGTCAGTGGTGGCGGGAGGCAGAGGAGGGAGAAGTTGCACCAGAAAAAAGAAGGGATTGGGTGAACCATGTGGTCTTCTGAGCAGATCTGAGACACTTCAGAGATGGCAAAAAAAGAAAGGAGCTGGTACTTTAGGGTGGGAGGCAAGGATGCAATGGGAGTCAAGAGCAGAGTAAAAGGAGCTGACCTTGTGCTTCTGCTGAGAGTACTCAGAAATAAGCCTAAAGAGGATCGAGGGCAGTAGCCTGTATAAAAGTAGAGAGACACTGAGAGAGGGACTAGAGAGTTAAGAGAAAAACCAGAGAAAGTAAGAAGCACTGACCCAAGAAAGAAAAATATTTAGCACAGGATTTGCGTGCTGTTTTAGGAATGGAAAAAATTATATTTTTTTATTTTGCTGGAAGCATTTTGATTTTTATCAAAATCATGTTCTGAACACCAGTTTTAGTAGTTTTCGCACTAAATTCTGAGTTTATAATTTTCTTTCTCCCAAAAATTCACTAACATTGTTTGAAAAACCCTGCTTTTGCTAAAAGCCACTGCAATTAAATTGAAATTTTAAAATTGTGACAATATTGATAAATTTGTAATGAATTTTGCTTTGCACAAGTTAAAAGAAGTCACGGAAGTCAATGGCCAAACCCCAAGGAAAAATTGGAAACTGTTTCAGCAGCTCATATATACAGTCTTGACTGAGGTTTAAATATGTAGAAACCAAAGCCACACATTAATATCCATAACACATTTCTAAATGTTTTTCATCCTAGTGTTGTAAAATGCTAGTAGAAATACAGTTGAAAAATCCCTAAAACCAGAAAAAGTGTCCTCCCACAAATACCAATGTGCTAAGCAGCACAAAGTCTAGAAGCTAGAATAACTTCACCCAAAAAAAGAGGGGGAAAAAAAAAAACAAACCAAGATTAAGAAAACTTCTGTAGACAGAAGCATAAATAAGCCACACTCCTGGAGCTAAATATGTGCAAGTAAATGATCTCACCCATTCTTAGACTGAGCGGTAACTTACTGTGAGATAAATCTTCATGAAGATACAGGGAAGTCATAGCAGAGTCAACATTACAATACATTTATATATGTCAAGAAGGACACTCAGCAGAGATACAGAGCTGTGCTGTACTGCTTCCAGACTAGAGCTGGTTTGCTCCTGTGGGTTGGTGTGGAGGCAAGAGAGCTTGCTCTGCCTGCACTCTCCTGTAGAAATCTAATTCCACTGCCTAAAGCCTCAAAATCTGCAGCTGGTCATTACCTAATATAACAAGTTACTTACTCGATGGGTTACATCCAGTCATGCTCGGTACTGCTAAATGCAGTCATGTGAAAAGATTAACAAGTGAAAAACATGTAGTCAATCTTACCAGCATTAACAAACAGCAATGGGACTCCACTGCTGGTAATTTTTAAATCAAGACCTCGGTTATCAAATAGGAATGCAGACCAAGGGAAGGCAGGTAGGATTGTCTCTCTAAAGCACATCTCATCTCACAAGTTAAGGAGGTGGCAGAGAGTAGCCAAGGGAAGACTTCGCAATCTTTACCAAGTGCAAGCTTTGCTTCCTCATACACGGCAGCTTTCAGATCCTGCAAGTTAGAAACACAGAGCCAGCAGCACAAAATGAACATGTTGCCCGTGTATAAGTTTTCTTCTTATCATAAAGTGTTATTTTGTTACACTTTGAGATGACTAGGGGTAAAATCTTTGATCTTGCAAGTTCCTGGGAAAGTTTCATTTACTGATGGTGTGCAATAAGAAACACAAGAAATTTCTTCCAGTAAATAGAGTTCACAGTGGCCATATGCATGTATCCATCTTGGTGTAATTCCCAAATGGCATGGTGAAGGTCCGAAGAAGCGTAGGAGTAAACAAACTCATTCTTTGTTGGATTTACAGTTGCCTCTTCAAGAAGGGCTGCCTTGATTGCTGCCTGTCTCTGTCATTCCCAGGTGGGTTTACACAAAACTCCTTAAATGATGTCAAGAGCAGAGGGAGCTAAATCAGTGGCATATATTGGCTCTCAACTTATTGGGAGATATCTTGATTTTACTTCTTCTGGCACCAGTAGTTGCTCTTTGTCTTCTATTTAACATGGAGAAACACAACATAATATACCGTCACAAGGGAAGGATGAAAAGGAATTGTGTTATCTTAGAGCATCAGGTGCTCATTATAGCCAGCAATTAGCAAATCTCAGATGTTAGCATGCTTATTCAAACCTTCTAATTCTACTCTATTAGATAGGAAATCCCATGAAAATCAGAAGTGAGAATGCTAAGATTTCTGGCTCTCAACTGAGCTCAAATATTAAAAATAAATAAAATCTTTTCCCCTATACCTCAGCACTTCCAAGCTTTGAAAGGACAAAGTACAGACTCAAATATACATATTTGCTTTTAGAAAGGATAATTCAGAGGATTTAATTGTAGGCATTCCTAAGGTTTTGTTTGCAATCCTTAATCTTACAACCTAGCAAAAACTCCTTTCGCCATTTTAAGTTGACTTTGAGCTGAGAATAATGAAGGCAACAAGACTTAACTTTTGCACAGGGCTGAGCAGCTTCGTTCACTCTGACCTATGGCTATGTGGAAGTGTTTTTTAACAAGTATTGCATTTCAAAAAGTACCAATAAGTCTGGTTACCACAGATTTTCAGCACTTTTTAGCACTCTAAACGGTATCGCAAAGGCCAGCGTCAGAAGATATTTGCCATGTTGGCAAATAGGGACCAATATTTTGCATAGTGTATATATTAGATTGGCTTTTAACACAGCAGATACTATCCTTGTAACATAACCATTCAGCTGCAGTTTTGTCCTTCAAATATTTATGGAACAGTTAATTTTAGATAGTTGCTACAAAAGGGAGACCAATCTTCTGTGGTTTTCAGTTGATGAAATCTCACCCAAGAGCGCAAAGGACCCAACTGAGCCTAACTGAAATATTTTGTTTGTCCTCCACGGACACCGAATCTGGCTCTAATTGCTTTTACTGTTGGATGGTTACCCAGTCACCAATGCAGCATACTGGTATTTTTGTCTCATTCCTCATAAAACACACAGTCCTTCCCCCACTTCGTATCATGGTCCAGATGCTCTAGGACAGAGAGACTGAATGATCATCCCACCTTTAGGGATGCATAGACAAGACAGAAAAGCCTGCACTGGCAACAGTCCATCTGTACTTGCATGGTGGATAAAACCAGCCCTTTCATTTCTGGATATGTTCATGAGAGACCAAAAAGAACAATGAAATCATCAGTATTGTAATGTAAATTCTTCAATAATCATTCTAGATATGCCCAGATGGGTATGTGGATTTAGATACTAGATACTCTGATTTTTTCATAATTCTGTTTAAATTCAGAATAAATCTTTTTCTTACTGTTTTTAAACAATCGAAGCACATTTTCACTTATCTCTTCACTGCACTGACTTCCTCTGAGACTATGATTGAATAAATGAAAATTTAGCTCTTGTTCCTCCAGTTCCTGCTCAATAACCTCAAGAAGTTTAGATAATACAGGCAGGATCCCATTTTTCATCCAGGTACTCAGACATCCAGAGAATCGCATTACACCAGCTGCCCTATTTTTGTCTTAATTACCTAAGAAGTTTAACTCTGCCTTAGTTGTTTGAGTAATTACTGATTATTTGCCTGAGTGAGGTGAAGGGGATCACATCCTACAGTACTGTCGTACCCTTTTTGTTTGGTTGCTGTGTAATGTTTTGGGCACAGCATTAGTGCTAGCTCCCTGGTGCAGGTGGGCAACCTTCCAGCTGACTTAGGAGGGATCAGGGTTTCATCCAAGGGAATTGCAGTGAAGCTCACATCTAGTTATCAGGCACTGTGGAAATTTGGTACACTGTATTTTGAAATACCTGTTTCTATACTTGACACACCACAAGCTTCAGCCTTGACAAAGCCCATTTTGCATCAGTTTGCTGGGCGTGAAAGTCAAAAGAAAGAGTGCTGCTTATTCACATTAGAGTGGTTTGCTCTGATATAGTGACATTGTGGCATTGGTTAGCAGATTTCTAGATCTGTCTCTGAGTGCTCCTAGTTAAAGAGAGATTCTGGGAAGAAGAAGAATACAGGATGACCTGAGATAGAAGTTAACAGTAGACCTGGAAGACTGTAAAAAAGCATTTTCCCTGTGAAATTTTGCATCATTACTGGAAAGGGGACTTATGGGGCAAACCAAAACTTTTCATTTTCCAAGAGATTTATGAAAGGCTACCACATGGTTTTATTTGTGCAAGGAGTCCTTAAGGTCTACTGCCAATTTACTCATGCCTCTCTAGGTCTCGCCTCTCTTGGTCTTATTCCTCTTCTTATGTTCCTGGTGCTGTAGTCTGGATTGCATAACATCTTTTCTGTCATGTCCAGTGTCTGGACAGAAAGCTGATATGGTACTGGAGAAGGAAGGATTTGGCTCATCTTTCTGAAGAGCACTCAGAAAAGCTCAGAGGCTTTTCTCAGTGGAAAATGCAATTCTGTTCAATGGCATTCTAGGGCAACAGATAAAATGTAATTTGTTCCTGGGATACCTACAATATGGAAGAAAAACAGAAAAAATTTGTGAGCATTTCAACAAAAAAATATAATATCTTAAAAAAATACTTCTTGCACTATGTCATGAGCAGCCTCATTAGTTTTTCTGTGATAATTAGCCGTAACAGTGTAAAAATTATTAGCAGTATTGAAACAAAGGGACTTTTGAAAGACAACCGGCATGAATACTTATTGTTAGTAAATGAATTTGGAAAAGCCTTGATTAAGCAATATACACCTAATTTCACATAAAAATGCTGATTTTCTCCCTGAAGATTAACTGTGAATTCCATTAATATGAAGAAAGTTCTGTCTGAATATCAATTAGAGCTTTGAGAAAGTATGCTTGTATACTGCATTGGTGAAAATCTGAGTCACACACACAGAGAACCAGAAAAGTATGGAGTTAATGGCTTCAGCTTGTCTTAGTTTGTCTAGGTCTGACCTGTGTAAAGGCTGAGGAGTCTGCGATCCCTGCTTAGGTGTGGATGTTCCTGTTTTGTGCATGTTGCTTTGTGCTCAGACACTGAAGCACAGAAAGAGCAGCAGCAGAGAACTTGCTGCCTAAGCCAGCCACACTGATACATTGATTTTTCTCAGGTCTTGCCCATTTTTTTGATTACCTGTTCTCTAGATGCTACAGAATTAGGATTCTTTCTTTGTGGTACCAGCACATGTTCTTCAATGCCTCAGTGAGCCACTGAGCGTGGTGGCAGCCCAGGAGGATGAGGTTTGGCTGGCTCCAGAAGGGTGGAGGCACATGCCCAGCTGAATGTCGAGTAGTCCCTGAACGAGAAAGGCATTGCAGCATTGTTGCTGCCAGAGCCTTCACTGCTGCCATCAACAGCCTTCATCTCCCCATGGCAGCAGCTGGGCATTGTGCAGGGCTCAATACTCCCTGCACTCCCCAGGCACCTCCCATAAGGCACCATCATTGCTGACTGTCCCTTGCTCTTCTCACACCCTGGAATTGCTTCGGTTGTCTCTGTGGACACCCTTTGCAAGGCTTTCTCACAGCCACCATCTGTATGAGAAGTGCAACCAAGTGAGGATGCTCACAGGTTAATTGCTCAGCTATCTGTATTACACAGTGAGGGCTGGGGATATTGCTTCTGGGTTTCCTACCCTGGTAAAATAACATTCAAACTTTGTTTCCAATACAATGCTTGGCTGCCTAATGAGTGAGGATGTTCAAAAGGCATACATAAGTTCCTTTTTATTAAAAAATATATATATCAAATACAATTGTGGAAAGGATATGATACAAAAGCATGTAAGACAGACTTGCAATTCTCCTTTTTCTTCCCTGAAATTCAAACATACCTCGTAGAACAAATGGGCTGAGGCTTGGGACAGTAATAAGTCTTTGATTTGACTATCATTTTGAAAGAATCACACATCTCTAAAAGATTAGGGAAATATAACTTTTATTTTAATGCGAGTAGTATTTTACTGGACCCTGGCAGGGTGTTAGAGAAATTATCATTTTCTCATTAGTCTAACTGCCAACTATCTCTTCTTACTTTCCTTTTCTTCATAATGGAGGGTGTCTCAGACAAAATGCTACTTAATCAAATTAATTAAGTGGGAGCAGATTTCTAAAGAATGAGGTTGAGAAGGAATCAGGCCAAGAACGTAGCATATTCAAGACTTCAAATGGTTTCTCATGTTCCATGGACTTCAGTGGTATTCAATTGCTTTCTTGACTCAGGTCCTAAGAGTGTGGCTTTGGGATTAAAGCAGGGAAAACTTTTGTTAGACAAAAAGGTGCCATCAAATGGATTTATGAAAATATGGAAGTTTTGCTGAACTTCTTGTCAACCTAATTTCTTTCAGAAACATTCGGCTCTGTCAGTGCCTACATTCTTTAGTTAAACATTTCAGCAATTGAGGTTGAAACAACCATTTGTTTCAAAAATCCTTTTTGCTATATAGTTATGAAGACTGAAATCAAAACCACATATGACCTGATCTTTTTCTAATCAATTGTTCCAAATAACTGAGTTTTGTGCCAAACTGAAATAATTACTTTTTAACTGTCAGAACTGCTGATGAACGCAAAAAATGAAACAATTGGAATAAAAGCAGTCCATGTACAGACTCAAACTTTGTGGGCAACAAAAATCAAATCCTTCATGGATATTTTATTATAACTTAGCTTATTCAATTGTCATATGCAGTTATGTTAACTGCTGTGAATACAGAGCAGTTATACAGTTTATTTTAGCATATATATTGAAAACAATACTTATTTCTTCAACTAAGACATATTTATCTTCATCCTATTCTAGGAAGAAATATCTAGTTGCTAGTCACTTGTGATTAATACTTCATTATTATATAGTATTCACCATAAAAACTCATGCAGGCATCAGGTGTTGTGTCAGGCTCTTGTACAAATCAGGACTGTGGAATATCACAGCCTCGTCCAGGTCTGCTCTCTGCTGCACCTCAGTTTGTTGTGATGAGATCCCATTGCAATGTGATAACAAAAAACTGGGATAGAAACTAGATCCAGGCCATCCAGGAACCCTCTCCATAGACAGTCCTTCTTTTCTCTTCTTTTCCTCAACAAAAACCTCTCTTAGCTGTAGGCACCTGGTAATGATGTAACCCAAAGCTTTAGGAGGCACAAGAGCATTTGGACCTCTTGACAGACAGTGACTGACCATAAGCTCAAGGGTTGGAGGATATGGCTCAAGGGTTGGAGGATATGTCTTCTTGTAGGGCACCTCAGATGTGAAGCTATGCCGTGTGCAACAGCGTTGATCTCCAAAGGTGGGTAACCATCTTGATTTAGTGACAGCACACCATGGAAGAGATACTGCACTGATGTTCAGTATTTCTGCTGCTGCACAGAAACTTCAGGCTGCACATGTCTCAGACTGTCTATGTCAGATCTAACAGATCTGCCACACCAGAATACTGCCCATGCCCCTTTTTGTTTGAACAACCATACCTGGTTGTCTCCCAGATACATTTTCAGGGGTAGTGTGATAGTAAAATATAAAAACAAAGGTATTGCACCCATCCTCCTGTCTCCTCAAGGGTGGAGGAACTGTGTAGATCTCTGGTAAACATCATGTATATTAGTGCAGTTCCCCTCAGACTGATCTAACCTCCCATGTTCAAATCATTTGGGGAGAGTGAAGTTCTCACTTCTCACATTCAGGTCCTTCAAGGAGAGCTGGTTTCACTTGCACTTACTCAGAGTCATAGAATCATAAAATGGTTACAGTTGGAAGGGACCTTAAAGATCATCATGTTCCAACCCTCCTGCCATGGGCAGGAACACCTCACACTAGACCAGGTTGGTAATAGCACCATCCAGCCTGGCCTTGAACACCTCCAGGGATGGGGCATCCACAACTTCTCTGGGCAACCTGTTCCAGTGCCTCACCACCCTCACTGTAAAGAATTTTTTTCTGGTATCTAATATAAATC
Organism: Scolopax mira; assembly: GCA_004320125.1. Classification (NCBI taxonomy): domain Eukaryota; kingdom Metazoa; phylum Chordata; class Aves; order Charadriiformes; family Scolopacidae; genus Scolopax; species Scolopax mira. The sequence continues at coordinate 285,904 of BJBW01004188.1, forward strand.
TCCCCTCTTCCAATTTAAAACCATTACCCCTTTTCCTGTTACTACACTTCTTGACAGAGTCCCTCTCTGGCTCTCCTATAGGCTCCCTTCAGGTGCTGGAAGGCCTCTATAAGGTCTCCCCAGAGCCTTCTCTTCTCCAGGCTGAACACCTCTCCAACACGTCATGTGATGCTGGCAATGAAGACAATCTTCTTGCATGAGGAAGCCCGTCTGTTTGAAATGGTTTCTAACGCTTTTCTGTCAAGGAAGTCGGATGGGGAAAATCAAAACTCTTCACCATGTGCGTGTTCTCAGCTGGGACAATGAAGTAAGGGATGTGGCATATCCACAGCTAATAGTCCTTTCCTCAATCAGAGTTCTTGAAGAGGAAGCCATCAAAACTACTAAGAATAGAGTTTGTTTTCTTTGTTCTTTCACAGATCTGTGATTCAGATGTGAAAATGTATGATTCTTTTCTAAAAACATAGCAAAAGTATGTGTGGTATTCATGAAAACCACTGGAATCTGACTTGGAACAACCTCTGAAAGCTCATCTCTCTATCTCTATTTACAAATTCTCTCTCTTCTTCTCTATTGTGTCACCGTCATATTGCAAAGTCTCTAAGGGGAGGTACCAAATAAGGTGAAATTACATAAATATTTCCATAGAGAAAAAAAGAGGTACCTCATTCAGAAGTCACGTTTTAAAGCCTTAGAAGAGATTGTTTTTTGGTAGAAAGAGAGGGGGATCCTCTCTTTCCTTAGCTATTACACTGAGCATGGTGCAGATGGGACGGAATACTGTGTTGGTCAGTTTTGGGTCACCTGTCCTGCCTGGTCCTCGCCACAGGTGCAACCCCTCTACAGTCTTCTGCTTTCAATACTCCAATGGGACAAATAACAAAGTTAGCTCATCTTGGTTGTTACAGAAATAAGAAGAAGCAATGAATAAGCAATTCTTTGGTATTAACTATAAACATCAGACTTTATCTGCTGGAAGCTGACACTGTTTGAAGAATATGCTGCCAATTTCAGAGAGTGCAGTTATTTAGAAGAGACTTAATTGAAAAGTTAAATTATTGAAAAGAATTTTTACCTCAAATCAGGATACAAAGCAATAATGAAGATTAAGTGGAATTAGCTGAGATGAAGGAGAAACAGTGAAGCTGTCACATAAAACCAAAAACTAAATTAAAAAAAAAAAATTGGACAGAAGTGTTTCTGAAACTAGCTATACAGAAATGAAGAAAGTCTTGTAACCAGCATACTGCAGATTTTTGTTCTAATTGTTCAAAAATATTCTCTCCCACTCTCAGAACTTCTAGTCTAAATTTGAGCCTGAAGCAAATTTTTACAGTAGAGTTATAAACCCATGAAAACAGAGGTTTATAATGGAAACACTGGCACAGTCCTAACTAACGGTGTTGTGCCATGGGGTGCCTCTGTAATAAAAAAAGTTTCTGAGGCTGTATGCCAATGAGAATAGCTAGCAACACCTAAAAAACTAGACAAAAGTAGGTGATACATCAGCAGCACTAGCTTTCTGAGATAAAAAAGTACACAAGTCCCATGCTGTAAAGGACTACAAACAAATAATTTGCCACAGTTTTGAATAAATACAGAATAAAACCATGCTTTGAGAAAATGATGGGTTATTAAGGTATAGAATTTAATATCATTGTCAATCTATAAAACTTTTACAACCTAGTCTTATTTGCACAGAGATTACATCCCCAAAGCTCAGTGCCAAAGACACATGTTAATAAGCTCACAACTTTTAATTAAGCAATATGTATAAGTAGATTCCCATTAAGCTGTGATTTGTGGGCTAGTTCATTACAGTGGGTTCCAGCCACCAGACACATATTCAATACAAATCAAACAGCCTGCATATTATCCAGCTTAACGTGAGCCTACTTGGGATATTTTATAACCAGTTGAGATTGGTGGTTCAGAGAACTATATTTTTTTCTAAGACTGGGGGCAGCGACCAGAACCTTATAATGACCCCATGTTGTTTTCTTAATGAAACTATCCATCTGAATTGTTTACTTGCAACTGGTAATTATTCATACAGTTAATTATAGTTGTATTATATACAATACATATATATGACATTCAGCCAGAGCACATTTTCTTTAATTTGAATTAAAAGCATAAAATAAGGCACAAAAGAAGGAAATACGGATATTAAAGACATGGAACAACAAAAATATTTCACACTTTTTATTGCAAAGAGATTGATGAGAACATTTTCCAGATTTCGGAATAACTCTCTCTTTATTTCCTGAATTAAGCTAAAATTTTTGTCTTCATTTTGTGACACAGGGTGTCAAGTAGAATTTTTTCAATTGTCTTTACTCATGACACAGTGTGGCATGCCATTTCACATCTTTCTTACTTAGATGGATTTCCCATTGATTACATCTGTAGTGAGGATTGTACAACAATCTGACACACCAGTCTTAAAAAGAAGATGGATATTCTACAATATTTAACACTTTTTTTTTTTTTTCTCAGGAGTTAAAATTTCACAGATCATTGGATCATAACCTAGGAGAAATTACTACAGTCAGATTGCTGGAAAATAAAACTTGATCATAGCATTTTCTTCTAGTATTCCTTCCATAATAGTAAATTACTGAATTCACTTTTCTACATATTTATAGTTATCAAGAGTGAAATCTGTTGTTTTTAACAGCTCTTTCAGCAAGGATTCTATTGTACAGTACTTAACTGTAAGGAAATATGCATTTTATTTATTAACTGAGCTTTACCATGGAGCTTCTCTTTAGTGCCCATAAAGCTACACAAAATACGGTCTTTTTTTTTTTTTAATTTGCATTTTCTATTTCACTACTGAAATATTCTCTAAACATACAGTGTTGACTAACACAATGATACTATCAAGAACTACTTAGCATTTATTTGGAAAGTGGAATTTGCTACCCAGCCCCAGAGCAGCAGTCCATCTTATTCAGTACCATGCTCATAGCAGCTACTTAGACATGAGGTTCTTTGAAATCAGGGTGGGAATGAGTTGGAGTAGAGCAAACTGGGCTGAAAGAGAAAGGAGGGAGCTACTGAGAAGGAGATGTGAACTACAAATCAAGAAGACAAGGAGAGGAGAAAGATCATAATTAGCTATAGCTCTAAATGTAACAGGAATTTTTCAATCAATATGGTAAGCTGCTTGTAGCCAATTAAAAGACTGTAAAGTAGGGACAATGCCATATGTAGATTAGACTAGTCTCATAAAAAGAGCCTTAAAGCAGTGTTGCATAGTTCATGAATTGATTTTGCTTGAAGGCTGAAAAAAAGAAGCTGCAATAAGCCAGTCCTATGGTAACAAAAGTGGTACCTCGCAGAACTCCATCAGCGGCAAATGATCCAGTCAGAGAATTTTTACACATCTCTTTTTTACCAAAGTTTCGCCCCACCTCACCAACTTTTGTACAATCACACTGGCACAAAATATAGTTGTGGGGTTTTTTTATGATTACACTATTTCTAAACTAACTAGAGAAATGCATACCTGGGGAAAAATACACCTTTACCTTCAGTTTTAATTCACAGCTGAACCCCAGCACTTTGCCTTTCACAGCTCCATGGGATACAGCAGCATTTGGAGGTGTGAGGAAACTACCACAGATGCCAGAAGCTAAAGAGTTAAAACCAGTCTCCTGCAGCCTGCAGAGAAAGCCTGGAGTCAAGGAAAACACCCAGACATATAGCTGTTGAGACAGGACCAACATTACAGCCATTAAAATCAAATGTCAAAGAAGGAACAATGCCTATTAGCTTTTAGAAACCAAAAATGAACAGTTCAGCTTTATCAAACAAATGGGTTGCACTATCCAATTACTAACTTCTGATAAGCACCATGTCAATTTTGAAATTGTACTGCTGAGTCTGTGGAGAAGAAAAAAATAAATCTGAGTTATCCACATAACAAGGATAAAAGGAAGCCAAACTATTACAATCCTGACCTAATTACCCAGGCAAATCACTCCCCTTTCAAGAACATTGTAAAGCCAGGAAAAACACTGCCTCCTTTGCTCTGACCTTGTATGAGGCCCCTTTCCTCTCCTGTTCAGGTCCCATCTGATCAAAAGCCTTGAGAAGTCCTCTAACTGGGTCCTTGCAGCATCTTTTTGTTTCATCTTATCCAGGAATACAGCATCCGGGTCTGCAAATGCCCCAGCTGAGTGGGCAGCAGAGGTCTGCAGCCTGCAGAGTGAATGGGGCTCCCCAGCCACCACACGTAATTAGGCACAGCCACATAGAGTGGCTGGCAAGCATACCAGAGAAATCCAAGGGCATAAGTTATAGTCTCTTTGCTTTTTTAGAGTAATGCCCATTGTGTCCAGGGAGGATGCAAAGGCTTCCATTCCTTCTTCAGTGTTAAGTCCAAATGGGTTAGCAACTGCTATTTTAGTGCTATTCTCTGGCCAAGGTGTATGAGCAGATTAATTAAAGATTAAGCATGGGTTGAACTTCTCCCTCAGAGCAGACAAAAAGAATTATGTGCACATAACTGAAAGAACAATAACAGGAAAAAAACCCTTCTCATAAAATATAATTGATTTTTTTTAAAAAAAATGTTTATATTGCTAAAAAATAAAGCATATTTTACACACGTTCTTATCCAACATATGGATGTCACATACCTGGGTGGATGAAGCCTTCAGCTACATAGGGATAATACTCCCTTTGCCTTCTTCATATATCCTGACAAAGCTGAAAGAGGGAACATATCACCAAGGATACGGCCAAATTAGAGAGAAAACTAATGGATAAGTAGGATTATTAATTTTAAAACATATAGCTACTTAACAACTTTGCTGACAATCCTAGCAGTGCTGAGAGTATAAACCACTACAGAGCTGAGTACATTCCCTTAGTGGACAGCCATCAACTTTCCATTAGATCGACATTTGGTGTCCCACCTGCTCCCAAACCAGAGGATGTGTGTAACTTTGGGGGTTTCTACATTAGTGTCTTAGATGAGCTTTTGGAGCAAGTCTTCCTGATGTCCCTACTTACTGTGCTTTCTGCTTCGCATCATGACAGTCTTGGGGGATATTCACTGGATTCCTTAGTTGACACTAGCTGGAAGAATATTCTGATTTATTCCTGAGGGTTTATTCCAGGAATAAACCTATTTTACCCCAGCATCTCATGGCATTAAGCCCACAGGACCAGATTACAACTAGTCTGAAGTAAACCCCCACAACCTATGTGTCATGGACACCAGACCTTCAACACCAGCTATTTTCCTCTACAGATATGTTCCTGTTATCCTGTATTCCTGCTAATGTAGAAGTAATCTCTAAGTGTTGCTTCCTTTCACATTCTCACAGCATACGTTTCTTGCATTTTTTTTTTCACCTTGGACTAAAATGAGCATTAAAGTCCATGTGTCATCCCCAACCTCTTAGCCAACTTTGAGGACTCTTACCTTGAAGATCTGTCTTACCATTCACAACATTTGCAGTCAAATAAGAAACCCATGACTTCAAAAGAAACCTTTAAACCAGAGAGACAAACACAGAGCAGAAATTCACTTTAGTTGCAGCTGTGCTGGATGAAGGAATAACAGCATCACCCACACCTGTCCTCACACCCTCCTCTCAACGATGACTGTGCTCAGAGCTGCTAGTGGAGTTGCTCATGAGAATGCTTTCTCACCTAGTTTTGGTTAAAATGGCCCTGCAAAGTTTGAACATCTGGAACAGAAGGTATTTGCTGCTCATCCTGAAATGGGTGAGGCAGAGCTCTTGTGAGAGCTGCTCCTGCATGAGAAAACAGCTGCAGATGATCTCTTCAGGCGGCACAGCTGCACTCAAATCAGAATCTTGTGTCTACAATAATAGCAAGAGTAGAAGAGGAAGGCTAAAAATTGGACACCTGAATGCAACAGCTCTTAATCTGTTCTCACTATTTTCTTTTTGGACCAAGTTGTGCCTGCACAACTGTACTTTTGGACATTCCCTGAAAAACCCCTCTGTCTGCCAAAGGAGCACTGACAAGCCTTTGGCTTGTAAGTACAGTCCCAGCCTTGAGTAAAGTCATAGTCCTGATAAACTGGGTTTGTGTGCATAAAGCCATTTATAGGGAAAAGCCAGCATTTAAGAGTTGTTAGTAGGTCAATGTAATGTGGTAACCTTTTCACTGTCAGCTGTCCACAAAATATTTTGACCCCAAACAAGAGTGACTCTTAACAGAAACATGAAAAAAACACAGGAAAACAGGAGGCTATAACCAATTCTGGCCCACCACTTTTTAAAGAAAAAATATAATGTGATAAGACAATGAAAAAATGTAGGCTTTTCCATCTCTAATCTTTCAGATTCTACAAAAAAGATAGAGTGTTTTCTCAGATAGCTTAAAGCATCTCTAATACACTCACAGGTAACATTTGTGGAAAAAGACAAAATATTTTAAACGCTGATTTCTAGTTCAAAAACAGGAAATAAAGACTTAAACAGCACAGACAACAGACAAACCCCTGAAAAGGTTTCAAACAAAGCACCTTGCTGATGAAATTTCTCCTGCTATCATTCTATTCATGTGAGCACACACATACTTCACACCCATGTATTGTGTTTAGATGCAAAGACAGTTGTCTATTGCTCCAAATTTGATGTGCTTATACTTTACACTGCATAGTGAAGTTCTGAAATTTATCTGAAACAGTTTTTTGGGGGGTCCTTTCTTTTTTATTATTTTGTTATGTAAGGGTTCTACTCCTTTGGAGTACGAGGCTGTTATAAATATATATCCTAGTGCAGATGGGGAACTTCTCCAATTTCATTAGCAAGTAGCAAGATGTGTGCATATACCTCCCATACAGAATGTTTTAGAAATATGCCCTATTATGTCTAGTTAAGTCAACCTTGTGTCATTATTTCATATTAGTGTATATGACAGGATCGGCATACCCAGAAAAGATGCATCAGAACCATTACATGTCAGCCAAGAAAATGTAAAAAGGAATCCTGTATTTTGAAAACTAGGTTAAATATCATATCCTTAAATATTTTGAGAAGAAAATGTTATATTGGTACCAAAACCAATATGTGCTGTTTTAAGGTTTAAGGAACTACTTCAAGTAAAAATCTTGTACAATAGGGGAAAACCCCAACTTCTCAGTGCATGTCCAAGCACAACATCATAGGGAAATGAGAATGAAAATCTGCTGCAACTAGGGAAGGAAACATTTTTTAAGCACCTTGTTTTAGATCATATATTGTAAAAGATGTAATTATTTTTTTTTCACAAGGAAACATTTTTTAAATAAGCCTAGTTTTTAAAAATACTATTTCAGGCCCAACAACATTATCCTACATTATTAGTGGAAAGACTTCTGCTGCACAGGACTACACTGATTTCACTAAACTGTTAAGCACAAATGGAAAAGGTACTTGTTTTGAGCAGATTTCATAATTTTCACCAATCTCCAGAAATGTAGGACCAGAAGAAAACTCAAAACATCTCCAGCCAACCTTTGTATTAAAACAGATAAACTATCTAGCTTAACCCTTATCTAGGTATGGTTGTTTGCCCTGACTCCTAAAAAAACCCCAGAAATAAATAATATTTGCAACAAATTTAAATTGGTTAAGCCTTATCCTTCCTCCCCTGACCAAGAAAATAAATGATGGTTATGTTTAAAACAAATCCCCAGAAGAGGTGGTATTTTACTATTTACTATTTTACTATTATTATGTACTGACTGGAGATTCTTGGTCTTTGTCCTACCCTCTTTACAAAGAAAACAGATTTCTAATCTAGTCAGAAAAGAACACTCAAAATAGGATTCCTCAAAGAATGACACCAAGGGGAAAATCATGGACTCAAGATAGCTTAATCTTGATCTTAATCTTGTAATTTTGATACCCAAACTGTCATTTTCTCTCCTTTTGATGAGACATGTTTGACCTTGCTGGTGAAGATGCATCTGTGGCTCAGACCTTGGAGCATTTCCTGCATGTGTCATTCCCAGGACTTTTCCTGTGTGGCTCCTCCCAGACAGATAAAACTCCTGTTTAGGAGGAGGAGGCCTAGGAATGGTCTAAGACTCAGACAGGTTTATGACTTCTCACAGCTTCCACATGTTCAAACAGAAGATTTGAGCGTCTCCCAAAGCCCATTGCTGTAGAGGAAATAACGTTGCTGTATGATATAAAGGTAGCCCTCAATGTCAAAACCTCTTCTGGTGTAAATTCTCATATCTCCATCGTCTTTAACTGAGGAACCCAAAAGTACCTGTGCTGGGGATCAGGTTTCCCATCTCTAGATTACTGTATAGTAATATCCTATCAAGGAGATATAAGAGGGAATCAGAAAAGCTCATCAAAATGTTCAGTGACATGGCAGCAGATTTATGAGAAAAAGGATGTCATTATAAGGAAGAAAAAAAAAAAAAGAAAAGGTCATATTCGTTAGTAAGAAAGAAAGACCTAAAGAGGGTACAGGAGATGCAAATACTACAGAGCTACAAGCACTTTGGAATTTTGTTGTTAAGAGAGAGGGAGGGTTTCTTAGGGCATTTCATTAAAATGAGGTACTGCTTCTCTTTATTTTTACATTTTCAATCTTTTTATTATCATAGCAATAAGTCTTCAACTGCTTCCTTAAGCATTAACAGCTGATTTATTTAATAAAACTGGGGACTGAGCATCACTGGAAATACTCCTTCCAATGGAATGCTCTCATGCTGTGATTGGTGAAGTGCTAAGTAATTTGCTTTTAATGCTAGCACATACCACTTAGCACTATATTTAACTGAATGATGAAAATCACTCATTTTTCATCCCCTTGCTTAACTGGTGCTCAGTGTAATCTATCTACTGTACTGTGAGCCTAGTGCCAGATATATTCTAATAGACCTTGCTCTCCAATCTACAACAAGCATTTTAATTTTTAATTTATACTTATGTCTTTATCCTTTAATAGAACAGAACTACAGATGGGGAGTATGTTTTAGATAATAAGAGCACAGTAGGTACCTAGGGAAACTACACCACTAAAAGGATTCTTTATTTACACTTTTCAGTAATGACTACATATATATAGCTACACAGGAGAAAATTGTTGTAAAGGAATACTGCATAGACAGGCAATTACTATCCAACTGTAACTGAGCGTTATAGATGATGTTGCCAACAAGAGCACTTCAATTTCAAAGCCAATGCCACCCAATGTATACTGACCAAAACCATGGGAACTCACACAACATGATAAACAAAATTAATAGGTAAGATTGTACATTTTAAGCAAAAATAAATTTACTTAATATTTAAGGACACTTTAAATTCAGCTTTCAAGAATATTCTGCAATTTCATTTCAGAATTGTACATCTCGGATCAGATGAAAGTCAGTGGAGACGTGCCAACATAACTGAGGGGATAAAAGTGGTGAATCTAGTCCTTCCTGCTGAGCACACTCGCAGGACAAGATCAGCATATTCCTATCAGAACCAGAGGTGTGTTTGCTCCATATGTAAAGTCATCAGTCTAAATAATGGCATATTTTCAACACTGACATCAAAATCTCACAGAACCAGACTGGGATATCTTAACTTGGTGAGAAACTGAGGATATAATATTGCCAGAAGGAATTTTTACCATTACATTCAGTCATATTCAAAGACAAAACTGAGGCCAAGAAGATGCACAAGGAATGATGCTGCCCACAGCCTGCTCTCTTCTTGGTACTGTCCTTTGTATGTTGCAGTAGGTTACACCTACTGCATCACCACCATAACATACAGCAGAGGAAAGCCAGGTACACAATCAATCCTAGTCAACTCCCCTAGATTGCTTGTGTCATTCACTCATTGTGGGGTAATCGGCATTACTCCAGATGCTGGGCTAATCCCTGAAAATTGCGATTTGTCTCAGGTAGAAAAAATCCACAGAAAAATTATGAGACTGGATAGTTTCTCTTCAGTTAGTTTCTTTTTCATTATTATGTACATTGGTTTAAAGTGTCAACAGGCAAAGCAAACGTTAAAAAGACAATTTTATTCCTGTTGTCACAGAGAGAAGTCATCCAAGTAATATCTGATGCAATAGAACCCACAGAAATCACATCAGTTCTTGTAGATATTCAGAAGATTTTTAACACCTTTTCTGTCTGGGTGTAACACATACAAACACACACATGCATAAAATCAATTAAAAGAAGGGGGAAAAAAGTGGAAATCAAATTGTTATCTTGCAAAAGCAAAGAAAAACTTTTTTTCAGGAGTGATATCTAAACCTCCAGGTTACTACCTAATGCCATTTAATGATTAATTAGATGCATTAAAACCATAGATTTAAATATAAAAATCAATCAACAATGCACAAGACACAGGCAAAGATCTTGCAAAGGTAAATGCATCTGAAAAAGATTTACCATACCAGTGTGAATAAAGGTACACCAGAAAAGCATATGTATTAGGAAAATATCACTGGTTACAATATTAATTGATTACAATTATTCTCTATAAATGATTCAAAATACCAGGAAGGTAAGACTTTTCCCTTTTTCATCTGCATTTTCAGGACAAAAAGGGTCCTATTACAGGGAAAACCAAGAGCCAGGGCACTGGCAGTCTGCCTTTCACTTCTGCATTTGCCTCTGACTTTGGTGACCTCGGACAAATGATTTCACCTTTCTTGCCTTTGTTCCCCTTCACACCTTCTCCTTCTGTTCTTCTCTTGCAGTCCTTACCTTTGGGGCATGGACTTTAGTTCTTATGCATTTGTGTGAAGCCAAATAGAATAGGCACTGACTGGTTTCAACTAATGAGCAATGCTTTAATACTACTGAGAAAGCACAAGGATAACCTCCAGGTTGCTTTAAGATGCTGTAGCTCCCAGGGAAGCAAGTCTGACCAACATTAAGATCCCAGCAAAATGATCTTCTCTGGGATCTTGTAAATTTTGCAGACTGTTGGGACTTGGCCACCAGAACTGGTGGCACAAAGCCATTATTGTTCCCCTTCTTGGGCATCTTTACAGCCTTGTAATTAAAATAGTGTTGTGCTTTGAACAATTACTGAAAACACTGACAATGTTTTAGTCATGAAACTTGAAAGACAAAACAAGCAACATTTTCCCCACCACCATTAGCAGGTAGAAGCAAACTTAGAAAAGCAGGAATAAGCAAACCTGAGAAATCTAGGAATGTCCCACTATTTGGAAGAAAAAAAAAAAATTTAAATAATCATATATGCTTTATCTGATCTGTGATCTGATCCAGTGAGTTCATCACACTGAAAAGCTTGTTGAAGCCACAGGAGAGCTATGAACGGAGCATTTGCAGGACAAGACTGTATGCACACAGGCGTGGACATCAGAACTGTGAATCCTGTCAGCCAGTATCCATGGCATAGATGCGAATCAGGACGTAAACACCTCTGTGGACTATGCATTACTGCAGCACTTAGCTCTTGTCAGAGACAATGTCATTTCCTGAAGATTAGAAAAAAAGATGTAGAGAAAGGCATGAGGTAAATACACAGGTGCCCATGTACCAACGACCTCTCTCACCCAACAAGAGGGATACAGGAGCAAGAGCCCATACACAAGATTTATCAATTTTCCTTAGAAAAGCTGTGTCTTGTGTGCTCATGTGAACTTTCCCAGGCTACTCTGTGAGCAGACAAGATTATGGTGGATTTGAAAGTAACACAAGGCGCTTTTAACTGAACTTTACTGCTCAGAGGGTATCAGAAACCTGAGGACTCAGCCAAGTGCAGGGATCTGGTGGAGCCAGATCTAGTACTGATACCTTGAAAAAGGAACGAGACAGAATTGTTATCTTGCAATGACAGTGACATCTGAGGACATCCAGAGCATTCCATAGTTCTTTGTCATTGAACATTCTGATACTACCTTTGATCAGCAGCAGCTTCACTTTGCAACTTGATGTATATGGGCTTGTTCCACTCTGCTTGTAATTCTCTAGGTACTGAGAGGAGGCCAGTGGCTCTCAGTACATAGTCGAAAACAGTGCAAGTCTGAGAGATTGGGACTTCCATGTTCAGATCAATATGTGTGGAGACATACCTAATTTATATATATATAAAGTAGCTGATTCAAGCCTGCTCTCAGCATACTTTAAATGCTGGTCTTTGCTGCAGATGGATGCTCTGGATTGCATTACTGTACTGAGCTTCTGAACAGAAAGTGGGACAGTGCTTGGGTGAATGACAGTTCTTCAGCCTTCAGGACTCTTGCAACAGACACATGAAACTACCCAAGGACAAAAACACAACTGTGAAATTTCAGCCCTAACCAATCTCACCCTAGTCTTTGCAAAAGAAACTGTTTTCAAATTATCTGCTTTCTTCTAGCCCTCCCATGGTTTCATGCTCAGGTATCAGCATTGTTTTTCAGCTGGGTACAGCAACTGAAAATAATACCTTTCCACCCTGCTGTACTCTTTTTCCTCTCCCTGAGCTTGATAGGTGAAGAAGTATGCAGCACACTGTCCATTTCGCTTACGTGCTCCTGGGCTGTGCTCATTTCATTACACAAAAGACTTTCTCCAGTAATATCACCAAATGCCTGAAAAACAGAATGTGCAAAACCAACATATTATTATGGCAGCGTTCATTGATTATCAGAGGGAACATAGATGACTTTGATTATACTTCCCCACCCCTCTCTTCTTGCTCTCAAAATATTGCAGCTTAGAAGCTTTTGTGTGTGTGAAATTTTATTCTGTCATACTAATAACCCAGTTTTGCAGCAGCTTACAGTTTAGCTTTCATGGTTCAGTTCCACTCCCAGGCTTATAACAATTTTTCTAACAGCTCTGCCAAAATATTATAAAGTAAAAGTTACTGTAAATGCATTCACTAATACAGATAGAACACTGAGATTAGCAATTTAAGCACATGTGAAATGTGAATTCGCCTAATTTTTCTCAGACTCTAAACGCTTTAGTAAAAAAGTGGAATAGGGATTTTTAAGCCCGTTGCTTTTAATAATTTCTTCTTATGATGTTCTTGACACATGGAGAAGATTTGAGCAAATAAAGAATAGACCTTCAAAGAAGAAAATCATGGCCATGAGGAGGAGATGATGTGTTATAGGACTGGAAAATGGTTATAAAGCCAAGACACTGCATCGGATCCAGCTCAGTTCATTAGCAGTTACCACATCGCATGTCAGATCCTCAGCTTGTGTCATGTGGGTGGCATTTTGCACAAGAGTGCCCTGGCTCTGATTATTTTCACTTTCTGGAGTGCCCATATAAGAGAAAATTTTCTCAGATGAATGTGAGGAGAGATCAAATTTTGGATGTTAAGAAGTTACAGAGCCTCAGCTCTGTCTATTTGCTGTTACTTGAATGTTAGCACAGAAAAAGCAGATTGCTCCAATAATACTGTAATGTTTTAATGAATTTTGCTATTCTCAATCTGGTTTAGCACAGCTTTAATAAATTATACAAACACTAGTTTATGTATGGGAATAATCTCTAATTTCTACCGTATCTTTGTGTACTTTTATAATCTGTCTGATTTTTTATCTTCTATAATCTTTCTAATTATAAAAGAAGTATCTTCAAATCTTTGTTCAACTCTGGAGTTTGATGCCTTGTGAAGCTGGGAAGTGCTGTTACCTCTAGAACAAAGGGATAAAGACAGTGTAGGGGATATTCCCTACCTCAAGTAAAAAAACTGTGAGTAAATATTGAAGTGGTCTTGTGCATCTTAAATCCTAGGTAAATTTCTTCATACCAAGCTGCTTTTTCTCCTTGTCTAGGTACCTATTGTACCTAGGTATCTATTTACACAGAACACCTACTGCTTTACCTTTAGCTTTATTCTTTTACAATAAGGGATAGCCCAGTGTTATATTGTTCTAAACTGTTTCTCTCATGGCGTAAAAAATCTTCAAGGCAGGTCAGACAGAGATACAACATCATGGCAGGGCTTCACAGCAACAATTTTGCAATATACAAAGTCAAGAAGACAGAAGACAAAAAGAGGTCCTATAGCATCAGTGAGCCAACAGAAACAGTCATATTTTTCCTGTTGCAATAATCTGAGAAAAAATGTGGAAATATCCTCAGGGTGTGCCTGGGGATTTAATCTTAATTTCATGGAAATTGGAAGACTAATTTCAAAGAAATGTAGAATCATTTAGGTTAGAAAAGACCTTTAATATCATCAAGTCCAACTGTAAACCCATTTCTGCCAAGTCCCCCACTAAACTATGACCCTAAGTGTCATGACTACAGGTCCTTTAAATACCTCCAGGGATGGTAACTCAACCACTTCCCTGGGCAGCCTGCTCCAATGCTTGAAAACCCTTTCAGTAAAGTTCTTCCTAATGTTTAATCTAAACCTCCCCTGGCACAACTTGAAGCTCTTTCCTCTTCCTTCTAACTTGGGAGAAGAGACCAAAACCCATCCCACTACAACCTCCTTTCAGGTAGTTGCAGAGAGAAATAATGTCTCCCCTTAGCCTCCTTTTCTCCAGACTGAACAACCCCAGTTCCCTCAGCCACTCCTCATAAAACTTGTTTCTATGCAAAAAAGAAGATAGAGGGAATATTTAGAGTTCATTGGAAAATCCTTTCCATTGGTGTTGGTTAAGACATACTACAACTCTCTCAAATCTGTTAGTTCACATACCCAGCGTGTCTGACCAAAGCAACAGCTACACTTAAGGTGCTGTCATTTAATTGTGATTTTTAAGTTGAAGCTTATATGGATATGTCATATTTTTAGATTTGATCAAATGTTGTGCACAGTTCTGTTCTTAAATTACAGTACAAGTTGTTGTTACTGAGAGTGACTTAATAGAAGTAACCTTATGGTTAATCAACTGTGCAGTAAAGTTCACTGTGCACTTACTGCAGTGTAATTATAAAATGAGCAAAAAATATAATTGATGCATTTTGTCAATCTACGTAGCTGCAAGGTACTTTTTCAAAGGTTATTTTTTTTATTCAGGTAAAATAAGTTAATGCTGTTTTGGCAATTATCCTTTGACTTCAGAGATTTTACTGCTGATTGAAGCAAAACTACATGATAGATAAAGATTGCAAGTGTTCAAGATTACAAAATACCTTCTGCAGCAACTAGTGGTTCTACCCCTGCTGCACAAAGTCATTCAGAAAATAACTGAAAACACTGAAAATCTGGGTGTTTAAAGTGGGTTGGAATGGAAAGGGAAGTGTTTCAACACAAAATAGCACTTTTAAAGTACCCCTTAATTATAAGCACTGATATTTGTTATACAGTCCAACTACAGCAACATGACAACATTTTTCCCATAAGCATTGGCTCAGACTGCATGGATGAACTTGAACTTGTTCCCATCCCTTCCTTGTACATCCAAAGGAAACAGCTTTAATTCTTCAGGCCCCCATGGAAAAATAAATGTAAATATCCATGCTGATAAAATATTTGTGTATGTGTTGGGTAGGTATGTAACCCTTGCTCCTTGCCCTGTGTTGTCTGACAGTAAAAAGAAGCCAGTATGATTTAAAATTGCATATTCGTATACAGAAGAAGGTTTTAATGCTGCAGTGTAGGTATTTCAGTCATTTTCTGGTTATCTGAAAGCTTGTGTGTCTTGCTGAGACACAGTGGTGGATCCATCTCATCACTTTCCTGGTCCTTCTATCAGACCACAGCCTCCACCACAGATAAGCAGGACATGGTTTCTTGATGGAAATAAATTTTTCCCCATGGCTTTATGAGCTTCTGGCACAGAGAGCAGATCAAACCTAGGATATGGACAAAACGGGAGAGGTGAGAAATAGCAAATTTCTCTCTCTCTTGCAGCAGAAATAGCTGCAAGACTGCCTCCTGCATTTCCATCCTGTTGCATGCAGCACCATAGCCTTGACTGTAGCTAATAATCTTAATAGATTAATAATTAATAGACACAGTTACTATTTAAAACTACACCTCAACTTAATGAAAAAAAGTACTTAGTTGTATGCTTGAAATAGTAAACAACCAAAACCAGCTTCTCCTTGTCTGAGATGAACGCATGCATCCTCTTCATCTGCAGCAAACGGGTTGTCTTAGGCATCATAAGGGCAAGAAGTAACAGACTGGGTCCATTACAGGACAGAATTCATGTCACATGCAAAATGAGCTGGATCAATTTAAGAGAAATGCATACAAATGCAAGGCATCTCCAGGAAAAGTCTTTTTCATGTTCTCTTTGTGTTCCAGTGGGGTGGAAAGAGCCACCTGGACAACTATTTTGTTTCTTAAACTAATTATCTTTAATTGAATTATAGAGTTAAAGGAGAAATATATACTGGTAAAGATAATCTAAAACGGTCTGGTTTACTTCTTATTTGCAAAGGAACTAGCAAGACGGTCATGTCCCTCAACAAAATGGCTGTACATTTGCAGGCTGTACTGATTCGATTGCCTATGTTCATGGGAGTATCCCTTACATGACTTTTCATGTGTGATTCCCAACTGAATCTCAATCCATGTTGAGAGGGATCATCCTCCTACTGAATACAGATGCAAATATGTCTTCAATGGGATAAGATTAGATCTCAGAATTAGGTGGGCAGCACGTGGCAAAGCCTATTCAGCCCAGGAGTATGTACACACATACGAGCATTAATGTGGGTGGAAGCACTTTTGCAAAGAATAAACATTTGCTGTTAATCCCTAGTTGTACAAGGATCTCCAGGAAACTGAATTCTTGTAAACTGACCATGTTTGTGGATGACCTGGAATGATGCTGCTGAAGCCAACTAATGTGGGTCAATTTACATTAAATGATTACCTTTGCCCAGACTCTCCCCACCCACGAAGTTCT
This sequence comes from Scolopax mira, assembly GCA_004320125.1. Lineage (NCBI taxonomy): Eukaryota > Metazoa > Chordata > Aves > Charadriiformes > Scolopacidae > Scolopax > Scolopax mira. Next base: position 302,692 of record BJBW01004188.1, read on the forward strand.
CACCCACTCAACCTTGGCTGACCCAATGGTTTGGAAAGACCAGAGCTTTCCTGCTCCCTCTCAGGGTCTGCTGAGATGATGAAGAAGCCATTAGGTAGTGTACCAACCTCAGTTACTGAGCTGGAGCAGTACTCCCTCTTTCTCCTCTTCATAAATCTTTGGTGACCACTACAGTGGGACTGTTTATGAAAACAGCATGTAGGGCTTTTGTGATAAAGTTGGCCAATTTATTCCCTTAATGAAGACAGAGCCAGAAAAAGCTGCACTCAGATACACGAGTAAACTGCACTAGAGTCAACTGTATGGCTTATGCACATACAGGAAAAAAATAGGGCCCAATATTCAGAGTAACATTGTGTATATAAAAAGAATTTGTGGAATTAAGAATAAAACATGAGGCAATTTGTTGATTTGTCTAGGGAATATATGGGAGCGACAAACGCATAGATTATTCTAAGGTTGTTTTTTAGTGTCATTATCAGAACTGTATACAAAAGCACGCAATCCTTATATGCTAAAAGTATAGTTTGCTCAAACACTTGTAAAATATTCAGTATTCTTAAGATTAAATATCTGAATATTGCTTCTGAAGGAACAGCTGTCAGCTTAAATCTAAAGTCTAGTTTGTTTACTGGCTGTATTTTATATCTGTTAGAAAATGACACCAAATGGCAATAAAATTGTTGTAAGTATTCTACTGGGGAATATAAATGCCCTTTGGTTACAGTGTACATATCTTTATACATAATTCCAGTATATTTTCCCTAGAATTATGTTAAATATGTAAAAAGCCTTTTCTCATAAAGGTAAAAATGCTAGATGTTTCCAAGCTGTAATTTAGCATTAGTGTCAAGATTGCTTCAGAAAATAAGCCTTGGTTACTGTTTCATTCTTTTTAAGTGTCACTCAGCATACCATATCTGATCTTGTATTCAAAATAAACTTGTATGATTTTATTCACTTTTCCAGAAGTGCAAGGGAGTTTAGACATAATTTATAGCATATGGATTGATGTAAATAGCTTAAACTAAGTAATTGGCTAGTCACCTACGCTGTCTTATCCTATTACTATTAGGTACTTTTCAAGTAATTAGGGAAAACAGATCTCTTTTATCCAGTAAGTTTAAATTGGATGAATCCTTGACATTTGTGTAGGTTTATTTGATAGATAAAATCATACTATACAAAAACTTCCTCTACATTGCTGAGGTTTACTAGACCTATAATAGGAAACTGATTTTTTGCTGAGTTAAAGTGACTTATCTTTGCCCTTTTAATAAGAAATCAACTCCAGTCAGCAGAAGTCAAGATAAAAATCACCAAGTCAGTGTTATCACCGTGTAGACAGCAAACATGTACCATCATTAACTTTTCTGCACATGGATTTCAAATACATTTAAAATGCTAAAACTCAATAATTTCCTGTATATTACAATAACATAAGATTAATGAATAAGGGAAAGCATGAAAAGTGATTTATTTTGGGAAGGTCATTCCTTGGTTAGCCAACACCTAAATTGAATACTATAAAGGAGAAATATATTATAGGTAAAAAGGAAAATGGGTTTCAGTGCATGTGAATTCTTTGAGTTTTACAATGCTTATGATAAAAGGACTGCACTTAAAAGTTTAACCTCTATAATTTTTATGCTGCACATTTAAAAAGAAATCTTTTTTTTTTTAACATTTCTAGGGCAATTTATACATGTCACCTTGTACTTAATGTTCCTTTTAAAACAGTTATTTTTGCCTCATGCTTATGAAACCTATAAAACTACTTTTCATACCAGACGTGAAATTTCTAGTTATACCAGCAAAGCTGGACCTTTAATGGGAATACTATACTTGAAGAAATAATTATTTTAAAGAAGTTATTGTATAAAGAGACATTTATTCCTGGCTACTGTACTCCTGCACACAGCACAGTTTGTAAACTGGCCTTACTTACTGTCAAAAAAAAAAAAAAGGAAAGTATTATTAAAGTGAATATTTTGGCTCCTTGGCTTAAATGAAGTTCACACTTAAGTGCTTTGCTGAATTAGGGCTGTGAGAAAATCTTGCTTTCACAGAAGCAAAAAAGACTAGGATGAGGTTGTGAATATTACATAAATTCCTTACAAGCATCCAAGGACTTTAAAGCAAGATTATGCAAAATTCCTCCTATGACTGTCAAAGGATATCTGCAGATACAGAAACATGTCTGAGGTTGAAGTCACTAGGAGGTGAAGGCATGAATTGGAGGAAGAATTTGCCCAGTGATCTAAATACAGTGATGAGAGATATACTGCCACCCCAATAACCCAGAGCTCACTAGTCCATACACACACCTCAGTTAATTGAATGCTAAGAACCTACAGCTCATGCTGATGATACCTCTCAACAATGCCCATATTTGCACACGCCTTTTAAAGTTATTGCCATTTCTATGTTGTTTTCTACCAAATTTCTCATTTCCTCTTATCATGCATATTATTTCTGAAGAACACCTACTAGTACCAGCAACCACCATGCTGTAACTGCACAAAGCATTACACATCCAATGGGGACATCTTAGTCATCAATATTTGAATTAATGAGGTCCCACTGCAGTAATTAGGAATAGGTTTTATAGCTCTTTGAGGTATGACTCCTGAAAGTCCCAGAAATTAAAAAAGCAAAGCCTTTTCAATTTGCTCTCTTCAGAGTTACATGTCTTTCCAGTTTCTTAATAGTGAACAAACAAACAAGAAGTTACACTGAAATAATTCCATTTTCACCCTTGGTAGGTCAGTGTAACAAAAAGCACCACTGTTTTGCAGGAAGAAGTTGCTAGATGCTGTTGAATTACTCCTTGCATTCTACAGTTGTACAATAGCACTGGCCCACCCAAAACAGAGGAAAAAGAAATGAAAATTGATTGCTTTCTTGCTCTTTGGACTCTGCAGACAAGGCAGATGTATATGCATAGGCAGGACACATCACAGCTGCCACAGACCTCCTGTGTTCCTACAGGCCACGTTCCTACAGTCATGAGACAGTATTTCATGATAGAGGCTTGTTGATCATGAAGAAAGAGGAAAGGCAGCTGTCATTCCTACCACAGGGAGAGAATAGGTGACAACCTCTGTCCTCACCACCACGGAAGAAGAGCCTTCCTTCCTTCACTACTACTAGGCAGGGTGAGGAGGGGAATGAAAAGCAAAACCGGACCCCATCTTGTTCCTTCTGGTGAAGCATTGTGCCTGTTCTGGCAGAAAATGGATAAGATTATGAAATTAGATTATGTAGGTAAACTTCTGGAAGAGAGAAGTCTTATTTACACTAAAGAGTGATCCAAATAAATACACAGAAACTGTCAATTAATAAAGTAAGGCTGAAGAATAAAAGAAGACTTCTAACCAAATAGACTGTAAGGATCTGGAAAAATCTTTCTGTGTAATCACTGGAAACAAAATACCTAAACTAGGTTAGGTATTGGTAAAATAAACTACTTGAATATTTAGGACTACCTCTAAATATTCAGAGTGAAAATACTTATACACAATAAGCTGTCCACAGAAGCAGCAGACTGGACAGATTTTGCATTTTCTCAAGAAGCCCATGTAGTCATCATCTCCTACACCCTTATAAGTTATACTTAAGGTTGTGATAAACTTTTAGCTCCAAAATTATTTTCTAACACTACTCAATACCATTGCTTGTCTAGCTGCAGCAGAGACAAAAAAAACTGTTCCTGAGAGGCAGCAACAGCAGCAAGGGGTAAAGCTCAGGTGTATTTGCCCCATGGCAGCAAACTTCTCACTAGTCAGTGTAGAGTTTTAAAATTCATTAACTTATAGAATATACCTAATTTGGAACTGAAGTAGAAAGCCTGACCTATAAAATACACAAATGTATAATTACATCCATTATCAGCTAAATGTAAGATCCGTTTGTAAGTTTTACTGCAATTATTAGTTAAGCACATTTCTTATATGTAATTGTACTTAGATCTACAAGCAAAAATGCTGTAAAGCGTGCATTGGTCTCCTAGACTAGACGTGCAGCTTTCAAGATGATGATATGAGACTGAGCAATGTAGATTTTAGAGAGAGACTATGTTGTGATCTGCTGTGGGAAAGTGTACAGAAGTGGCTTCAGACATCCTCATTATGCAGTGCTAACTCACTCCGTGGATGCTGACCAGCCTCAGTTTGCAAGCTGGAAGCTTCTGAGAAGCTCACCTGGGAAGACAAAATTACATTGCATGGAAACGTGTTTCTCCTCTCTCACAAATACAGAAAGAATTAATGAACTGAACCAGTGCACTGGGTTAAGATTGCCTTGGGTGTTCAAAGCCCCTCCTTCCACAGCCTTGTGGAAGCTGAACCTCATGACTGAAAAGCTAAAAAGAATTTAATTGGGAAAAACTCTTCTGCAAAGAAATTGGGAAAAACTCTTCTGCAAAGACTACTGTTTGTAACAGGCAAAAAATAGAAATGGTGCTGCACTGTGGAACTCAAACAGGGAAAAGGTGTTCTAGCAAAAATCTAGCCAATGATTTATATGAGAATCTTCTTTAACAGACTTCAGCGTGGACCCAGATTTGCTGGTTTCTTTGTTTCAGTAATTAAGTTCTACTTCATGTAGGCCACATGCCTTCTCTTGTTTTCTTTGGCCTAAGCTTCAGCTCTAAGACTCTGTTGTCTTCACTCTGGTGAATCACAAGTTCCCAGGGCAGAGAATTACGTTTGGATTCCTTGAAGACAGTTTCCTTTAAATTAAGTTTTCTTTTAAAAACCAAGTAGGGCAAAGACATTAAGAATAAAATCTCTTAATGAAGAAAACAGTCTTGAAACAATAACCAAAGGAGCAGAAGCAATGTTTGCCTCGTGCTGGAAAGACATACTTGAACCTTCACCTTAGAAGTGAACAGCTGAAAACTTTGTACTTCAGTGTCATTTGTGCCAGTTTTCTATGGTGATGATGTTTCCACTTCTTATCTGGGTAGGTAAAGCAATGTTCTTTCACTCTACTTTCTCTTAGATGCTAAATTTTTTTAGAGGTCTCTCAAGGCAAGACCAAAGGCAACAAGGAAATGTACTTCTTCTGAGCACTTAGAACGAAAATGACAATGCAAGGAACAAAACGTATCCTATGAAACAAGTAATGGGTGATACTTCTTTTTAATACTACCCTGTATTTTCTTGTAGTGTACAAGCTGCTAAAAATCTGATAACATCCAGGATTCAACATGAAACTTGAAAGATGCCAGAAAGTAATCTAATCTGAGCTGTGCCTTAGCTCTGTGTATCTGCAGACCATACCTATAGTACTAGTGGTATAATAAATACGCACAATACTTACATTGTATATTTATATATATGATAATTCCTGTACAGAATGACCGTATACAGTTCTAAGCAATATATATTTATAAATAATCTCTACGTGTGTAGTTTTAGTGTATATCTTACATAATTGCCTTTAAATGGCTCTATAAACAATTCTGAATTACTACTTTGCACTGCAAATGCATTAACTCATTGATTTTACACTCCTGTTTAGGAGTAAGGCTTTCCTATGGAAGATTTTAGTGTGTATTTTGCACAGGGTCAGGCAGGACTATTTTCCTGTTTCAGTGCTGACCTACTTCTGAAGCACACACCTTTGCCTTCAAAAATCTGCAGGTGAGGAGCCTGCTTGGACCTACCTCAACGATAGCCCCATCAGGTAGCCTGAGAAAGTGCCTGTAGAGCTTCTGGAAGCCGCTGAGGTGAACAGTGTAGACAGAGATGCGAACGGTGGTGCTACATCTCCAGGTAGCTGCGGAGTCAAGGCTTTCATCCTGGCGCTGGAGGTCACAGCTGGAGACATCAGGCTTGCTGGCGTGGTCCTTCCAGATGTAATCAGACACTGCCACCTAGTGAGACAGAAGGCCCCCCCCCATACACATGCACACACACAGAGTTCCCCCACCCCCCACCAAAGGAACATATTTAATTAACTTCTGGCAAGAGCTTAACCGATTTAAAATGATTTTACAATAAATCTGCAAAGCCTGTACCATATGCAGTGCTTGCACACAGTTCTCAACTACATATTTTTTTATGACATAGATCTAAATAGAGGAGATAGACAAATCCCTGGTGTGTATTCTATAAAGTTAATTCTGCACAGATGAAGCTGTAATTGACTCCCGTATTAACCAAAAGTAGGGAGAGCAAGCAGGGTAGGTTAAACAATAAAATGGCAATGCTGATTAAAAAAAGAAAGCTTTCCGAGAATTTCATGAACAAGTATTTGTATTTCTCTCTCTTTGAGAAGCATTTGTGCCTGTACCCACAAGCACTTTATAGTCTCTGATCTCTGTATAGTATTAAAATAACCTTGTGCTGCTAACTGAATTGTAGATGAGGCAGAGTAAACAAGGTGTATTTCAGCATGTTGCATAAAGCTAGTTTATTGACACAGTTTCCTAGTTTCCTGGTTTGCTCTAAACACATTTGCTTGGGCGTGTTTTATACTTCCCTGTTTCAGTCAGAATTTCCATTTAATGTTTTTCATGTTAGTTCTTTATACAAGCTGAGTAGAATTCAAGACTTCAGACAAATCACAGCACACAGTTTAAGCACCCCTTATCCTTAACTAGAACTGATGATGAGAAGCATTATTTTTATACTCCCACTGAAGTGCAAGCTTTTTAACCCTTCATTTTTGCAAGACCTTTACATCACTCATTTTCTCCCATGAGATGCTACTCCTGTTTAGAGTAGGAAAGACCAGTGATATTGTTATATCCTTACAATGCACCGGTATGCTCTTCCCAATCACTTCTACTGAATGCAGAGGAAAAACTCCTTTGCTGGTCTAGCACATGCCTTTTCTTTGGAGAAAACTTAATACATTGGCTGAAATGTTTGGAACTCACCCATGAAGCTATCCATAGAAAACCTCTACTTTAAGATAGGTTCATCCAAACCTTCTTTTGCATAGTTTTGCTTTTCCTTTTCTGATGAAACAAAGACCTTATATTCTTACAAGAGATCCCAAAATCACCAGATACAATCCCCTCCGCCCCCCTAGCCCCACTTGGGAAAGTTAGATTTAGGTCAGTTTGCTTGTGTTCCAGTTCACTTTTCCTCAGCTGTTCTTACGCATTACGAGGAATCCCGTAACTAGCACAGTGTGCCAGCACCACAATCCTGACGTGCACACTGCTATTCTGAGCAACTGCCTTAGGAGAGGATTGATTTTAGGTGAGTTAAGAAAGTAAGAACACGTACTGGAAATTATCTCCAACTTTTTTCCAGGAACAACAGAACAATAGAAAACTTCATTGTAGTGCCAGCTTTCATTTGCATCAGTCTTAAACAATTTTATGCATTTTAAAACGAGGAAATGTCATCTGAGATTTAAGGTAAAACATGCACAGTCTGAATTTCCCACACCAGTCTCTGGGGTTAAAAGACTTTCATAGAGAACAGCTTGTAAGGAACATGCAGCAGCTAAAAGGACAGGACAAGGCCTGTCCTTTTCTTCTGCCTACAACACAAACACATGCCACATGTAGTTGCTCCCTAAGAATTAAGGTGGCAAATGCTTTCATGAAAGCAGGAAGGCATCTTCAGTTGGAGCAGTGTTGGCCAGAGCAGGGACAAGCAGCTGCCAAAGCTCCCACACCACAGCTTGTTAAAGGGGAACAAAGACCCTGCCACGGTTGCCCTCCTCTCTCATCCCAGTGTCTCACAACTGAGAGCTGTGACCTGTGCAATCAAGAGAACTAAGAACAATCATGTCTCCTCCCTGATCTCTGACTTCAGGGAAAAGGAATGGCTGGGAGAGACAGCTCAGAAACTCAGTCTGCAGTGGATCCACACAGCAAAAAGGTTGATCTCTGTTGTGATTCTCCCTTTATGCTAGATGCATTTCCCCAGTGTTTTCCTCCCTCCTGAATGAATCCCACATGTTGCCCAGCTTCTTCTTGGACCTTCGTCTTGGCCCACTTTCACTAAATCTGCTTGTCCTTCTTTTGTGACCCTACTTGTTAACAAGTAGAGGGGTTTATCTACCATGTGTTTCACAAACCATGGATCATTCACTGTGAACATCGCATCCTTCTCTGTAGCTCTGTTTCGACTGTTTGAACTGAGACCTCTGGGCATAAAAATACACATATTGTGTTTGTCCAGTACAGAGGACAGCATGGACCTTAGACTACCTTTACACAAATAAATTACCACGTCTATTTTCAAGCAGTGCCAGAGCCTAGTACAATTTCCAGCATATAATTACCATGCTGGAAAACAACGACATGCCACTCTAACCTTTGCACTTGAGCAGACCTTCGTCTTGCCAGAGAGAGGGCCTTTTTCAGGAGTTTCTTCCTCTGGGTGCCACCCCTGTGGCACCATTCCCATATGGGACCAGGTACAGCATCAGGAGCTTCTGCCTTGCTATCCACCCTGAGAGCAGACATATCTGCAGGCTACTTGGAGTCAACAAACCCACCTGACCTGTCATTTCATGATGAGGACAATTATATGACTAGCAAAGAGAAAGTGACAAAACTGATCAACATGTCCTCTCCTCCCTAAAAGCAAGCCAGACAACTGAGAAAAAGAGCGCCACTAAAACTGATGGTGCCTGGCTAATTTGCATCCCTTGGTCCCAAGTAGGCACAAGTGGAAAGGATGGAAGTGGAATGCTTGGCTGGAGCATCACTCATTGACCCTTCCTCAAAGTCACCTGACAGTATGAATTTGCCTGAAGGCAGAGTCTGTAATAGGCAGTGGGATATAACAGCTGAAAATCAACCCCAGGAAAGGAAAGAGCAGCACTGGGAGTGGCCAAGAATTTAGACACCCCAGATCTGTAGGGCCATTCTATTCCCTCCTTGCTTGCACCATCTTAAATAAAGTATTTGGCAGATGGATATCCACTGCCTTGAAACTTTCAAAACGCATTTCTGTGAAGTGATAGGTCACTAGAGAGCTACTGTGGCCTACATAACCTGAAGTAAGCTCCAAAAGTAAACTCTACTGTCATCTGAAATTTCTATCATTAAGTTAATCAAAAATGTCCATTCATTTCTACAGGAATACAATATGAGTTAATAAATCCACTGAGACAGGCTAGTCAAGAGACTGTGCATATAGGACATGTCAGAGGAACTGAAGTTAGCTATGATCTAGATTCACAAGGGCTGACAAGAAACCACAAAATGCCAGAGCAGTGTACAGTAATCCTTAAATGAAATTCATCTTTCAGCAGAAAAACACATTAAGGATGGTAATTCAATGATAAAAGAGGCAGGCCAGAACAGGTTAAAATGCTGAATATTTCACAACATAACTTAATTAAAGCAAGAGTGTGAGGCTGTTAATCGCTTTATAATAGTTCAGCTTGAAATGAGGTCTGATGTGAATGCCCTTATAGCTTATTTGTTTATATTATTATAATCACAAAATGTTACATCAACCTAATGTAAATATACAGTTTGCACTGGTCTTTATTGTGTTGCTTTTTACTGCTTTCAATCCTCCTGCCTTTGTGCAAATATGCAAAGAGAAGAACTGGGAGGAAGGGTCATAAATTTAGGTCAGATCAGATGATTCAGTAACTCTCATGTGGGTTTAAGTCTTATTAATAATTTTAATACATTCTTCCTTGACAACAATGATTTCAATCACTGCTCCTTTAACGTACAGTGTGACGTAAAAATACACAGACTTTTAAAGGAATGGAACATGCTTCTTATATAAAGAAGGTATATTATGTCACCCTTTGGAAATCACAGTTTATAACCTAGAACAAAAGATAAAAATACATTTGTAAGCACAAATAGAAATATACTTTGCTTTATAACTATATAACGTCATACCAACTGTACAGAAATATGTTAGTGAAGTACAACATGCTAACATTTAAAAAATAAATATATTAATGAACGGATATTTATAAATGTATTACACACACATTATACAAACCCAATGAATATTAATATTTCCAAGGTCAGGGTACAGAAAATTCCATGCTAGTGTAAAGGTACTATGAGGTTTTCTATTGTTTGACAGCTTTTGTAAAAGAAATGAAAAAAGAATTCATCAAAATTTCTGAGCTATGGTGGGAATGAAAGGAAGACACTTCTAGTGTCTATAAAAAAACATCAGCAAAAAAAAATTCTTTTAAAAAAGTTGAGAAATCTACATATTCATGTGTGTCCAAGCACTTAATTATGAGTAGTACTGATTGTCAACTACTTGCAACATTATTACTAGCAATGTCATGTGAATCAATTCCAGCTTCATACATTGCAGAATGTAAAAAAAAAAATAAAGTTTGAAAGAAGCGTTGAAAAAAAAAAAAGCATAAAATTAGCAATATGGATCAAACCAACCAGCTGAGAATGGGAGGAATTGTGAGCTGGTCATGACAAATAATTAGCAAAAGTTACAAGCTGTTAACTTTAGGCAAAAGGATAAAAGTGTTGAAATTATAGAAAAAAAAAAAAAAGACATCAAAAGTTGAGGGTGCTGTATTTACTTCATGTAACTTTCATAAACATGGTAAGTGCATTTTCTGTGGTAAGAGTTGTAAATATGGGAATTGCTGGCCTGGGGGCAATCTTTGTTAAACTAGTGTAGCTCTACAATTAAAAGAACAAAAGCTAGCTAGTATTAACCTCGAAGGGAAGCTCAGCACCCCTCAAGTATTGCAAACCCCATCTCTGACACACTGTTGCTAAAAACATTGCCAGCAACTCTGGGAAATGAACAACTTTCAATGGACATGACTAAAAACACCCTTGCTGCCTACGTCAAAGGCGCCTTGGTGGTATCCTCGTCTGGGTGAGGCTACGACTGAACTTCATGCAGAACTAGCTGTGACAGTGGGGAAGATTTTCCAGACACTGTAGGAAGGATGAGGTACTTTACAAGAAGTGAAAATTAACTCGGTTTGAATAAATTGCAAAATTGGAGAAACAGAAAGCAAAGGCATGAACAAGAGAAGCTATTAGGACTGCCAGAAGTCATACTGTCATGAGAAAGTCACAACCAGTTACACCAATGCCCCCCATATTTAATACTTAAATGTATAAATATGAGCGTGCACACATGCTTACACACACGCGGCGTACTTTGGTGGAGCAATAGCGTGTGCCTTTGTGCCTAAGGCAATAATGAAGCATGTAAATATCTCTGATTAGCAAAGGCCTTTGGTCTGCTGTTGGCAGAGGACCTCTGCCAGGCACGTGTGGCATAACAGCCGTGCCCTGACCTACGGAGTCGGATCAGTGGCAAGCGCCTTCTAACCAGTGCAATACCCCCACCTACAACTGCCCACAGTAACTCAGCAGATAGATAACTTGTTTCTAAATCGTCCTATTTATGAACATAATGGACCAACATAATGGACCAGTAGTATCTCAGAATTGTTTATTTCAGTCAAATTACGAACGCCTGAAGCATTGTTGTTACAGTCTTCCCTGATTTATTTAATAAACTGACATGGACAGACTGAATGATGAAAATAACCATATACAGAGAATAACCTCTTTGTAAACGACTGAGGAGAAATCCCAGAATAGATTTATGGCAAGCTGCTCAGCATTGTAACACAAGAAAACAGGAGAGTGTCTTTCTGCTTCTGAATTGTGATAGCATCATGTTTATGGATATGTCCAAATGAACAGTGATGCAGATCTTTTCTAGGGGATGATTTTGATCTCTGGCTTTTAGATATTACAAAGCACAGTCATATATTTCTTAGCCACCATGCACCCATTGCTAGTATAGTCTGCTGCTAACTATTCCATCTTTTCAGATCTAAATCTTACATGGTTTTAAGTCTCCACAGTTGAGTCATTCATAAATAATATACAAATGTAGAAATAGACTCTTTCACACAATAATAAATTTGGAAAAAACTGTCATTTCAAGTATTAAGTCAAGGAAAACTGGTATTCAATTCAGCAAAAACCTTAGAGAGTGAAAATTATAGGTTGCAGCTTTCTTACATTTCCTTGTGCATAGCAGGGCCTTTGTCCATTGATTTGCCCTAAGGAAAGGAGATATAATACATTCCCTTCCTATTCCAGAGAATCCTGCTGTATTCCAAGCCCAGAATGGGTTTGGTTCAGATGGGCAAGAGAAATCTCTCTCCATGCCTCATTTCCCAAATTTTATAAGGCACATTGGAATCAGTTACTTAAGAAAGCATCTTCAGTAACTTCAGACAGACAGGATTTTTTATACAAAAGTGTTTAGGAAAAGCTATTTTCCCTATGGAAGTCAGGACTTCAATGCATAAAAGGACATATCTGTGTAAATAAGAGTGTCTGCTATTCATTATCTGCTCATCGACATTTGTTATTCATTACTCATCTGTTTACAAATGTAATGCAGTCAGAAAGCAGGAATAATACTATATGACTTTGGTGACCAAACATACACCAGAAACAACAAATAGTAAATAGATGAATGGAGCAGCTCATCTTATGGGATAAAATTTGCCCACAGAAAACATTCTGTAAAAATTTGTGAAAATAGGCTCAACAGATCTGTGAAAAACCAATGTGGTTCAAAAAGAATCTGTAAACAGAAAACAAAGGAGCTAAGTCTGTCAATTAACCTATTTGCAATGAACATTTTATCTTAGACTTTTACTGTTTGGAACAGATTAAACACAGAAAGATAGTTAAAAGAAAAAGTCTGTGTTCACAGAATTCATATACACCGTGTCCAAGACCATGTGCATACAAGATGTATGTATGGGTATGAGACACACTTCTACTCACCTGTAGCTTGTGTCAGATGGACAGGTTGGTTCCTGGCAGCTAAATAACATTTTTAAATCTGGTTCACTACCTAGGCAGTAAAAAAGCTGAGAACTTAAACCAAATATTTTGTGCTGGTTGCTTCTAGTTGCATCTTCTCCAACTTCAGAAAATTTCCTCTTGTGAAGGCAGCAGAACTATGTGTCCTTGAGTCAGTGGGTAGAACAAAATGTGAACTGTGCTCTTGTGGAGAGTGTCTTTTGTTAGATATCTGACCAAGTCTGGATTTTAAACTTTTTTTTTTATGTTTAATAATCTTCCAACAATAACAAGATTGCTATGAGTTTTTTCTGAAAATAAAAAAAATTCCTAATTTGCTTGCCTAGACCCAGCTTTCTTTTCAGGCAGATTGAAGTGGGCTAGGAAAAAGAAGGAGAAAGAGGAAGACAAGCTTCAACACTTTTGTAAAAATATATATGTAAATCTGTGAAGGCCCACCATTTAGAAATATTGTACTTTTTCTCTGATCTTTTGATAGTCCTAGTGAGCATACTGACTACTCTGTCATGGATATTAGTTGTTAGCAAACAGATTTACCACAGCGGCATCTAGAAACTCTCACTCACACTGTGTCCCAGATGCTCCAGCAGTTGTACAGACAGATAGGAATGGGCAGCTGCAGAACAAAGAGTTAACAACCTGTGGCAAGATCATAGCAATACCTGTATTAGGACATATATGTGGCTATTTGTTTTAAGTGTCCCTAAATTATCTTATCTGTTTCTTTTTTTTTCCAAATGATCAATCACCAGTAATTAGCTGCTTTTTTGCAGATATCACTGCAGAGGTAGCCAATGGAGGGAGAACTGAAGGAAAAGTGTTTCAGAACCATCCTTCTGGCAGGACAGGAAGTAGTGGAAGGGCATTACATATTTGTTTACGAATTTGGTGTTCCATGGCAGTAAAACAAATGCTGATTTCATTGCAGAAAAGAAGGGAAGAAAGAAAATGAAGGTTCAGGTCTTCCTTTGTGGTCAAGATTGTCATTCCCCATTCCCATCTGGTCCCCTCTGCCACCTTCACCCCAAGGATCTTTTTTCCTGCCACCATAGGGCCGGCACCCCAAGTCCACGCTCAGCAGAACCTAATCCAAAGATCCCTAAATTGCTAAGGCATTTCATTGTTGTCCAGTGTACTCCCTCTTTCCACACCAGGGTTCTATTTTAAGTTCTTGCAAACATTTTAACCATGTCCACCACTGACACTTCTCTAGAAACCCAGAATTAGAAACCTATTGCAGCAAGTAGACAAAGGGTCAAAGGTTTAGGACAGTTTGCATAAACCTTCAACAGGGTATGCAAACCAGTTGGGTCTGCAAAACTTGTCAAAAGAACTTGTAGGATCAGGCTGCCTCCTGGGGCCCTCTGATCGTACCAAGAGCCTCTAAGCAATGCCTTTTTCCCGGTGCGAGTTAAGAAATCAGATAGCAAAAATTCTTCTGACAATAATATTTCCCACTTGTAGCACAGTATTGCAAAAACAGCCCCCTTTGTGGTATTTCAGCAGTTCTGCCTTCAGTTCAGGCAGGAACCATGAAATCCACCAAAAAAAAAATAAAATTAAAAAAAAATGACAAAGTAAAACCAACTGCTAGGAACCCTAACAAATGGTTTATGGTTCAGATTCAAGTTCTGGGAAAATGTGTGGTGTGATTTTAAGTATGGAAGAAAGATTCTGATCATAATTTGATTTCACCTCAACTAGTTTGCCTTTCCTAAATCAAAAGTTACTAAGATATCCAGAAACAATTGCATTGTATTATTGAATTTGATGTACTTCATTTGGAGAAAAATGGTTTCGTGTACTGTGACCAATTGCCTATTATAATGAAGCTTATTATTAATGGAGTGTACTTTTATATCCTTATTTTTCCTCCTTAGAAGATAGCAGAGTTCAGTATCTGACAAAGATGTAAATTGTGTTTTCCTTTTCACACAGGACAGATTTCAACTTCTGAACTAGCAGTCAACAAAGATTCCCCCAGCTGCTGGAAAAAAGTAAGTATTTATGGAGAAAGGCATAATAAGATCAGAGGGAAGCCTGTCATAAAAATGCACATTGCATAATACATGATGGATCAGTTCTATTATTTAACTTTTGCATAGATATAACAATACAGAGATATGCTAACCATCATAGTCAGCATTAATTTACAGTGGGAAAAATAATTAGAATCTCACTTTTTCTGAAGAATGGAGTGAAAATGTAAACAATGCTTCCCTCCAGGCAAGTGCTTTATCAAGTTGACAGGTGCATTTGAATTTCCATGGGTGGGGGACATAATAGGTTATTTATGTGTCATTTTAATAGAAAGGCCCAACCATCAAGATGGACAGGAGACTTTATCAGTACTGCTGTTTGCAACTAATCCACCAATTTAATACCCCATGAAAATACCTGCAACAAAACCTAGACATTTTTCTTTTCCACTCCATTATAGGCAAATCAATATGGGTGCTATTCATCTCAAATCTTTGGCTCAGCAGGTGCCCACCACACAGAGCTCCTCACAACACTGGTGCATGGGCACAACTGCATAACGCAGAGACTTTGAGTTGAGGTGCACTGACTCCAAGACAGGATCATAAAAGCCTGCTTGGATGACTAGCTCACCCCCAAATAACAGTAAACAAGCAAAAAAAAAATCCAAAACCCAACCTTATTGGACTTTTGGGTGGGGTTTTTTGAGAGAAAGAGGACGACAACCCACAAAGTTGTGACATGGGCCCTTGCAGGGTGTCTCTGCCGGTCAAGATTCCTGTGCTTTCTGCTTTACCTTCCTCTCAGAGCGTGATGCTTCCTACAGTAACAGAAGTGGTTGCATGAGCCAAAGCAGCAGGACTCCTGCACTGAATATTGCAGCAGTGCTTCCATGTCATGGCTGTGGGCTGAGACCTGTCTTGTGCAAGGTGACACAAGAACTCATGTGCAGGATAAAAAGACAGCTTCACCCCACAATTCAGGTACACACAAGATCCGATCCTGCCTGCCACTTCAACATCCCATCAATTTAGTGACATATTTGTCTTGGAAACCTTGACTTTTGACCAAGGTTACCAACATCACAAGTCTTCTGTAACTGTTTCTTTTTTCTGTATGGGTGTAATATTCACCTCTACACAAACATACACATACTTTATTGTTCATATAAAAAAAAATCTTGCTTAATTATTATACTATTAAATAAGTATATGAATACAGACAACATCAGGCTTTATTCTGAACACTGAAAAGATCCAGCACAACTTTTAAGTGTTTTTGATTACTGTAACTGTATTTAAAGTAGACACTCACTAATTTTCACAAACAAATGGCATATCCTCAGTTGTGGAATAGCCACAATCCAGAAAAACACTATACACCTCCTAGATATAACAGGTTTATTTGCATAGGTTTGTCATAAAAAAGAAAGACGCTGAAATGTGAACTCCAGTCACACCTTCTTGAGCACTGCCTCTGCTCAATGCTGCCCTTTTTTGTCCTGTGTTAGACTGTGAGGTTCACTGACACATAGCCCTGGTCTGACTCAGAGTGGCCATGCTCCAATTTCTTCTTCTTCCCTCTTTGAAATTTTCATCTGTACCAGCACACAGCTTTCCCTGTACTTGGCTACACAGCTATTCCTGCCACATTTGTAACACACAGTATATGCTGACACCTCCCCAGATCTTCACTGGTGGATGTGTGTGTGTGTTGAAGTCTGGCCTGATCCACACAAGAAAAAAAGAAAGTATTTTCCATTAGGGAATATTTTAAAAAATGTTTTTCAAGAGCTGAAGGTTTTCATTATTACAAATCCATGTTCATCTGCGTGCAAAAGTTCAGTTTCCAGATTCATGACCCACTAGGGTCTACATGGACTGGAAAAACAGTCCCTGGTGAGCCTGAAAAGCCTAAGAAGAGATCTAAGGAGGATAGAAGTAACGAGAACATCCACCGTTCCCATGTCCATTCAGAAGCATGTCCTAATTCTGCAGAAAAAATTATTTCCTAAGAAACACAGGTACAGCTCCAGAGATGTTACAAGGATGTAACTGGAAGTATCTTCATGTTCCCTGGGTAATTCCTAAGACTCTCTATCCCTGAAACTTTTTGCAAAAGCAAGTCATTCCCAACATAAATTTTATTAAAACCAGACCTGGGACATTCCCTGTGCTCAGTCTTTCAGCCAGCAAAGCTCATGTATCCCTGTGGTTAATTAGGAAATATTACTCATAGTGAGATCCAGTTATAATAAAATGTATGTTGCCCGAACATAGTGTCTTAATAAGCTTCAGAAAGAGTCACTACCCTATTTTCCTCCCATTACTTCTAACTTGGTGACCGAGTTTTCTGGTAGGAGGAAAATGCCACTTCTCCCACCTGCATAGAAGGACTGTATACTCTCTTCCCTCCCAGAATATGTGGTTGAACCTCTGACCCAACATAAAAAAAAGAGGTCCAACTGCAGGAAGCAGAGGGTTTGCTGCACACATCTGTCTGTTAGCCTGAGAACAAGCAACATGAGATCTGTGACATGATGCATTGCCTAGACACTCCCCACAGAACCAGCTTGGAGGAGTAACTTTGAGCAGCCCAGAACCGCAGTTGAAAAGAAGGAAGCTGAGACAAGGTTGCTGCTGCCTGGACAGGTTTTCCATGACAGTCCTCTCTAGTGGGTGTCGTTCAGGAACTTATAGGAATCAGTTTGTAGGCTGGATTAAAACCCTTGGGATTACTGATGAGCAGTTGCCCATGGGACAGGAAAAGAGAAAGGAAAAGACACAGGTTGGGAGAGCACAACTGGCATCACACAAGCTTTCAGTCTGCACCCAAGCGGGAGGTTGTATCTCTTACTTATGTGAAAGCACCTTATACTTCACTCACTAGAAGTACATGACAAGCTATAAATGGTAAAGCATGAGAAAGAAACCCAAATAATTTACTTTGCTTAATGAATCTATTAAAAGGGAAGACTACAATAGCAAAGACGCACAGCCGCAGGACGTTGGGTCAGCAACCTGAAGTCCAAATTTTAAAAGTTTTATACCGGTGTCTATTTTTTGCTCTCCTTAGATAGTGACTCCTTTCACAAGTCATGTAAGGAATGTAAATAGCGCGTCAATGCGCCATCCTCATTACATCAGAGAGCAGATACTGAAAAGGATGATGACTGCTTACTGCCTAAAGATTTTGCTTCAATTTTGATAGCTTAAGAGATGAAAGGTTTCTTCTCCACTCACAGAACCAATGAGATACATAGCTATTTTATACTAGTTTTCTGTTACATTGTGACAGATATTATAAAAAAAGTGAACCCTGAAATTTTGGCCAAAGTAAACTCAAGTTGATTCATCTTATGCTACATGGGAGAATACGAAAAATAGCACCTGTAACTGAGACGTTTCCTTTCAAACAGGAAAACTTTAAGAAAATTATTCATAAAATCAACAATAGAGTTCTACATATATAGATCTAATGCCTTTCACCATTTGTCTCTTGTAGCACAATTTCTATCACATTATATAAACCTTTAATTTCAGTGAAAAATGTACACTCTATAGTAGTTTAGATAATACAGTAATTTAATCACTCATTAAAAACTACTATGTTTTGTGCTTGATTTACTGCATCTTTGCCACTTTTATGCTGGTGTAGCTTCTCTGATGAAGTGGAATAGAGTAAGTGACAGCGGCAAAGGAATGAATCATGTCCATACATTTTATGTTATATAACTGTAACCAGAACATTTCCCCAACTTTGTAGAACAACATATCAATCAACAGAATGCTAAGCACAGAAAAACATCAACCAAATTGTTTTAGTATTCAAGAAGAAAAAGGGCAAGTGTACCCCAAATAGTGTAACCCTTTCTTAAATCAGCAGTCACCAAACACTTAGCTGACACTTTTCAAGGATTGAAAGTGCCAAGAAAAATACCAGTTTCTGTATACTGACTGCCTAAAATTGATTTAACTGACCACCTCAGGTCTTTGCTGTGTGTAACAGTGTGAGTTTCCAACCAGGACACTCAGTACTTAGATCTTTGCTGCTTCCTTTTCTCATTACGTGTCTTATGGGGTCAGGTGAACCCCATTCAAAGAAGATCAGAAAACACTGAGCACATCTGCAATTTCAAGCATATTTTCATGGTTTGGTTTTATGGAAATACTACCAAAAGACTGTTGACTTCAGAATCATTAACACACAGAGAATGGGGATGCTCCAGTTTTTGACTAGATGTAGTTTAAAGCAGCCTAGTGTTACAGTGTCCTGTCTGGCAGAAGCCATTTCAACAGAATGTTAATTTGCCTCCCAGAATTAGATCAAGTTTGGTCCCTTGGAACTGGAGCTATCTTAAAATCTAAAGTGTGATGTTTAATAATAATTTTCACAATGCCATTTCCATTTCCTGGGATAACATTGTATTTGAGAAATAAATGGCCTCTCCAACTTCCAGCACAAATGGATTTATATATACAATAATTTATTGAAATGGAATGGCTGGAAGTACTACTTTAATCTCCTGTGCTTTCAGATATTGTAGTTCTCCTTTCTAAAAAAATAAACTTCTCTGTACTTGCGGTTTCCTCACAGCTCGTCTGCACTTCACAAATATAGTCTGTATGTAATGCCCCACACTTTACTAATCTGTTTGTCTACCCATGACTTTCAGAGATAATTCCATCTATTTACATCCAAAGCTTTTATCTGCACATCAAGATCTTCTGCTTCTAATATTCAGACAGGTGACATAGGAAAAATGTTCTCAAAAGTCTCTGAACACAGTGTCCTAGGGAGAAGCAACCTGATTAGATGCCAGTGCACCACAGTGCCTCATACCCTCACGTTCCTGTTGGGTGTGATTTGGGTATTTAGAGAGTGGGTGTTACAGAGTCAGTCATTATGGGGGAAGAAAACGTAACAGAAATAGGCATTGAACATTGTTACAGCACAGCTCACTCAGTCGGTCTCAGGAAGGAGGGAAGACTTCTGATGGGCTGAAACCTCAAATACGTCATACAAGAGACTACACCCAAACTAAGAGCAACATTATATGGTGGGAGGGTATCAGCTAAACTACAAAACTACAATTGTACTGCAGAAGAATAATGCATAAACTCAAATGTTTCAATATTATTATCTTAAATGTTTTAAGTTTATTATTTCCAATACCTGATGTAAAAAAGATTGTCTGTCTTTCATGGCTAACTTGCAAGCTGTATTAAGTTCCACTTCTATACTGGTTATGTATGAAAAAAGAAAAAGGGCACACCATAAATTTACTACAGATTTTATAGAGAGTTTAGACAGCATTAGATGCTCAACTACCTAACAAATTACTTGATCTTTGCTTCTTGTTCTGGTAAAGGATTTAGAAGTGGAAAAGAACAAGGAAATGCAATTGAATTGGTATGAACAAACTATGTTGATTTAGAAAGCAAGCCAAATAAAAAACATTACGGTAGAGTTTCTAAAAAGTTATGTTTGCAATTTAAAATACCCATAGGGCAGATCTGACTTACATGACCAACACTTAATGTATAGTACGTGATAAGATGACACATGCAGTTTTGAAAGTTGGCAACAATTCAGAAAAAGAATACTTTACTGGCCATTAACAGTTTCTGAGTAATGTATTCATATTTATTATGTATGTCTGTACTTGGGTTCCCGAGTGATTATAGTTATAAAAGTGTCTTCTCATGTAATGTTAGGACACCAAAAGCTGTGCCACAAAATGAAACTAAGGACTAATAAATGAGATTTGCTCATGCTAATAGTACACCAAATTCACTTCTTGAGCTTACTTTCTGTTAGCAAATGCAAATGAAGAGACACTGCCACAGATCTACAGGGGTGCAAATGATACAAGAATTGAGCTTGCACTTTTATAAAGGCCCTTGAGGAGTCTGGGGATGTGTGGGGGAGTGGGGAAGAGAAGCAGCATGAGCATTATATTGAAATATCTTAGCACGCTTTAATGCACCTAAATAATCTCCTACAGAGAACTCAAACTAAAATAGCAGGCAACAATGAGCAATTATACTTTCAGTTTTATGCTGGCAAGGTTTAAATAATGTATTAAGATTTGGGGTTGTTGGGTTTTATGTTTTTGTTTGGGGAGGGTTTTTTTAGAAATGTATGCGTATTTTCCAGTGGAGCTGGTACTGTCTTGCAGCTGTTCGATATTAGACGCAAGACCTACCAGCCCTCAAACCTCACATTAGAAACAGACCTTTGGCCAAGTTGTGTCTTCATTTAGACCTTGGCAACCCTGCTTACATCGGTGGAGGTAATTTGACCTCTCATTTGAATAACACAGTGCAGTGATATGGTTCTGGTTTGTGTTTTCTATGATTGTTTCGGTCAAAATGCAACAACTCCCTGGATTGTATGCAAGATGAAAATGCCTTCCAGAGGTAACAGTGCAGATATAGGAATCACGTCTGATCTGACAAAACCATGTGGCAGGGACAGTCTACAGCACTGTGACAGCCTGGCCACAAAAACATCTGCCTAGAGCCTCTCCTGATAATCTTGCACTGAAAGGATCAAAAAAGGTACTGTGGGCAATGGTACTCTTGGAGCAACAGGTTCAGCTTCCTGGCACAAGTAAATTTTTTGTGTACACAATCTTTAGAAAAAAGAAGCGCCCCTTCTCTTTCTCCTCCAGCCACACTGAAGTTTGAAAGTGAGAAAAATTCAGTCCATGCTAGAGAAGAAAACTTCAAGCTGAAAGAACTGTGTTAGAACAGGATTAATGTGATGGTAAACACTCTTTAGTAATCCATTTAAGATGTATTCTAGTTGGCTGAATCATTATTACTCCAAATTTAAGGGGTTTATGAAAATGTTTGTGCACTGTCTGAAAAAACTTTTAGTCCTTTATGAAAAAAAGGAAATACAACTATTAGAGTCATTGATGAAATGAGCAAAAGCCTATGACCGATGGTAACTTTCAACTCCACATGCTTAATACAGATATGAAAAACAAAATGTCATGGGATTGAAACTGTGAGGTCTCTGTTTATTTTTGTTGGTTTATTTGTTCCATAAAGCCTCTCCTTGCCCAATTGCAGTGATAATGATTCTCAAAAAAGCCTGGATTGGGAGTCTGAATCCTAAACCTTCAAGTCAGAATCTTTGCCTGGCTACACATCAACCAGAAAAAGAAACAACAAACTCTAGTCATGATGATGCCACAACACCACAAAAACAGAATGAATGCATTTAAACTGCAGCATCTTTGCCTCATTCAACAATTTCCATTAGGTTTTGTTTAAACTCTACAACCTTCTTTGGGCAGGCAGAAAAGAGGTTTGTTCCATGAAAGTAAAGAAAACCATAACAAAAAAACCCCCCAAACTTTTAAAGCCAAAAACATTTAGCTTAATCCATCTCTAAATCCTATTACACATTCAACAAATGACAACAGTAACCCTTAGTGGCCAGAGATGAAGCAATATATTGCAGAACAAGCAGAGTTCCTTCATGATTAGCTTGAAGAGTGCTGTCAGGTTCAAAAATCATAAATTCCTTTCCCTTTGTATACACCCAAGTCTTTTTACACAGCTCTGGCACTTCATTATACCCATGCTACAACTTTGTCAAGATGCCAGAACAGCATAAATGAGAGTCAGATCCCAAACACTTAAACCAGACACAATTACTTGCACCATCACCAGTGTAGAAGGGATTATTTTTTTCTTATAAATTGGTCTTATTAATTTTCATAGTGTTTTGCATTCAGCTTAGACGATGAAGTAAAAATTAACAGGTATTTTTAGTAAATAATAGTGAAGGAAGTCTTGCCTCACATCTGATTGCTTACCCTCTCCAGTGTCCCAGTGTTTTTGTAAACACTGCAGAAGAATTTTATATTTACACAAAGATGCTGTTATTGTAACTTGGTTTTGAGGTTTTTTGTTGTGGGGGTTTTTTTGGGGTTGAGGGTTTTTTTTGCAATTGTTGTTTTTTCACCTCTCTCTCTGTTCCCCCAAAAGCCCATTCCATTTTCCTTTACTTTTCATCACAAAATACATATTTGGAAGCTACCTGAAGCATTAATTTCAAATATTTAACATCACATACAAATAAATAAGCACCAAGATGACACTGTAATCAATATAAAAACTACTCCTGTAGTATTTAAATGCTGATTATAGCTCCTCAGGCTGGATATATACATGAGTGACAAGAATCCTGGTCCACATGTGTGCATTTCAGAGTGTAAATGTGGCAAGAGGAAATTGAGGGTAAAGACTCCAAACAGTCATAATCTGCTGTCATATCATTCTCGCTCAAACACATGTGTTTATACTTTTACTTGTAAAAACTGAACAAGAAAATATTTTGAATACTTTGCTATTACTGGGCCTCCCTTTCTTTTAGTCACTCTGTGCAAGATCCAACAGTGAGCCTCAAGATGCTTTGCCTCCATGCTATGGGGCTCCGTAGCACTGGGGTCCCCAGCCACAAAGCATGCCACATGGGGAGCTGTGGCACCTTGGCCTCTGACCCATCATAGCTATGGACTTCCATGATGACAAGTGTCCATTTCAACCTGCTAGGAAGCTTTGCAGTAGACTTCTGCTTTCCCCTTGCAACCTAAAGCACCCTCTCAGTTACTAGCAGGACACCTAGTCAGTTTAAAGCCATCACAAATACTTGCAGCGCTTTTCTGATGAATACTACTGTACACCTGTGACACAGAAGGTGCTCATCTTGCTGCAGGTACTTCATTGCACATACATTTTCTTTTAAAACTGCTTCTCAAATCCTAAAATCATTGTGCTCTGCACACCCATACTGAACTTGCACTACAACGGAGATGAGGACATGCTTGTTCAGGTACAGAACAAAAAGGCTACTCTGATCCCTAGCTGCTTGTCACACAGCTGGAGAGCAAGAGGTGGCAGAAACCATCTGTGCAAGTGCAAGGAAGCTGTGGTACCAAGGAAGGTGACCTAAACACAAAGAAAGCACAAATTTTGTAGTAACCTGCATCAAATTTGCTTTGGAAGATAATAATGGAAAGGGGCTATGGTTGAAAGAGCAGCACTTTTGAGAAGACACTTTTAAAGTCAGGCACTCAGAACTTTTTCCCATTTTAAAAGATCTTTTTTTTCTGACACTAGAACAAGTTATTGTAAGTTGCAGACATCACACTCAGACGTTCTGAAACAGGGGACACTAATGATACCAAGTAGTGCAAGATCACCCCAAAGAGGAAGGCACTGAGGGTGTACCAGGCTGTATGAGAACATGCTGCTCCAATCCTGGCACTGCTGTTTGAAGGGCAACCCATAAAGGCCTGATGCACACTCTGGGCTGAAGCTAGGGGAGCTAGGGGAGGTTTTGGCTCTCTCATTCTATGAAAGGACCTGATGAATTGTGAGGGTCTCTCCATAAATTATATGAACATCACACCCACCTACAGGGCCAAAGGCATTCACTGCTTATCTGTAGCCCTGAAGGTCTATATACATGCAGAGGACATTGCCCAGACTTGAGCGTGAGGTGGGATAACATTTGTCAACAAAAGATTTCCCATCTGTCTCAACTACTAACAATCACCTGAACCCCTCAAAAGCCACTTGAAAAGACACTAGTTCTCAAACAGCAAATTAACTAACATCCTCCAAGCTGTTATTCAAGCTGCAGTACACACTGCTTCAAACAATGCCATTTATAAAGTGATAATGAAAGGAACTAGTCTATAAACCTTTCCTTAGCAGCAGGAGGGCTTAGGCTCCCAGGTTCACAAGTATTCAGTTTATTTGAAGCCCATCAGACTTGAGCAAAGAGGAACTAATCAAGGGAAAGAGTAGAGTAATCCTAAAAAAGCTTAACAAGACACTATTGAGCATATTTTTTTCTCCACCTATATTGACTTTGAAAGAAACAGAAACCAGCTTTCTACCTTTACTACATTAGTTCACGCTTGTTAAATGGAAATACAAAGCCCAAATGTGTTCAATAAAGCTAAAATAAGCATCCTTCTTTGTGAATGAATAAGTGAAGTAAGGATTCAGTTGGCAGGCTTGCTCTCTCAGGAAAGACCCATTAATACAAAAGGGGGGTTATCTGAGAAAAGTCTAAACTATGAATCCTAAGTGGTTAATCTCTGCTGCAAAAGAAAACAAGGCTGGTGAGATTTTTATGCCATGAGTGATCTTAAGCTTCAAGCTTGCAGACTAGTGCTACTCAGAGTGTTTCTGACGGGATAATTTCCTATGCAAAAAGACTGATTCATCAAAGAATTACTCATATCATGGCCAACATGCTCATTTCAATGGTTGTTCATCTGACAGGGCAACAAACCCTTCTGAGATGTTTTAAATGACCAGGTGTGATTTGATTTTCCTATTTTAAAATAACCATTCTTGGTTACTGTGGCCAGACAAATGTCCTGCAAAACTAGGCAGGACACTGCCTAGCAAAACAGCTCCCACTGTTGCAGCCTGGAGAGGGCTTGGGAGCATCCCAGCTCCCCAAGGTGCTTGCTGGCTTTGCCCTTTCCCTTTTCTTCTGTCATTTAGAGGACATGGAAATTCAGTCCCAGTACCTGACAGTAGCACTAAAAGTTTTACATCAACACGTTGATGCTCATGTCACTGGACAAATTATGCACATTTAGGGCCATAATCAAGGATCTTAGTGTGTAAATAAGTCCCTGCATCTGGTCAGCGGAGAGAGATGAAGACCTCAGAAGAACTGCTGGGGTGATCCCAAAGCCCTAGGTTAGGCAGAGAGAGGTGCTGAAAGCCAGCAGGAGAGGAGGCCCTGGGATTCACATGGAAAATAGATCATCTGATCTTAGTGCCCATTAAGATCAGGTGGTGTGATGATCAATGTTTGTCTCAGTCTTCACCAGAGCATGCCAAAGTTAGCAATTGCTCCGCTTTTCTCTTGATCATTTCCCTACACTCTCTCCAAAATTTCAGGATTTTATTTCATAAATATTGATATTTTAAAGCCCATTCTGTTTTAGACATAACGAGTAAGTTTTGAAACAATAAATCCATAAAAACTGCTGTATTTATGTGTCACCAGATTCTCCCTCTCTGACCACCTGATGGGTCAGATTTTCCATTAATATTAATACACGCATCCTTGCAAATGCAACGTCCATTTAATTGTTTAGGGTAATGTTTTGCAGGATGAAAAGAACAGCTTTCAAAATAGAGGAAAAATCCAGGGGAAGCGACCACATTTCACAGGTCAGTGGCTGGGATAGCAGGAGCTGCTGAAGGAGAACTGAAGGAACATACTTGCTCAGGGGCATTTTAGCACTCTTGTGATACGATACCCATATTCATCAGATGCAACAATCCCCTCTCCAGATGAAAAACACTACAGATCGTGTTCCTAATAAAACAGTCAATTTGCCTCCTTCTCTTTTTTGTTGTTGGCAGGAATTCCTTACAACCTCACCTCCCTGGGGCATGGCTTCCTCTTCCCCTTTGTTGAACAGGAGAAAACAAGGCTCTGTGCAACAACAAAGTCTCACTGGCCGGCCTCAGAGACATTCATGGCAGGTTTCAGACAGACCCAGGAAATTACTGTTGTTTTAGGTGCCCTGGTTATAACTAAGATAGAAAAAATGGTGTAGATGTGAAGTATGGTGAACGCACATTTCTGTCCTGACTAACATGTCTCAGTGAAAATCCTGACCCCTTCAGAATACCCCAGCAAAGCAGTTCTGGACAGACCTGTCAGGTGTCAGCAGAGGAAATCTAACTCAGCTTCCCCTACAGCTTCAAAAGATAACTATTTCAAACTTTGTGCCAGAGCTGAGGTTTGTAGCCCCCTCTGATACCACAGCCTTTGGCACATCTACACTAGGAAGGCAGAGCATCCTTGCTGAGTCCTATGAA
Organism: Scolopax mira; assembly: GCA_004320125.1. Classification (NCBI taxonomy): domain Eukaryota; kingdom Metazoa; phylum Chordata; class Aves; order Charadriiformes; family Scolopacidae; genus Scolopax; species Scolopax mira. The sequence goes on from BJBW01004188.1 coordinate 329,350, forward strand.
CTACGTGCATTCTGCCCACACTTGGCTTTGTCTTAGAAAAAGCTCAACTGTAGGTTCGGGCACAAAGATTACTTCACTTTCTGAGCTCAGGTTAAGACAGAAAAGAGGATGGGCCTGTTTCAGCTTGAGAACAAGTGTGCATTTTTGTTAAACTCACCACGTCAACAGGCACAGAGTGGCAAGACCTCAGCCTTTCCACAGAGTCTCCTGGACCTGTTCATACAGCTGGACCTCATTCAGTCCTTGCCATATCCCTCCAGCCCCATTCAGTGAGCAAGGAGATTTTTCTATGTTAAGTGCAGATGCCTTTAGTAGTCTCTGCTGTTAGTGTGGGGAATTTTACATTTAAAGAAGAAAATATCATTTGAATACAGAATATTTAGAGGTCATTACTAGAAAGCCAGCTACTTGAGGCTTCAGTTTTGTAATATTTCTCAAGTATTCACTAATGCACTTACACCTGAAGTAATTCAGTCTTTGTTAGCAGCCTTTTGTGTGACAATCACACAATGGTACTAAAGCCATTTCCTCTAAAGGAAGAAATTAAAAGTCTGATCTGCAAAAAAATGCTTGCAATTATATCAATAATTGGCACATGTGCAATTGCATATGCAAGCTCACAACCACATGGTGATTTTGATGTTACATTGGTAGATGCATTCCAGTTACCCTTTATCTGACTAGACCAATGGGCACTGACAGCACCCTGCCCAAGCTGAGAGGATGACTGATGCCAAAGATGTAAGAGGATGAGATGAGCCTAGTAATTAGACAGGCTGAAATTTCTTAAATTCATGTAACTGGAAAAAAAGAAATCTGTACAATACAAAGGAGGATAAATCACAAATAATAAAGCAAATATTAGCTTTTAAACAGCTACACCCACCCATAAAGGACAACACCACAATGACTTTTCCATAATGGTAGTTTCTTCTTAAGTCCCATCTGTTAGCAATTGCATTATGTCTTTAAATCATCAGGGCTGATATTTCATATAACACTTTCACTCATTGTTGTAACTTTGAATGTTCTCAGTATTCAAATAAATTGTTAATTATTTTATGAATCCTGCTAAATTATTGGATTTAGAGAAGTTGTATTTGCAAATGAGTTGCCTGTATTATACACTCTAACAGAACAAATGAGTACAGGGAACCAAAGGTGCTAATGTAGCTTTGTTTACAGCACTACCTGACAACTATATGAGAGACCTATTGGCTGATTTGGTTTTGTGCAAAAATGAAGAGTCAGCTGATTTTTGTTACAAAGAATAGGAATCACCGTTGTTAAATAAGTGACTGTCCTGGGGCTTTTCAGAACTGCTCACATCATACTTCAACCTACCAAGGGGAGGAGGGAGTCATTGTATGAATTACTCCTGCAATATTTCATGAGCTAGTAAATTTTCTATGGAAATTATCCAGCTTGATGAAAATGTCTGTATTTCAAACCTCACAAGAGTCTGATTTAGAAGAGAAATAGTGCTTGTTTACTGCAGCTTCATTGAAGACAGAGATGGAGAGAACCTGAAGTGTTGAAATGTTAACATTCCAAGAAAACTAATTATCATATTTTCACTTGCAAACTTCAAACATGCTGCTAATTAATCTCTGTGGAAAGGCTGTGTATGAATCAAATTATAATGTAAGTCAGATTATATGGGATGAGATGTATAACATGCCCTGCCACTGAGGAGAAATGAAATGGATTGCTTGCACAGAAATGACAAAAAACCCAAAGAGCTTGCTCTTCATTAGTGCGCCAATCTGTACCAGCCGGCTGATGACAGATTCACCCCAACGGAGTGTTGCAAACCACCTTGGATTTTCAAAAGTTTGCCTGTGGTCACAAATTATCTAGATGCAAGGAGAAAAAAAACCTATTTGACTGAGCAAACCTTGATGTGACACTTGCAGAGCTCTGTTGTGAAAACATCTTGAGGGCAATCAAGTGCCATTAGCACATGTCAATGAAGCTTCCCATGAATTACTACAAAAATTACAGTTAAGTGTACTCCTCCTCCATCACTGTCCAACCTCTCTGATAAAACAGTTTGGATATCTGTTGAAGCATTACAGAAATTAACACCTTTCTGCCAGTATAGTAATCAGAAGGATGCCAGCAGACGATTAATTTGGTCCATCTGCTCTAACACTTTTATATAATTCATGTATTGATTATAGGATTCAAAAGATTTGTTACCATTCAGTCTGGAAATAGTATATTGTGCATATAATGGGACAGCAAAAGAGACTTGAACAAATCAGTTGTCATTGAGAAAGGAAACAAAATGTATATTCTCTAAATACAAGATCATGTTTATAACCTAAGTAAATTCCATGGAGTTTGACTAAATCATTTTGTTTTCCACTTACAGTTTGTCACATGAGATATCACATGGCAATCAGAAAAAAAGAATGCCATTAAGTAGCTCATAATATTTATCTCTGCATATTTTAGTCTTCCTTTTATTATTTTTTTTTTTATTCTATTAACTTATTACTATGCAACTTTCAGATTCAGCTTGCATAGCTGTTTGGGTTTTTTTGTATCTATTTTTCATGTCTTTTTTATTTTTCTTCTTTAAGATGAATTACAACATGGAATCAAGAAAGTCCTGTGCAGTGTTACTCTACTGACTCAATTTCTAGTGCTGTTTTCATTAGTTTACTTGTTGATTATATTTGTCCTACTGTTGTTGTAATTTATTACAAGGCTTCTTTTTTGTGTGTACATCTGTTTAAGCAGTTTCATTTGTTAGACCTATCTACCCAGGCAAAAATAAACTTTTTCTTTATCTAGGCTGCATTATACCTTGTTTTCCACAGCTTGCACATACATACTTTGTGACAAATTACTAATCAACTGTTGTGAGGTTTAATGACATGCTTGGGCATGGTCAGCATAGCTGGCTATTCCAGATGCTTCTGACCATTCTCCTTTCCCCTCTTCTTTTGACCCACGACTCCCTGAGGACTAAATAGTCTAAAAGAACAGCAAGGGAAGTGTTTCAGAACCATCTGCCAATTTGATCCTATACAGTTCAAGGCCTCATGGTCTCATACAGCAATCATTTTATTTTAAATATAAGAGATGACGGAATGCTACACTCTTTCTTGACCTTACATTATGATCTATTTTCTCTAACATCCCATTTCTGGGCTGAGCTGTTCCTCTGCTCATCTCATGACTTTAAATGTCTATTTAATCTTCAAAAAAATACAGACTCTGCCTTCAATAATTTATCCCAGATGAGAATCTGACCTCATATACACAGATCACATAGAAGTTCAGTGAGACATGGCCCTATTTCCTCCCTTCGCCTTTGCTTACACAGACAGATGGAAATTCTGTTCCTAATGAAGTCAGTGCAAGTTTTGCTGCTGACTGCAAAGGAGTCAAGGTTTCCCTCCTACAATTTCTACAGCAAATAGGTGATTATTTCTTATTGCCTAGTCTTGTCATCTCAAAGTGTTGAGCTGAATTGTCCTAGACTAGTGGAGGGGTTTACTTGTACTGGTTTGAAAAATTGTGCATTACCTCAGATCAACATAGTGATTTATTCATACTGGTGCTTAACAAATGAAATTCTATATTACTGCTAGTTTTTCTGGATATGCTCAAAGTTGGTCTTGCTACTGCTTTCTAGTATCCTACTGTACCCTTACAGCAAACGTCATTTTGATACTTCTAAAGAATCAAGTCTTTGATTCTTTAGACTTCCTAGAGTCTAAATTGCTGGAGACACTGTACTGAGAGCTCCAGTGAGCAGATTCAAATTTTTTTACAATATGGGTTAAGGTTAGGAAGAAGAAACCTAATAGTGAGTTCACAAATTGCTAGGCTTCTAAAAAATCAGTGATACTAGTTTTGGGAAAAAAAAAAACAAAACCAAAACACAAATCAAAATTATAACACCATATCTTCTACTGCAGCTTGAGTGATCTCAGCCATTCGTTATTTTTAAAAGATATAATACAGAGCACATGAGGTAGAACTTACATATCGAAATTATAACTCATAGTCAGAAAGAGTTTGCAAACAAAAGAGTGGATAAATAAAAAGGAAATCTACACTTTCTTTTTTTCACTTTCTTAATGTATTTTCATTTCTCCATTTGCAGACCAATGACAATTTAATAAGCAATTTCATAAGGCTCATGAATTCTCAGAGGAGAATTCTTTTAGGCTAACAAAAAATAACATGGTTGAATAGCTACTTTTTTCCCCCAACAACTTGTTTTAACTGGCATTTCTTTGAATTTATTTCCATTTTCCTTGGCATGGTTGTGTCTTCTGCACAAATTCCTGAACTGCTTTCCACCTTGTTCTTTGCTGAGTTTTCTTTCAGGACCCCACAGTTCTCTACCATGGTATAACCACTTCTAGCTCATTTCCTCTTTTTTTTTTTTTTTTTAATATAATTTTTTTAACCCAAATACCCTTGCCACTTTTTACCTATTTTTTGGAAAATGAGCTTCTTGAAAGGCAACAGCAAAATTTTGATTTGTGTTCATAAGGAAATTTCACCCTGCAACTTCAGAGAGGCCAGATTTAAGATGACCAGACCTGTTAGATCCTCTGAGCCAGGCTGCCATTCAAAAATTGGCCTGGTCTCCCCGTCCATTTCTAGATGTTATCTTTCTCCAAAAGGAGGCAAGAAATTGCACTCAGGGTACTGCTGAACCTTCAAACAGAAAATACACCAATGATGCTGTCAGTGGGGTTTTCTTAGTCTTTTTTGAATTACACTACCATCAACTTATGCGAGTGGATCCAAAGAGCTTGATTCTGAGATTTTGCATCAGGTCAGGGTAAGGGATCCTCCTTTTTCTGTTTCTAATATCGAATGACAAGAAAGCCATGTGCCCATTTCCATTTCGCACCATGTACTATGTCCCGCATTTTCCTTGGTGTAGCACCTGCTCTCAGAGGACTTCAGTCTTTGCCTTTGGCTCCTCTCTATCCACCACCCACCTGTCTTTGCAAACCCCTTCCATACTCCCACACAGGGGCAAACCCAGGATCCTAAGGAGACACAGATTGCAATGACCTTAGGTGTGGTACCACCTGCCTGCAGCAGCCTCCGCATGTGGCTGAGCAGCTTTGCTGCAGCACAGACTACCTGGAGGCTCATGGAGCTTCCTCTAAGACACAACAAAAAGTTAACCTCCTGTTGGTAAATGGGTTAAATGACTGACTCTCTGCCAGCTCTCCTAACACCTCCTAACATCTCCTAAGTCTGGCATAGGTTTCCTCTCTTGCCACTGTTGATTCTACTAGCAAGGGCAGGATTTTGCCCTCAACTATTCACAAGTAATTAATGCATTATTGAACAGGAATAAATAGATAGCAATTAAATAACAAGTATTAATGACTTATTTATTAACATATTAATAGTTGGCCTGAGAGTAATAAATGCAAATTAGTGTAAAGTGGTACCAAAAATTGTGTCGATAATAGGCCCTGAAGTAATCTTGTGTGTTCAAGATAATTACAAATATATTTCCCTTTCAAAAAACTACTGCCGGGTAATTTTTTATGGTTTTCTACAATATCATTTTAGAATTAGAAAATTAGCCCTAGTCTCATTAAAATAATTTTGCAGTGCATCAGGCTTTATTTCAAGTGTAAGTTTCACATTATCTGCTTGCCTATAAAGCTTGCATTTTCTTAGAAATCCTCTCTATGTGCAAATGTTTTGGGCCCATGCTTGGTGTATACAATGGTTACTGTTTGTACAACTTTTGTCATCATTAGTAGTATTATGTAAAAAGTCCCACTGCAAGCAGTGATGGTACCTTGAGGACTAAATTCAGTAAAAATCACTGAGGACCAGAATTTTTCCTTTTTACCCTTGCTGACAGCAATTCACCCAATCGGCTTTAAACATAAGCAAAGCGATGCACCAGGCACTGCACATCTGACAACTGATCCAGCCACAACAGATCTCATTCATAAAATAATCCCTGCTTACAACCTGTTTTACTAGAAATACTTTCCTCTTTTTTTTTTCCTTTTTTAAAATTTTTTTCTTACCTGTTTGGGCAAAAGAAAACCTCATTGACGCTTTTATCAAATCTACGAAGAAAAACCAAACCCCAAGTCCTGACCTCATCACTGATCTGCTGTTATCAAGGACAAGTTAATGTATTCCTGTCTGTCATTGGTCCTGATATTCCCAATTCTGGAATTTGACATACATTTAACATGTGCCCATCTCCAATAAAAGATCAGTAAATATTTAGCTTTTCCTACATATTTGTAGCAGGTTGAGGAATGAGGGCCCAGGCTTCTTCCTAGCAGAGGGTCCCCAGAACACTGTTTCTGCAAATGTTTGTTTCTACAAATGATTCTGTAGGAGGTATTTTTACTTCTTTGCAGCTCTCCTCATTAAAGACATTGTAAATGACCCCTTCCAAAATAATCTGGATGGTAGGGGTGTTTGGTGGCTCCCTCCCTACAGTGCCTTCCAAACCTCTACGTAAATGTGATTGTGGCTGTGTAATCTGTGTACCTGGAAATATAATTCGTTTTGTTGCTAATGAAGGTCCTACGGCACAAATTTATTAAAGGTATACTTTTCCATGGGATAATAATTGGGTCGATAATATTAAACTCATAGGCTCATTATTTAATTGCAAGGGCAGATTATGAATACAGCTTCTAAAATGTATTTTAATGAAAAACACTACATCCTGACCTAATCATATCAACCTTATGCTATCTAATTAAGGATGCAAAAAATCATTAGAGTTGCAAAATATTAGTTCCAGCTCCATCAGGCTGCTAGCTGCCCCTTCATGAATATATATATTTTTTTACTCTATGATAAATAGTTAATGAGGTAAAAATGACAAAATTTGCATGTAGGCAAATTAGTTTAATAGAGTGATGTCTTCCTGGTCTACAGAAAGTGACCTTTTTCCTATCAAAAGAATGACTAAAAATACTTTGAAATGATGGCATGGATGTCATTCCAGAGATGACAAATCGCTTCTCTGAACAATATAAAAATTATAAAATGCAATAACCTTAAATTCTCATCATACTGTAAATGTGTCCTCTGCTGCTGCATTTATCAATTTAATAAAAGGAAATTAAGCATATTATAAAATACCCATTTATGGGGCAATTTTTAATCCAGGGAATAAAAATGAGAAGCACATGGTTAATAGCAAGAAAATATTGCAAAAACGTAGACCTATTTTTTCCAGGAGGTTTGACTGACTATTTACTTGAATGACCTCCATTTAAAATATATTTTTTATATGGAGTGATGTAAGATATGGCAGTCTCATGCTTTCCTTTATAAAAATTGCTCACAGTTAATTTGGTATCTTATTTAAAAATTAACACATTAATAATGCACGCAATAAGGCCTAGTGATGTGTCTTCCATACTGATTACTTTGTACAATTAGACATACAAAAAGAAAGGGACAAGATAAATACCTTATGCAAATTCATGGCAGAAAAAAAAAAAGGGTCTTTCAGTATCTGCAATGCCTAGGATCATAAAAGACCTGAAAACATGGTTCCTGGTCTTGCGAGGAAGTCCAGGACCATGTTCTCTCCATGTGGAAAACATATTTCTGGAATGGACCAAGTTTTTGATACAAACTAGATTTGCCAAAGAGCGAATGATGGTTCTCTTGTCCATTGAAATAATATAAACAAGAAATTGGAGCAGAAGGGGAAGATTTCAGGTCTCTGAAGAACACTGGTTCTATTTTCACGGTGTTTGTGTTTTGCACAGACAGCTTGGGGGTTTTGGACAAGTCTCCACTCACAGAGTTTCCTCATTGTGAGGCAGATCCTGCACCCAGTGAAGTAGATGAGAGATATCTGACTGATGCCAATGATGTAAATTTCTGCATCCTTTCTTCATTATTCCTATCTCCTTATATCATATAGTCTGTACCAGTATGTTCCATAGAGAACAGGAATGTTCGACACTGTCAGAGCCTGGCACTTGTTTAGGACTGATATAAAGGAAAAGCCATGAAACTCATGCAGATGTAGACTGAATAGGAATCAGAAACTTGGGCAAAAGTGTGCATCACTCTGTTTTGTCAATGAATCGTGCAGTGCTCCCTAGGCAGCACAGGGGAGTATTCTCTGTACTCTGACTGCATCCTCCCTCCTGCTGGATCTGGCTGAGGCTGGGTCCATTTTAAAGGATCCCAGAGCAGGATCAGGTACTCGTGTTTCAATATGTCATTTCATACATGCCAAGCTGCATGCTGAGAGCAAAACTAGGCACTTATATATGTTTTCCAATATTATGTTCTCTTAAGTATATCTTATTACAGCAGTGGATATGCCTTTCTACTCCACTCTGGTGAGACCCTACCTGCATCCAGCTCTGGAGTCCCCAGCACAGGAAAGGCAGGGACCTGTTGAAGTGGGTCCAGAGGGCAGCCACAAAAATGATCAGAGGGATGGAGAACTTCTCCTATGAAAACTGGCTGAGAAAGTTGGGGTTGTTCAGCCTGGAGAAGAAAAGACTCTGGGGAGACCTTATCGAGGTCTTTCAGTACTCGATGGGAACTTAGAAGAAAGATGTGAATATACTTTTAAGCAGGCCCTGTTGTGATAAGACAAGGAATAACAGTTTTAAACTAAAAGAGAGTAGATTTAGACTAGACATAAGGAAGACAACTTTTACGAGGGTGGTGAAACACTGGAATAGGTTTCCCAGAGAGGTGGCAGATGCCCCATTCCTGGAAACATTCAAGGTCAGGTTTGACAGGGCCCTGAACAACCTGATCTAGTTGAAGATGTCCCTGGTCATTGCAAGGGGGTTGGACTAGATGAACTTTAAACATCCCTTGCAACCAAAATTATTCTATGATTCTATGACAATCCAGATTTCTTCCATTTAGGGGCAGGTTATTTGTATAGAGTAATTTTTCTTTCAATTCTTTTCCATTTGCCTTTACCCCATCCTCTCCCCCTTCTCCCCTCTCCCCCCATTATTTTTTTCCAACCCCCACCACCTCAGCCCCACATCCTGCCCTTTCTGTACTGCTGTGAGAAATTATATCCTGGTGATATCATTAGAAATAGATTCAGCACCTGAAACAGAAAAGTCTGCAGTTGCCTTATCCACCACTTTTTCCATACAGCACTGATAGTCCTGGCATGTAAAATGAGGTCCAATATGTATGTGCTTTGTTTGACCTTACTTAACATTTAAGAAAAGTAAGAGAAGCCAGTCACCAGTGGCTATGCTTTGACTTACTGTAGAAAGATTTAAGTGCAACAAAAGAGTGGTTTTGCTTACTGGGGTAAAGCAAAGGAGTCCTATCTGTATAAAAAGTGTGAATATCTGGGGCAGATGTCTGTGGTAGCACATTCACTCATTTATCATACCTTTTCCCTCCCCTCTGTTGAAATGCAATGTGGTGCCCTGCACTTTCCCACAAAAATTAAGCTTACGCAGTATCTCTTTTTTCATTCAATCAGCACATTCACCTTTTTCTTTTTCCTTTCAGGGTCCAAACTGTCATCACGAAAAAAAAAGTGGAAAATAATTACAGCTGTGCCAGATGTTTATAGCAGTGTGTCGTGGTTTTGACCGAACTGACCAACCAG
>BJBW01004189.1:0-31214 GCA_004320125.1 Scolopax mira
CCTCGCAGTGAAGTCCTTTCTCCCCGTTTCGTCACAGAAATGAGTCTTAAATTCCTTTCAGGGGGGAAAATAATAGGAGCTGTGTGTCAGGGAGGTCATCGAAAGAGGACCTGTTTGGAGTTCTTCTACTGACCATTTTATATCTAAGCAGTGCCAGGAGCTACACAAAGGCTTTTGGTTGTATTTAACCCATGTGCACTTTGAGGACAGAATGCTTTCAAGAGGCAGCAACAGCTCAGCAAAGGAGACAGGCAGAAATACCCAGGACCTATATTTCACTTCTCATCTAGAGATGTTTGCAGGCAGGATACCCAAAGTCTCTCTCTCTCTCTAATAAAGACCTGAATTTTAAGCAGCATTATTATGCCAGACTCACCGTAACACCTGAATTTGACCTGAGGTTAAGGTGACACCTTCATAAACATAGCACTCTTTGCTTCTTTAAACCTTCCTCTGCCCTTACCATCAATCTCATTTTGTATTTCTCTACAGACATATGTGAAACAGAAATACAGGCTGTGCATATCCCAAATTCCTGAGGTCCCAATCTTCTCTTTGCTTTTTTAGACAAAGAACATAACTATAACAGATAGAAAATTCAGTGGTTTAAAATTCATTTTAGGAAGGAATCTCTCTGTGTAATTGAAATAAGAAATGACCTGAGTGTCTTTTATTTTGTATCTTTGTTTTCAGGCATAAACAACATCCTGTGAGGAAGGCAACTTTTAGTTCTTATACAGGAAGCTTCATGCTGTCCATGAATGAGTGGTTTGTATCCAAAGGAATTCCACGTATCAAGAGAAGTACTAGAAATCACAACCATAGCAGGATGTTAATGCCCTGGGTATAAAAATATAATAAGGTGTGGTGGTTGTCATGGTGAATTTCCATCTCACTGGACACTTGCAAATACCTGAGAACAATGGTTTGGAAGTGGAAATGCAAGGTACTGTTTAGAGGGAGGTTTTTTTAAAAACACTTTTTCTCTGTGTTAAATAAATTCTTTTTTTTTTTTCCAGATTGTCTCTTCTGATGACAGGTTTAAAAAAAATAGACTGAAGATATTGAATCCCTTATTTGTAAAGAAAAAAATCCCTCTTTATATTTCTGTCAGCAGACCTGATCTTATTGAGTCTATGAACTTTCAGGAAGTTTACTCCATGGAAAGACTTCAGGAATCTCTAATATTCCTTGGGCATAACATAAAACTTGTGTGAATAGTTCATTTGAAGAACAATAGAGAATAACAAATAATAGTTCCTTTTGAAAGGATCATCAATAATTTTTAACTTGAAAAGTAAGAGGGACCCTGAGGACAAGCTACTGTTTCCTTTCAGAGAAAATACAGGATTCATGTACAATGATAACAGGAATCAATTGTAACAGTGATAACTGTACTATAAAGGTGGCCTTGTCACTCATACAGACTTGTGTGATGATGCATCTCCTTGCAAAATTTACAAAGTTGTTAGATGCCATCTAAACAATTAGATTGAAGACATGTATCCTTCTGTATTACCAGGACCTTCCAAGGTGTGACTTTGCTTCCTGACCACCCATTGCAGGATGATCAGAGTTAATGTGATAAGCTGCATGCATGAAGAGACCCCTGCCAAATGCAAATTCACATGGCTATAAACATGCATGTTACTCCAACATTTGCCAGCGTGAGTGAGGATGTGATCCATACACAGAATCAGACCACTGCTTTTGCCTTGTCCTGCAGCAGGGTGCTGCTTTCAGGTACGTAAATAGTGCTTAGGAGTCTCTCATCAGACATAGAAATTAGGGTCAGTAGCAAGCTGGTACTTCATGTCCCAACAGTCCTGCATAAACAGGTAATTGACCTGTAGCACTCTTCGCCGTAGCACTTGTTTTCCTCTAGCAAACATCCCCAGAACAAATACCTGCACATCCTATAATCTTCAAAGTTCCTATGTGCATGGTGTGATGAGTGGGAAAAGGAGAGCCTCACTTTGTTATGCTTTTTCACCCAATGCTGTGTGATCAGTGCAGAGATGAAATGGAAGACTAGCCCTTCACAGAGATGTTATTCTGTTCCTGAAATAATTTTCAATATCCATGTCCTTTCCTGGCAGAGACCTACTCGGGGATGTACAATAGGTTGTCAGCATGTGTGGGAGCAGCTGTTTCCCAAAATATACCCAAACTGAAGCATTCACTTTTGCGCTGCCTTGGCACTTGACTTGTCAAGATGCATGCATCTAGGGAGATTTTTCAGGCTCCTTGCAGGGAGGTGGGGTAAGCCCATGCCATTGCAAAGGGAAAACTAAGGGAATCACACTCACATAAAAAGTGTCTCACACCAGCAACAGCAAGTTAGATATAAAGAAATTAGATCATCCTACAGTTTCTGTACTGGCATGCTGGTTTGTGTACTAGTTCAGAGCCCTGCCTGCTTCACCAATAGCTGAGTCACAAATTGGTGGCAGGATTGCACTTAAAGTAAGTGATTTGACAGGTCCAGCACTTTGCTCTGGCCAGTGTCTAGAGGAGTAAGAGGCAGTGGGGACACAGGCTTGCCAGGAAAGTCTCAGTCAGAGATCACAGAACCACTGCAAAAAACAGGAGGGGAAAGAGTTGTGTGACACTTGAACAGCCAGTTTGGGAGATTTTGGGAAATGCTATACAGGACAACTACCCAAATAGCATAGCAATACCTTCTGTCTGGCACCACATGTAATAGTAGCATTTCACCTGATCAGACAAACCTGCCATATGGCAACCTTCTTCACACCCCTGTAATTACCCATAGGGCCAAGGCAGAAAAGAAATCTGGGGCTAACTAATTGGGCTTGTGACCACTTTCTACCAAACTAAACCTGAACTATCCTTGAAGAAAAGAATTAAGACAAGGTCAGGAAGTCATGATTTAGGAACAGAAGGAGCAAAAGCAAAAAGCAACCCAAGAAGATAAAAACCAAAGGGATGGATGACAAAAAAACAGAAGGCAGAAGATAGAGATTGTTTGAGAAATGCACTGGAAAACATCTGGGAAATGTTAGCTGGAAAAAATGCTGCTTCCATGTCATGAGAAGGTGGAAAGGAGACAAGACATCTTGAGCAATTTCTCAGACAAGTGGCTGTCTTATCAGCAAGAAAAAAGTGAAGACAAAGCAGAACGCAGAGTAGGAAATGGGCCTCAGCAGGACAAGAAAGCAAGACATTGTAGGATGAAATAACAGTCAGGAAGGGCTTGTTTTAAAATCTCAGCACCTAATTCATTAGGAATTTGTCCCAGTTTGAGGTAAAACCAAACCAATTTTGTGTTCTGTAATTTCACATTTTAGTTAGGCCTCCTCTAACTCTCTGAAATTAACAGCATATTGTGCAGCAAACTGCTCGTTCTCAGGATGATAAGGCCAATGTTTGTGCTACATGCCAAGGAATGGTATGCAGAGAGGCCCTTGCTTATACTTATTGCTATAACAACCAAGGTCAGCCAATTTTCATTATTTGCCCCTTAGAGGGTTGGAAACGGAAAAGCGTGGAGGAATCACACCTGTGGGAAGGAACAGACAAGACAGGTGACCCAAACCTGACCAACTGGGTTATTCCATCCCATCTGCCCCATGCTCAGTATAAAAGCTGAGGGGTCAAAGGGTCAACTGTCTTTCTTTGATGGCCAACGACTGAAGAGAACCCTGCCTTTGATCTTGATCCGTGTGTTCCTGACTCCAGAGCTGGAATTCAGTTCCCATCCATTGCTGAGTCCAGTCTGGGACTTCCCCAGTGCCTGCCGGTGACAGGACTGTCACCGTATCAGCTTGGTACGGTTTTGTATATATTGTAACCATTTCATTATTTTCTTCTTTTAATTTTAATAGTAATTATTCAAAGTAGTTCAGTTCATTTTAAACTTCTGTATCTCCTTATCTCTTCCTCTTCTCTCATTTGGAGGGTGAAGAGCCATCTGTCGGTCTGATTGCAGTGATTTCAGATGAAACCATGACAGATTTCAACAGTGACCAGTATTCAACAGATTCTAGATCTACAAACTAGGAACCTAAGATGAGACCAGTTTGATGAGTAACCAGCTGAGACCAGATCTACTTTTCAAGGCTACAGAAAGAAGGAGATTTCTCTAATCATCAAAACCAATCCTGCTACCTCAGGCAAACATACCACTGAATCCTTTCTGTCAATCTACAGAAGGGAAATGAATCTTACATTGTCTTTCACCATTTTCTCAGCCATGATCACAGTATCAAAGAACTAACAAACCTGCCACGAGATATTGCAAAGAGAACAGATAAGCTTGGTTTCAAGGTCTTCATGATGGTCAAAATCTGATCAGAGGCTGGAATGAAACCTGATTGTGAGGTCGTGCATCAAAATTGTGGCTTCAAAAGAAACCACCGACTTTCTTCTTCCTCTGCACTACCATCATCAAAACCATATCCTCTTTTGTACCCGCAAAAGACATACTTTCAAGCAGATGGAGAATTAGAATAAGGAGGGTGATATCTTGGGCAACTTCTTCAGCTTAGAGTCCCAGCCTATACTAGCTTAATGTGTTTGTGAAATTACAGCCTACACCTCATGATTTTATCCAATACAAGAAAAGTCTGCAAGATCATGTGTAAAGACAGGAAAAAAGGTAGAATTGAAGTCTCGTGCGTAATAGGTGAATTAAAAGGGAAACCAATTCTCTCTGACAAATTCAGGTGTAAATTTCAGACAACTCCCAGTTTAAAGCTGTGTGATGAAGCAAGTATCTGAACAAGGCACTGAGCAAAGCAAAGAGAATTAATGTCCTCTAAACAGGGACTGAGAGCTGGGGCTAGATTCCTGATGTGCTGTGTTTAGGTTATTCAACATTCTACAACATTCAACATTAGGTTATTCTACATTCACATTGAAAATGGGAGCAAAGGATCATATAACAAATGTTTTGACAAATCCTTTCTCTCATGAAATTTGATAACTTTTCAGCCATGTAAACTGCATGCTGCAGTTCCAATCATGCAATCTAGACTGTCCAGATGAGTTAGCGTTATGTCTTATATGAGTTAATTATATCACTTTTATATCACTTTTTAGTAGACTACTTCTTAGATTTATCAGATATTCTGTACTAAGAGAAATATACCTTTTTGCTTTTCAAAGTCCACTTTGACCTTTCCAGCTTTCATCAGTTTAATTTATCTGCAGTATTTGGCTCCTGAGTATCCTTTTCTTGCTTGGGATTATGTTTTTAATGCAGGTGGTTCAACTGAAATAGTTGTTTCTAGCTTTCCTGTAGGTTTAAAATATCCAAGACTATGAGATTGCATTACACTGCACTTAGCCAGGCAGAGGACACCACAAAGAGAGACCCGGAGAGGGAGAGAGGGTGAGACAGAAAATTTACCACAGTAAACACTTTGGTGTTTCATCAAGTAATGTCATATCTAGAGTTTGCCCACATTTTATCATAAGTGCCTGAGAGTTTATTTCTTATTCTAATTATTCCTCTATATTTCAGCATTCTTCACTTGTGTAAACATACTAAAGTTCAATCTCTGTCCATAAATATTCCTCTTCAGCCTCCAGACTCAGTTTAGGAGTCTAATTTTGGCTATTACATGTAAGGACCTATTTTTTATTTTCAGAAATCAAGCATGCCATCTGAAATTCTCACACACACTATTCATTATTGCAGTCACTCATGGAAGATACTCAAATATTCCTAAAGCACCTTCAGGACTGATGAGAAAGGCCTGTGAATATCTACAGCGAATCAAGATTAACTACAGAAAATTCACAAACATTTGCCAAAATTGTCATGAACTAGAAGCGGGTAAATGACTGTACTTTATTATAAAAATTTTACACTATAAATGACTTTTTAATTCACTATTTATTCGGAAGATGCGGGTCTGGAAGGGAGAAACAACAGACAGATTTTAAAGAGCTTGAGAAGGAATATCAGCTCCCTCTGTGGAGCTTATCAAATAATTAAGAGTAAATATTACAGTTGATTAACTTTATTTTTATCTGTTTACAAATTGCCTTGAACAGCTTACAGTTAATTACAGCTAAAGCCAGATATGATAATGTAGACAAATATTGAAGAGGGGGTTTTAGACCTGGAATTTTTCTTCTTTTTCTTTTTCCACAGAAAACAAAGGTATTCCTATAAAAAAAAATAGGATACTTTTGAGAAATATTTTAGGCTGCAAAACAATAACAGTCCATCTCAATATACGTAAAATCAAGTAAGCATGGCAGACACTAGTATGGATAAACACAAAGATCCTGACTGAGCTCAAACACAGAAAGGAAGTATACACAGCAGTCAGAAGCAAGAGCAGGCTACCTGGAAGAATTACAGAGACATTGCTCACCCACATAGATATGGGATCAGGAAACTCGAAGCTCATCTGGACTTTGAAGGCCAACAAGAAATGTTTGTATAAGAAAATGGTCAGCAAAAGAAAGACTGAGATGAGTGCATGCCCATTTCTTAAGGCAGCAGATCTAATGAAAAGATACATAGGATGTACTGAAGTATTCATTGCCATTTTGCCTCAGTTTTGCCTGGAAAGGCTTGTACTGAGGTCCCTAAGCTTCCCAGCACAGTCTGTGGGAGATAAACTGGACCCACAGAAAAGGAAGGCGGGGATAGGTATCACTTAGGCATATGCAAGTCCATGGGTCCACATGGAAAACATCCAGCAGGATGTAGATACCATTGCAAAGCAGGTCTCTCTCATGTTCATTCCCCATTACAAGAAAAATTTTGCATTCTGGAGCCAGTCCTGTATAGGCCACTACGATGATCAGGGAGCTCAATGACATAACATATCAGGAGAGGCTGAAGGAAGTGTTTAGCCTACAAAAGTGAAAGAGAAGGAGAGGCTTCCCTGTGCTCTGCAACTACGAGGTCAGAGAGTACCGAGAAGATGGACCCAGACTCCTCTCAGAGGTGTATGGTAATAGGACAAACTGTAATAAACACAAGTTGGAACATGGGAAATTCACAATTCAGTCAGACACAGGCCTAAGCATTCTGATCTGCTTAGGGTGCTTTGAACAGGTAGTTGGACTACATGACCTCTGGAGGTCCTTCCCAACCTAAATTACTCTATGCCTCTGCGACAGGATTTTCCATTAGAATAGATGCAGACAAGTCTTGCAGATAAGGCCTGAGCTGAGCTCCCCTTACTGAAAAAAACCAATTTTGCCTAGACCTGTACTGGTTTTTAGAATGTCCTGATTAGCTAGCCTAGTCCTAAAGAAACACCCTTCCCTGCGATGTCCTCACTAAAACTACAGTGAGGTCTTGACATATCCTTGCACACCAGCATTAGGTTGTGGGATGGGAAGGGAAGGGAAAAGGGAAAGGAAGCTGAATATCCAGCTATTCCAGTGAAAGGAAAAAAATCTAGCTACCAGAACTAGTGCAACCATAGGTAAAACAGTTCTCTCCTAACTTTTCTAGTAAGTGTTATAGGGAGTTTATTTTTCCACATGGAAAACTATCCTCTAGGTACTTTTGGGTCATTTAGGAGCACAGTCCTTGAGGTAGTTACAGAGGGTATCTTCCAGCAGGAGTTTTGGGAAAATCTGCTATGTGGTTTCTTTTAAAAGAACTTTTCCTCCCTGATAGGGAAGTGTCTGACTTGCAGCACAGCAAGCACATCTGGAATCCCATTGGACCATGCCTACATGGAGGACAGAATAGAATTGCTCCCAGGGAAGTGTTTTGTCAAAAGCGCCAGCAACGCAGCCCTTTCTGCTCATCTGCTGCTATTCATTGCACTTAAGACCTGGCTGATCACTCTGTGGCTCTATGTCAAAAACAAGGTAAACTGTAAACTGCTTTCCTCAGTGAAAGTATAAACAAAGGAGCAAGTTTGTATATTGTTTCTCTAAGTGAGCTTCTCTCTGCAAGTGAAAAACTATTTAGTGTTACTAGTGCAGCTCATGCTACGTATTTTAGTATTACACCCTTGTAGCTCCCCTTCCTTGAACTCTGTTAGCTGTCACACAAAACCAGAAAAAAATGTCATCCCAGCCCTTAGTGCTTAATGTTTAAGCATGAGACAGGAAAGAGCCTGCAGGAAGCAATGAAACATTTTTAGGTAGTCAGTGTCAACAGCTGTGGTCTCGGTATAGCACCAGCTTCGTCAATGTCAAATATATTATTTTTATCTTCCTCCTAAGCATGGAGAAAAGTCCTCTGTGAAGATGACTAGGAATTGTGACTGAGGAAGATAAAGGTGCTGTATAATCATGCAAGGATAGGATTAGAAAAGCAAAAGACCATCTGGAATTTAATCTGGTGAAGGCCAACAAGGAAGGATTCTACAAGTACATAAATGAAAGAAAGGGTAGGAAAACGTGGGCTAACCACTAAATGGAGCCAGGACCATGGTGCTAAAGCAAAAGGTCAAGGTACTCAATACCTTCCTTGCATCAGCCTTTAGAAGTAAGACTAGCATTCAGGAATTCTAGGCTCATGAGACCAGAAGGTGGATATGCGTCATGTTAGGAAACACTTAGACAAATTGGATATACAGAATTCAGTAGGGCCTGACAGTTTGCACTCACAAGTGCTAAGGGAAGCTAGCAGATATCATTGGGAGACCACTTTTAATTGTCTTTCGCCCTTTGAAAGGGAGACATTTTGAAACTAGGAGAAGTTCTGAGGATCAGAAGAGAGCAAATGTCAAATCTATCTTCAAGAAAAGCATGAAGAGAGAGCCAGGGAAGCACAGGCTAGACCAGCTCTCCTCAGTCTGCAGAAGGTGATGCAACAACTAATCCTGGAAACCATTTCTAGAAACATGAAGGACAAGAAGGTGATCAAGAGTAGTCAGCATGGATTTACAAAGGGGAAGTTATGTTTAACCAATTTGATAGTCTTCTCCAACAAGGTAACTAGCTTGGTAGATGAGGGGAGAGAAGTGAACATTGTTTACCTTGACTCAGGTCAGCTTTTGACACTGGCTTTCATAATATCCTGAAAGAAAAACTGTCAAAAAAACAGATTAGATAAGTAGGCACTGAAGTGAATTAAAAACTGGCCAAATAGCTGACCCAGAGTTTTGTAACTGACACAAAGTTCAGTCACCAGTGATCTACCCCCTGTCTGTACTGGGGCAAATACTGTTTACTATCTTCATTAATACTCCCATCAACTAGGTTGAGTGTAGCTGCAACAAGTCTGCAGAAGACACAAAAGTGGGAGAAGTAGATAATACAACAGATTGCTATGCTGCCATTCAGAAGGACATCAATAGACTGGAGAAATGGGACAACAAGAATCTTACAAAATTCAACAGAGGGAACAACAAAGTTCTGTATCTGAGGAAGAGTAACCCCAGACACTTGAGCAAATCAAGGAAAATGATTCTTCCCCTCTACTTAGCACTGGTGAGGCCATACTTGAAGTACTGTGTCCTGTTCTGGTCTCCTCAGTACAAGAGAGACATGGACATACTGGAAAGAGTCCAATAATGGGCCATGAAGATAACTAAGCAACTGGGGCATCTGTCATGTGAGGAAAGACTAAGAGAGCTAGGACTGTTGAGCCTGGAAAAAAGAAGGTTTGGAGATCTTATCACTATGGGGAGTAGAGATGACAGAGCCATGATCTTTTCAGTGATGCCAAGTGGCAGTACAAGAGGCAATGGACACAAATTAAAATACATGACATTCCATCTGCACACAAGAACAGACTTTTTTATTGTGTGGCTGGCCAAACACAGGGACAGGTCACCCAGAGAGGTTGTGAAGTCTCATTCTTTGGAGCTTTTCAAGATCTGACTGGACACAATCCTGAGAAAACTGCTTTAGCTGACACTGCTTGGGCAGTGGGGTTGAACTGGATGATTTCAAGTGGTGTCTGATAGCCTCAACACTTCTATGGACAGCTGTAGAATAGGGAGGCTGTACAAAATCTGCCAGCTTTGACTGCAATTTTGTCAAAGAAAGATGTTCTTCTGCTTGCACATTACTCACAATTTTCTCAAAGTAAAAAGAGATAAAATATGCTGATGATCAGACTAACTTGTTAAGCACTTGCCTACTACTGCAAGTATAAACCACCCTATGCACAGCACAGTCTAACTCCTGTCTTTGTCAATAATTGGGTTATGTTTTTACAAATCACCATCACTTCAACTTTCTGCTACTTGCTAGGGATTAAAAACAGGGTACAGCTAATTTATGGGAGTCATTTCCTTTGCATGCACCTTATTCCTAAGATCTGATCTTTCATCTCCCAGAGCTGTTTTATTCTTCTGTAGTGCAAAAGATACAGCTGGCACAGCTCCCAGGAGACCGAAGAAATTCATTGCTCATGGTTTACCTTGCATGGCTGAGAGAGTTATGAAGGCAAGGAATGAAGTGGAGTTTCTGCGTACCATGTTACTGCACCCCGAATTTAATGTCCCTGCAAATGTACCAAAGGCGAGCAAGGAGTGGAGGAAGGTAGAGTTCAGGTGAAAGGGACCATCCGAATTTATTTATCGGCCACCAGATGTCACTGCTACTCCACAAAAGGAGCACAGTAATGAGGACCAGTAATTTCAGTCTGGAAATTGTTGCATTCCTGTTGTCAGTGACAGAAACAATAGGGACCAGGCAATTCAGGGACTCTAGCAACAGCTCAAAGCAGCTATCTTTTTAAAAAAGATTGTGACACCTTGATGAGAGTGAAGTTGAGTTTTTAGAATCATAAGATGGTTTGATTTGGAAGCTTAAAGATCATTGAGTTCCAATCCCGCTGCCCTGGACAGGGATACCAACCATCAGACTAGGTTGCTCAAAGCCCCATTAAATCTGACCTTGAACATTTCCAGGGATGGGTCATTCACAACTTCTCTGGGCAAACTGTTCCAGTGTCTCACCACTCTCACAGTAAAGTCTTTCTTCCTGATATCTATTCTAAATCTCCCCTCTTTCAGTATAAAAAACGTTGCCCCTTCTCCTATCACTACATTTTCTGATAAAGAGTCCCTCCCTATCTTTCCTGTAGGCCCTCTTTAGGTACTGAAAGGCTGCTATAAGGTCTCCCTGGAGCCTTCTCTTCTAATTCCAGCTCTCTCACCCCATCTTCATAGGAGAGGTGCTCCAGCACTTTGATCATCTTTGTGGCTTTCCTCTGGACTCCCTCCAACAGGTTCATGTCTTTATCTGGGGACTCCAGAGCTAGATGCAGTACCCTAGGTGTGGGTCCCATGAGAGCTGCGTAGAGGGGAAGAATCACCTCCAACATCCTGCTGGACATGCTAATTTTGATGCAGCCAAGGATATGGTTGACTTTCTGGGTTGTGAGAGCACACTGACAGCTCATGTTGAGCTTTTTATCTGTCAATACCCCAAGCTCTTCTCTGTAGGGCTGCTTTCAATGCATTTTGCTTGGGATTGCCTAACCCAGTTGCAGGACCTTAGACTTGGCTGTTTAACTTCATGAGGTTCAAACAGGCCCACCTCTCAAGCTTGCCCAAGTCCCTCTAGATGGCATCCCTTCCCTCCATGGTGTTGACCTGCATCACACAGCTTGGTGTTATTGGCAAACTTGCTGAAAGTGCACTCAATCCCACTGTCCACGATGGCAACAAAGATGTTAAACAGCACCAGCCCCAGGACTGACCCCTGAGGAGCCAGATTACTGGTTTCCATTGACCGTAACTCTTTGAGTGCAACCATCCAACCAGTTCCTTATCCACTGAGTGGTCTATCTGTCCTATCTGTGTTTCTTCAATTTAGACACAAGTATATCAAGGAGCTTTGCAAAGCTCCTGGTAGATGAAGTCAGTTGCTCTTCCCTTACCCACCAACACTGCAACCCTATCATAGAAGGTCACCAAACTTGTCAAACATGATTTGCCTTTAGTGAAACCATGTTTACTGACATCAATTACCTCCTTATTTTCCACGTGCCTTAGCATAGTTTCTGGGAGGATCTGTTCCATGATCTTGCCAGGCACAGAGGTGAGGCTGACAGGCGAGTAGTTCCCAGGGCTGTCCTTTCTACCACTTTTAAAAATGGGTGCAGTGTTTCCCTTTTTCCAGTCACCATGGACTTCACCTGACTGCCATGACTTTTCAGATATTATAGAGAGTGGCTTTGCAACTACATCAGTCAATTACCTCAAGATTCTGGGATGTATCTCATCAGGTCCCATAGAATTCTGTATGTATATGTTCCTCAGGTAGTCATGAACCTGATGATCTCTTACATTGGAGATACTTTGCTACCCCAATCTCTGCTTTGCAGTCCATCCACTCAAGAGGTGTGGGGAGAGAAGTTGCCACTGAAGACTAAGACAAATAAATTGATGAGTTGACTATGAACTCCACCAATGCATGTTCACCGCAGTCCAGACTGCCTCCAATCTTGACATAACCAATGACCTCACTTGCACTGGTGACCAACAAGGTCCGCTATTGCTTATCCTCTCTGGTAGGGCTGTCTATTTTGTGGCTTAAGAAGTTATCTTTTATGCACTTCAGGAGTCTCTTGGATTGCCTCCAGCTCACTGTGTTGCTTTTCCAGCAGGGTGGCTGAAGTTCCTGAGCAGGATGAAAGCTTGCAAGAAAGTAGCTGGAGTACGAAGGCTTCATCAATAGGCTCCCCTTGATTAGACCTGTATTAGACAACCAACAACAAAGTTTCCTTTGTTGCCTTGTCCTCTGATTCTTACCCTGAAGCTTTCGACCTGCTTGTGGCTATTCGTTGCAGGCAACTCTTCACACTCTTCCTTTTCTTGATACAGAAGACAATGCTTTCACCACTCCCTTGTCGCCTGTCCCTTCTAAATAGCCTGCAGTCATCAATAGCCACACTGCAGTCATGGGATTCATCCCACCAAATTTCAGTAATGGCAACTAGGTTGCAGCTTTCTAGCAGCATGGTGGCTTCCAGCTCCTCCTGCTTGTTGCTCATGCTGCATGCATTGGTGTAGAGACACTTCAGCTGGGCTGCCTGCTGTATCACCTTCATAGAGGAACACCCTTTGATTTCATTGATGTATTTCACTGGTGTTACCCTCTTGGAAAAGAGGATCTTCTTGTCTCCTATTGCCTCTGGCTCACCTCCGTAAGACTTCAGGTGTGCTGCAGCGTAGCTTGCACATCTTGGAGCAACAGGGTGTGCTCACTAGCATCCCTACCTCTAATCTTGGTGTGTCATCCCATAGCTTGTCACAGGCAAATATGATTTTATCCCCCTTCTAAGCCTAGTTTAAAGCCCTGTCAATAAGCCCCACTAGCTTGTGAGCAAAGACTCTCTTCCACCTTTGAGAAAAGGTGAATTCCATCTGATGGCAGCAAGCCTGGTGCCGTGTAGGCCATCCCATTATCAAAAAACCCACAAAGTTATGACATCAGTCACAGAGCTATGTATTAATAGACTGGGCCTGTCTGTTTCTTCCAGCATCACTGACTGCAACTGGGAGGACAGAAGGAAAAATAACTTGTGCTCCATATTCCCTTACCAATCATCCTAAGGCACTAGAGTCTCTTTTGATTGCCTTTGGACTATCTATTGCAGCTTCATCACCATGCATATGGAAGAGTAATCGGTAATAGTCGGAGGGCTGTACCAGGCTGGGAAGTTTCCTAGGATGTCCTTAAGCAGGGCCACAGGGAGACATCAGACTTCTCTAAGAGCAGGGTCTATCTGGCATAGTGGACACTTTCCCTCAGAAAGGAATCACCTACAACTACAACCAGTCTTTTCTTCTTCGTGGGGGTGGTCATGATACTAGGGGGGATAGGCCTTTCTCAACTTGGCAGCACCTCTGGTGATGATGATCCACATTATCCAGTGAGTAACCTTTCATATTCAGAGCCTCTCTTGTACAGAGGCACTTGGAAAGGGGAGGTAGGCAAGGAGGGGTTTGCCTGCCTCCATGAACATGGACTTGCATCCATTCACTCCTTTCCTTTAAGCTACTGCCTTCAGCTTCGTTGGGGGAGGATACAGGATCCCCTTGATCTTGTTTTTTTTTCTGGTGGGTGTTCCTGTTTCCATCGCAAATAGGGCAGAGCATGCTTCCACCAGTCTACCTCAAACTTCCTGGTGCTCTTTAACCATTGTGCTTCCTCTTCTAGCTCTGCAACAAGTCTGAGCATATTGTCCATAGAAAGAACACAGCTGTTCTTTTTATGCCATCTACTACCAGTAAAAGGCCTGCAGCCCAAGTCCTGGACAGCTGCATCCTTTCATAGAAGCTGCGTCTGGGTCACCACATCCATTTTGCTGAGTGCAGAAGACTTTCTCTGGGTGGGTATCATAGCTGTGCTCCTTTTGAGAGGGTGACGACCACCAAATGAATTCACCCTTTGAGCTGGTAGGGTGTCCTTCTTGCATGCCCTTCTGCACAGACTGATGTGCCAGGCGGCTCTGCTGGCCACACTCCACAGGCTGCTTTTTATAGATATGCAGGAGGTCATGGTTGCTCTTGAAATGCCCAGGCATAAGAGCTGCTGGTTTCTGGTGCACGTCTCTGGTGCATGCCCTGCCCTTTCCCTAGCTCAGAAAAAACCCTGTGCACCAAGATCAGCAGCTCTGCTCTGGGTCCAGCCAGCTCCAGAGCAGCTCCCCTCAGTGACTGACATTTCCAGTGACTGCTGCTGAAGGCATTGTCACTTCCCCGTTCCTTGTCCACGATCTGCCACCTTCTTTCAATATATCCCTCCTCAACTGCAAAACATCTCCTCCTATGCTAAGCATGATAACCAGAGGTGCCCAGAACTCTGTTCTTGCCAGCCAAGTGGTTGCAACAGTCTAGAGATGCCCATTGCTCAAATGGGCAAGTGACACTCTGACAGATTAAGTATAATGGGATGCAGTACTGCATTCCTGCAATCAATTTTTTTAAGTTGTAACAAAGCAAATCTCAAAATGTCATTCAATTAGAGTGAGAGAGTGGAAGATGACCAGGTGGTAAATGTACTCAAGCCTGAATGCTGTTTCTGGACTCTGTAATGTGAGTGTTTCTCATTCTGTAATGTGAGAAGCCCAGTGTTGCTGACACTGGCATGTACAGTGGAAGGGTTTTTTTCCTGACAACAGTTTAGTTCCACAGCTATAAAATATCTTTTGGAGGACAAAGCCTATGGGAGACCTTGGCATCAGAGATTACTACTGTACTAAATAATGAAGCATAAGGAGGCAGAAGAATCCCAAATGTAAGCCTGAAGTTCACCCACAGAGCCCACATGTCCCTCAACAGGAGCCAGTGTAGCTTCACTTTCACTAGTTTGGGTCAGCTCAGCCTTTTAGTCCAGCATCTCTTGAGTTTTATATATGTACAGCCTCTCTTGGTATCTAATTTTCCTCTCTGACTGGAGCCCTTATGTGTCTCTGACATAAGGGCTTGCCAACTATTTTCATTAGGAAAATAAAGGACGTGGGAAGGATGGTAACTGATTCCATTTCCAAAGGAGGTACAAAGTGTCTGTTCTAGACCACAACATGGGAGTGTTAACCTAAATCCCTCACCTCAGTCAGCACTAGAACTATAATCTCTCAGTTTCTTCTTGCCTTTCTCCCCAATCTAGGACTCTGCACAGACCTGTCTTTCCCAGAAATTGCTTCCTGAGCTATGGATGGGAATGTGGTCATACCTGAGGCAGATGCCACTTTCATTCCAGTTTTCTAACTGCATCAGTGAGTGTGAGGCTGGCAGACAAGGGTGGTAACCAGAACTCTCATGAAGCCCAGTCTAGCCATTACATGGTTTGCTAAGAGCCATGTTCCAAGTAACACCCAGGCCAGGGGACCTCCAGGATGATTGGTGGATGAAATACTGTCTCTTCCATGACAGCAGGCAGACAAGAGAAGAAAGGGGCTCTCCACTGGGCTGAGTTGACTGGTTTCTGTACTCACTTTGGCTTGGTGCACCGTTTCATTGCATTTCCAGAGACTCAGTGAAAAATGAACCTTCTTGCTCCTCTTGGTTGCAGAAATGAGGATTACTTCTTTGCTTCTTCTTGCTGCAAGCCAAATGAGACATATCCACGCTAAGTGTGCTAAGGGAGGCTTCCAGCTGTCAGAAACACAGTGGTTTTTATTTTTCCTTGAATGTCATAAATGCACAACATCTATCCCAGTTTCCCATTTGCTGATCTCTCCAGGATCTATGATTTGCAAGCTCATCTCCAGACATTTTCCCTGGCACCCTACGCTGGCTTCATAGCCCCCATGTTGTTCAATGCACTAAGATAGCTAACACATGGAGGGACCAGAATTACCTTTCCCAAGAGCAGAACTAAGACACACAGCACTGCTTGGGCTGACCTGTGCTTTCTCTTCTCTCTTGACAGGTCATAACTGTGATGGGAAGTTCTAAGCACACATAGTTCTGCTTTTCCACTAAGGGAGGACTTCTCGATGCTGCAAAAAGGACTGGTGCTTTACCTCCAATAGGAGTCCTCCCAAAATAGTGCATAAGATTTTTCCTTTCTGTTTTCTCTCCTTTGTGCACGCTGGCAGATGTCTCCTGGAGTCATACAGAGTAGACAAGATAGTTCTAGGCTGTGCTGAAAGGTGCTTGATAAGGGCTGCAGGGAACACTTAGTTCCTGCAAGGCAAATGCTGAACTATTGCAAGTGGTCCATCCTCCCCTTGGCTCTGTGGCGACAGGAGCTGTATGCATCAGCCTGGCTGGACACAGACCAGACCAGCCACATGTCCCTGGTGCACAGGGTGCAGAAGTAGAAAAGACTGTACTGTGGAGATGCAGAAATAAGAGGATGTGGGTTGTGAAAGTCTTGGACTCATTGAATTTGCCACACATGGCAGCTTCTAAGCAAAGGAAAAAATTCTAAGCAAGGAAATTAAATCAGAAAAGCAAAGTTCAATCCTGAACTTAACTTCTGCAGAAGTGGCTAAGTTACATCTCTTTCTCGTAAGGAAAATGTTCCAGAAAGGTGTTTGAGTGCAAGTAGACTTTCAGAGACTAGTCTGTGAGACATGTACTCTTATCTTGCCTGGCCCTCTAATACAACCTTGAGCTCTCTGCAATTGGTATCACAAATACAGTGAATTTTTAAGAAAATCCTAGGTACAGTTTGGAAAACACTGATTTTTTTAAAGCAAAACAAAGTAAAAATTAAAAAAAAAAAAAAAAAGAGACAAGATTTCTCACAGCTAGCAATGGATAATAAGTTTCTGAGGCATCAGAATCAGGTGGGCTGAATGCCTTTTTTGAGAACACTTCATGGTATTTTGAAAGCCTGAGGTGAGAGAAACTATGTATCTGCCAGCTAGGCAGGAAGTCAGCTTTCCCAAAACAAATAAAAAGTTTCAAATTTATAAAAGCCAAAAATTGTCTTGACTCCTAGAAACAAACCAAAAAGTTAAAAGCAGATTTGCAGTCATTTCATTTTGCTAGAATTACCCCTTTAATTTATTTTATCAATTTATCACATCTCAATAATCTTGATTGGCAGGATCTGAGAAATACCTATAAATGTTCTTTTCCAATAGTTTACAGTACAGAGTTTTGCTGACTATGTCTCCCCATAGGTCTAGCACTTCTCGGGTCAAAACCACAGTGAACTGATGACCCTGAACAACTTTTGAGGGTTTTGTACTGAACATGGCTGTTTTCCATCCCTCACCTACCACCTGCAGGGATTTGTACATGTCCCCTTGATGGCAACATGGCCTGAATGAGCTCCACTCACTCTAAATCACACTCCACCATCAGAAAACCAGAGAAGCATGCAGAATTGTGCAGTTTCCCCATGTTTGTGGAATCCTCCCCTGCCACCACACCCTCGTTGCTCTCTGTACAGAAATACTTTTCGTGCCATGTGGGCAGTAGTGGCCATCCCTAGTGGTACCTGCAAGTTTAAACAAGGCTGACACTAGATTAATACACTTGCACAGGAAGAAACTGTTTGTGGGAAACAGTGTTGTTTTCCCTCTCATTGTTGGGACACTCAAATGGGATGCAGGCTTCCACAGGTCTACTTTCTTTTGGTTATTGCCTTATTTTGATTGCATTAGGAGAGCATTTATGGTATCAATAACATCTAAAACTTACACCGGACTATCACAGAGCAGTCGAGCCAATATAACTACAATGAGAGCACAGTGCATATGATATTGCCTTATGTTCTGCACACACCTGATGCTTTTATCTTTGTTAAGGCATCATTAATTACTTGAGGCCTTTTCAGCAATAATGAGCACAATTGCATGCCATCGCTGGCCTGAAAAACACCCCCAGGTTTCAGTCACACTTATCATGCAAACCTATCATGGCAAACAGTTTTCTGCTGACTTAATGAGAGAAATAAACTGCAGAAAAATATGAAGAAAGAAAAGAGTATCACTGTATACAAGACAAAGGTAATTAAAACAATTGCCTAATTTTTACAACATTTTTCTTTTTAAAATACAGGGTTATTTCATTACAGAATCCAATTTGCAATAAAAAGGTTTAGCAAGTCACGGAGATCAGATATTTAGAAAGAATCTCAGTACTCCACTTAAAAAGAAGTATGGGAGAAAATCCAATGAAAACACAATACCTAGCTCTCTTAGGACCCATTGAAAGGATCCCCAAAGGCAGTATGCACTTAGTAGGCTGAAATTGTCAAATGTCAAGATGTCAAGGGTCCATCAAAAGGTGAAATCAGCCTTTCTGTTTTTCTCACAGGTCCACCTGGTTAAAACTGGTGTCCTGCCTACAAAGGCTACCTTCTTTCAGTCCCTGTTCCAGATAAGCAAATATTTCCCCTTGCAACTTCTAGTTTGATTAGCTGTATAAGGAATATGGTACTTTCCTTGGAAAAAAAGAGGAAAAGAAACACTTTTTGGCCTGTGGAGGACCCCTTCAGTTTCTATCTCAGAAAAGTATTTACCCATAAAAAGGTGTGGGTTATCTATGGCAATTGACTGCCATTCAATAAAGAATACAAACAACAGGTTACTAATCATTCCCCTTGACAACAGGAAGTCTTCTTCCCTTGCCTGTGATGTTATGTCTGCTGAGTTTAATTTTCAGACTCTTGTAACCACTTAGGAACCCTGCAAAGCTCTAACTTCAAAGTAAGATATCAAACATAAGAAACAGTTGTGCTATAGTCAAGTGTTAAACCAGCACTCCAGGACTCATGGCTGTCAAAATCACCCTAGAGAGATGACCTCAGTGTCATTTGAGAAATACTTCCCATGCTCTACCAGTGTGGCAGATTCAACATGTTTGCACCATTGCCATAACTGTTTAGCCTGTCTGCTTTCAGAAGAGCAAGGTAACCTATGAAAGCCTTATTTTCTACCTGAGTAGTTAGTTGGAAGTTTCATGCTGCATGCTATTGTACAATGGATTTTGGCAAGGAAGGAAATACTCAAAATTATGCACAGAGCATAAAAGACTGGGAAGAAAGGAAGAGCAAGCCTTTCTTGAGTCTCCTTATTCAAAGGACTTCAGTCTTGCAGGGCTTAAAATAGAAATCCACATTAAGTATTTCTTGCAACATGCAACATTTGTTGTAAATGTGCTGTTGCGTTACTTTGAAGTATGATGAAGTATTTCACTGGTACTTCATTCCTAGGAATCATTTGGACTCCTTCAAAATTTTATTTCCCAAAGTGTTTTACTCTAATGGAAATACTCTATTGAGCTCTGCCTTGTGGCCTATCACAAATAGAGCCACAAAGAAAAGGTATGTCTCTTCCTGCCTAGTCAACACACGGTGACATTCAGATGAAAGCCTAAGCCACCAAACATACTGATTTGATTCAGCAACATAACTGATTTCTTGAGGTGGAAGTGATTATAGTGGCCTCAGACACAGCCTTAACACAAAACAATAGGGGAAGCAGAGTTAAACAGAGAAGGTGATAACTAATGTCTAGAAATGCAGGACGTGTTCGTGGTTCAATCACTAACTTTTTGGGCAAATGGTTTAATCTCTGACTATGGCTTTATATGTCCCTTATGCTATCCCTATTTTTTTTTCTCTTTTGAAGGAAAGCATTTTATGAAAGGACTGGTTATGTATATTTATAGCATCTAGTACAACAATTACAGACTTCTGTTGCAGGCTTTCAGAAAAATGTAATGCAGCGTTGGAGATGTTCAGGATATCTCATAAATGATTTGTTGGACTTTCCAGACATCTCCCATTTCCTGTTGTCTGACTGTGGAAAGCTAGGGAGACAGTCTTTCAGCTGGAGTCTGCTGCTTGTAAGGAAGGCCTTTGCTACACTTTTTGCCTTCCAAAGACAGCCATCCAAAACAGGGATCACCAAGAGTAATAGTCCACAAGCTCTAGCAAGGAAGTTCAACTCTGACACTTAGGATTTTTCCATCCACATTCCAGATTCTGTGATAACGAACAGTCTTGGTCCTAACCTACACCAGAGAGATGTAGAGCTTGATGTGGAGCCTCAAATACACATATACAATATGTGTATACATAATACACAAGCCAATAGTTTGAAGACAGAAGATTCAACTAACTATATTGTTTGTGCCTAAAGTCCCAGATCCTGAAGCCACATTATCTGACTTGCTCCTTATTAACCAAAAATTAAGGTTCTGATTTTCACAGTTGCAAAGAAAACCTTGGAAAAAAAAAGGGCATCCAAAAGACTTGAAGACCCAATGAAGGTAGTAAGAAGGGAAATATATTGCTTTATGATTTTAAGTAAATATTGGGGTTGGGGGTGGGGGGGAGGGTAGTGTGAATGTAAAGGACTGAAATTACTTTTCAAATAAAAGAAACTAAAATTACTTTGTAAAATAACTGAAGTGTTCTGAATTCTTGGGGAGTAGAGGTGCCCAGTTTTGCCCAATTTCTTCTTAATAGGAACTGATTGCTAAGTTCCACCAAGAAACTTACAAACTGACTTGAACAGAGTATGAGAATGAAGCACATATTAGATGCCCTTTTGATAAGGCTTGATGAGTCTTTCCTCTCCTGGATGACAGATCACAATGCATTCACAATCTTTGAGCAATACAGTATTCTCTGGCACATGCTCTTTGCATTAATTATCAGTAGAGAATGTTCTTGGAACACCTGATGTGCAAACCAATCTTAACACTAAAGATGCATAAGCTACATCACACCTCCTGGGTTAAATTATTCCCTGTCCCATCAGGAGGTAAAACATTCTATAGGCTTCCTACTGGACTCGGAGAAAAGAGTTCTTGGACAATAGTGTTAGTGACATAGTGCTTGAGATAACAATAGTGTGCTTCTTTGCCAGCACCTGCAGGACAACAGTTGGCTTCCAAGATTGCAGCAAGGCTGCAAACCTCCTGCATGGAGCACTTCTTGAAGGAATACCAGGGTGCTTGCTGCTCCTTTTTCCATCTCCAGGAATGACAGTGGAGCTCATTACAGCTCCCTTATCACCTTTGGCGTTCTCTCTCTTGCCATGTTAACTACTTCTTTGATGCACCAGCAGAGCTACTACCCCAGGACCACTCTCTCCCTGGAGCAATCACAAAAAGACAAGTTAACTTGTTTCATTAGTAAAATCTCCCAGCACTTGGTGCAAAGGAATGCATCTGTTCCCACTCCCTGGTTGCTGGATGTGAAAGTGTAACCAGTGTTTAGCCAGGATTTGACTACAGGAGGAGGAAGGAGTATTGTGGCTATGTGTTACCAAGCTTTTATCATTTTTCCAAACAGTCTCAGCCACTGGAATTTTCTCTGAGCTCCCACTGTCTCACTCCATAGCTTTCTCTCCTGGATTGAAAATCCTATGCGATAACTGCATGGGTTTGGTTTGCTTAATCCCACATGGTTCTTTTCATTGTCAAAAGGGAGTTTTTATACAACATCATCCTCCCTAAATTTATAAAGACTAGAATACAACTCAGTAAGACAGATTTGCCATGCCAGGCAGGATTTTAGCAGCTGTTTCCATTAGGAGCTCATGAATGTTTTCTCAAGCTGCAGCTAAAAAGTGGAGTGCAACATAAAAATTCAGTTGACTTTTTTTTATCTGTGGTTGTTTGGGGTTTTTTTGAGAAAGGAAACTATTTCAGTGAAACGATTGATTTGCTCCAATGAAAATCTATCTGGTAAACAAGAAAAAAATGCTTTGGTTTTCCCCCAAAATGTCAAATATTCATGGTTAAAAAAGAAAAAAGTTTCCATTTTAAATCTGTAACAAGAATCCAGTACTTTAGTTCAGCTAAATCTTAAACAAACAAAAATGAGATACCTCTTTTGTTTTTGACTGAAACTTTTTGTCCCTGAACTTAAACTCTTAAAGGCTTTGGGTGATCAGTAAGACTGACATTTTTATTTGGTTGGAAAACTTTCAGTGAACCTAAAAGAAAAGCTTTTTTCAGCTTGGCTGGCATATTAAAATAAAAATATGTTTATTTGTGAGGATGAGTGAAATACTCAGTTTCTAGTAATGTCCACCAATCCCAGGTCCAATATGGCTTGTCATATACAAGTCTGCAAGCTAAAAATAGATAATTTGCTCAGGAATTAGGACTCTACTCTGCAAAATCCCATCAATACTACATGGACCTTAAAGGAGCTGGAGGATCCAAGTGTGACCTGAAGACAGTCTAAATTTAAAAAAAATCTCTTCACATGGAAAATCAGACATATAGGAATAGATGAAAGAGATGAAAAGGGAAAATAAATGCACTGGCACGTTAATGACATAGCTTCAACCAACTCTGAATACCCCATCAAGGTGTGATGAAGCCAACATGGGAAACAAGCGTCACACACCATTTCTGTCTTTGGTAGGGAGATGCTAATCTGCGTGTTTCCCAGGCACAGTCCTGGCCCAATGTGTGGCCATTATCTCTGCTCTGCTCAGCATAACAGAGGAGCTGTCACATTCCTGCCTTCTTAACCCAAACACAGGCACAAGATCTGAGAGAGAGTGATGCTTGTAAGCTGGCACAGGCAGGATGACAGCTGAAGTTCTGCCTATCTAACACAGGCCTGAACACCATCTCACCTCTCTGCACAGCAGAAAAAAGCTGGCAAAGAGTTCAGAAACAGAAATTATACTTAAACTTTTAAATAAACATTTGCACAGAAATAATGACCTTTAAAGACCAGTTAAGACTGGCTTACAGGGAAAATTTACATGCATGACTGCCATTGATTCAAGAAACAACATTTAGTTACCCAGTATAAAACAGATGGTGTTCTCAGAACTACTATATTGTGTTTATTTTTAACTCACAGAGTTCAATAATTGACTGCTCTAAACTGGTGGTTAGAAGAGTGGAAAGATTCCCTTCACTAACAGTAGTGATCAGGACTGAACACTAAATGTTCCAGACCCTGGAGCAGCACGGACTGGTGAACACAGCAAGTACTGTAGCACCTGCTCTTGAGACAGTTGTGACTCTGACCTAGATCATTTTTGCAACAGTTGAACATTTCTTGGAGGTGGGAATGAACTGTACAAAATGTAGCATTTTGGAACCCTTTCACAGTATTTCTAGACAATTAGTCATTGTTGCCATTGTGTCCTGTTGAAATGCTAAGACTTTTCCTGTAAAGGTCCATATGTTACCTCATTCTTCTATCCTCACTGTCTGGATTATCCACATTACAGTAGCTCTGAATTGAGTCTGTTTGCTGTCTGATGTAGGAGCTGTGGCCTCAATTTCCCATGTGTACCTTGCACTCCAGGGTGCCGCCATCATCACCTTCAGAAATATAAGTCCAGTAAAACCTCAAATGGAAAACAAATGTATTTATAAGTGGAACTGACTGAATGCAAAAAATCACAGCATCGTGGAATACCACATTGGAAGGGATCTCAAGATCATATGGTCCAACCTGTCTTGGCAAAAGCACAGTCTAGACAAGGTGGCCTAGTACCCTGTCCAATTCAATCATAAAAGTGTCCAATGTTGGGGAATCCATGAGTTCTCTGTGGAGATTATTCCAATGGTGAATTCTCATCATGAAACGTTTTCCTCTTTTGTCCAACAGGAATCTCCCCAGGAATAGCCTGTCCAGCCCATTGCCCCTCATCTTTTCCATGTGATTCCTTGTAAAAAGGGATTCTCCATCTTCTTTCTATCCACCTTTTAAATACGGGAACATGGTGAAAAGGTCTCCCCTTTTTTTCTCAAGGCTGAACAAATCCAGTTCGCTCAGCCTTTCCTAATGTGGCAGGTTTCCCAGCTTTTTGATCACCTTTGCAGCCTTTCTCTGGTCGCTCTCCAGCTTGTCCATGTCTTTTCTGTACACCAGGGACCAAAAAACTGTGTTCCAGGGGTGGCCTGACAAGCACCGAGTAGAATGGGATAATGACTTCCTTATCATCTCTGATGGTGATGTCCCCATTGATGCAGCCCAGCATCCTGTTGGCAGCACAGTGTTCTCTCATATTGAGCTGGTTGTCCACCAGGACTCCCAAGTCCCTTTCCATAGAACTGTTCCCCAGTCAGGTAGATTCCAGTCTGTGCTGCACTCATGCATTATATTTTCCCAGGTACAAGACCTTATATTTGTCCTTGTTGAACTTAATAATGTTCTTGTTAGCCCACTTTTCCACTCCATTTAGGTCTTCCCACAGGATGGCTGCAGGTCACCCATCAAAAGATATATTTAAGTATACATCTGAAAAACATCCAGGAAAATAAAATTTACAGAGAATGTATTTTTTGCCTTGATTTATTACAGGTTTTAGCACATGCTAAGCAAGCAAATGCCTCCACAGGCTCAGATGCAGGTTTTAGCATGAAGCACTCTGCTTTCCTAGATGATAAAGTGACAGTTTGAGTTACTCAGGAAAGCTGAATTTATCACATATCTCCACAGTTCTATCAAGCTTTGTTCATTAACTGTCCTTGAAACAGTAGGAAGGTGCTGATGAAAAAACCCTAGGCCTTACAGTCCATCAGCTCCAAGTGCACATTGTCCTTCAAATACTGTGAGACTGGCACTTAGATTGCTAACATTGACAACACTTCTTGGTGCTTGTGCTTCTTGTTGACTATCCTTGGAAGCAGCACCTCACCAAATCTAACAAAAATTTCCCCAATGTGAAAGACAGCTTGATTTAGATGAACCTGCCTACACCTTCCCTTGATACCTGGCCTTCCTGACCATAACCTGTCCTTTGATCTTTTACAGAGGCCTTGTTTATTTCGATGTGTGATAATACCCATGATGGCTTCAAATGTTGTATATGTAGTAGTGAGACAAAGGGCTGTAGTGAACTCTTGCAGGAAGATGCTACTAGCCTATGCTGAGCTGTTTTCAGCTATGTCAGGGAAGAGGTAACAGTGCCAGAGCCAGACAATTTAAAAGGACTTGGCTTTCTCTACTTAAAATCGCTTCTTCCTGGTCCCGTCATTGCAGCTGCAGATGAATTCTGAACACTCATCTACAACTCTTGGTTGCAGCACAGTCTATTTGGCAAGGCCTGAACAAAATGTACCATGAGGCTTCGCAGAGTGAAACAACCCAGCTAATCCATGGGAGTGCCTTTTCTGTTCCTTTGCATTAGTTTTACTCCATCAACCCAGTTGTTGTGACTAATTATAGAGCACCTCAAATTGATAAGGAAGTTCCCACCTTATCTTATTTCTCAGAGACAATCTTTCCCTACAAAAGGCCATGGTAAGATGGTCATGGCCTTCCTAACTGGCCCTAAGCTTAGTACATGAAGGAATCACTGAATGACTCCTTTATTCTTGCAACTGTAGGTATGCAGATTTCCAGGACAGCACAGGTTTTCTCTGACAGTTTCTGTAGATCATAGGGTCCTTACAGTCTCAGGAAATGTATTTGTGTTTCTCCTCCCAAAAAGAAAGTGGGCTCAAATAAACTGAGAAAATAAAGAGAGCAAGAGAAAGCAAACAGAATCCCAGATACTTTACTTTCATTGTCTTATTCCCCAAAGAGGTAGTGGAGGATTTTGACAGTATGTATTTTAGATTTTCTTAATTTCTAGAAAGAAAATACGTCCTGATCTCTGTTAGAGGATATATTACTTTCCTGAACCCTTCTGAAAGATCTACTGTTAAAAAACAAACACCACACCTTCATCAAGGTAATGGTTGACTAACAACAAACATTCAGGTACAGATCAGCTGGGTGTTTCCTGAAAAGGAAGTGAATATTTTTCTGTTGACATCTTTGGGGCAAATAAAACTTAAGTCTCTGGTAAATAAAATATATTAAAAAACCAAAGTTTTTAGTGTCAGTGGATCCAGGAGGTAGAAGGGAATGAAATCACTCCTTTTCACCTGTCTTGAATAATATTAATTTCTCTCTAACAAAAAACTAGTATATCCTGCTTACATGGTCATGATACATTACCTAACCAAATTTGGGTTCAGGAGTAAGTTATTTTTCAATTTGAAATGGAAAGGGACTATCAGGACTTGAGGAGGTGACAGGGGAGAAGAGTATAGCATAACCTGTAGAACTGTGGTGAACAGTTCCTTGTGTTGAGTCCTCTGGGAGTTTTATTCCACAGATCTCCCATTGCCTTCAACAACTGAGAATCTTGGACATAGGTATTAGGTGTTCCGGGTCTATAAAAGTGTCTATAGGTACCAATACATTCTTACCAATTCTACCAATACCACCTACCAATACATTCTTACCTGTGAACACACAGATAAAAAAATTAACAAAGTAGTGTTACACACATACCTTCTTGTCTGTGGGTTTCAAAAGCAGCATCCTACAGTCATTAAATGGTCTTAGGAGGAGAACCCTTAAAGACTGAGAAAGAAGTGAAGAATTAAAATTGTAAGGTGTTCCCACAATGAGACTTTCCAAAGCTGTCTCAAAGACAAGAGGCCAAACAATACAACCAGAATGAAAATGAGTGAGAAAGAACGGTCAACAAAATAGCAAGGTGTGTGTTTACTCCATACTGATTTCTATAGGGAATAAGTATATGCTTAAATTCAACTGCTTACATTCAAAAGACTTCTAAACATTCAGTCTGGCTGGTACAACTTGCATGTGTGCAAATGCGTACAGCTGGGTGTCACAGTGTTCTAGGGTTAGCTTATGTGTTGAAATTGGGTAATAGGGATTGGCTATGCAGAAGAGCAGCCACCTAAATAGTGGTGCTGGACATCCAGTGGTGCTTCATCCTGATGGAGAAGTGGCTGGAAGCTACCTGATCATCCCCAGCTAGATCAAGACATCTGACCACAGCTCTGCCCTTTGTCCTACTCACAATTGAATGTTTGAAGCAGGTTCTGTGAAATGTTTTTACTTTTCTCATATGTATTTTTCAAGAAGGGAAAGTCTCATCTGTGTCAGGTATTATACGCTGCAGATTTTAGCCAAATACTGGCAATCTTGAGTTGTTTAGGTGCTGGGCATGCCATTCTCACACAAGTATTACAGCTTTCTGTTCTTGACTCAGATACTTGCTGTACAGCAAAGAATATCCTTTGCTACTCCTTCATTGAGGTAACTATGCACCCTTGAGTGTTGCAGCTTAACAGAGAACTAAAAAAAGCCAGTCATATGCCAGACTAAAAGCACTACCACCACTACCCTCCTCCCCCAGTTTTTCTCTACACCATTAGGTTGGCTGCAGAACATATAGTAGTACTTAGCTAAGCAGTTTGCAGTGCTGCTGCAGGACTACATATGTACACAAGAGGGTGGAGTTGGGGTTTGGTGTGAGAACTGTACCTATTTGTTAAAACAAGTATGTGACTTGAAGAGAAGCAGGAAGCAAAAGGAGTGCTGCTTGCCCTGCCTCCTGGTGTGCCATGACGTGTCACCCCTGAAAGTCCTCTGATGGAGAAGAAGCAACAGCCCACACAGGTGGTGCCAAGCCTCAAAGCCCTGCCAGCTCTCCTGCAAGTTTGTTAATACTTTCCGTACCTTCAGCCAGGCCAAATTCCAGGATGTCTGCACTCTCAGTTTCTTAACAACCTCAGAGCTGTCTGCTTCAGGACAAAGCTGTGCATCACACCATCAGTTTCTCAGATACACTGTGGTCCCTACAGAAGGAGGAAGATCCTGTGTGAGTTATTTCCCAGTTTGCTAGGCACTAGAGGGAAGAAGAGTTCTGAATGTCAGTACTTTCCAATGCATATTCAAAAATCCTAGTGAAGTCTTTTCATATCGTAAATGCCAAAGTAGCTTAAAAAGTTGCCATCCATCAACTACAAACCAACAAGACCTAGATGTTAAAAATGCCTTTCAAAACTAGGCTGAGAAGAATTCATCTAGGCCTACTACATGTTTCAGCACCTCTGACTTCCTTCATTGTGATTAACTTCCTCAAACAAAATCTTTTTCAGTTTGAAATGTTCTAGTCTTCTCTCTCAAAGGTGATTTATTTTCCTCCTTAATGAAGTAGTTCAGTTTGACTATTTTGGGGTAACTGAAGAACAAAGAATAAAATATTTTCAACAACCTTTTAGATACCAGAAAGTCAATGCATGAGTAACATATGAAGCACTAAAATTTTTCAGTAGGCTTAATGCTAGGGGTTTCAGTAGGCAAATGCTAGGGATTTTTGAAGCTTGTGTTTTCTACATATGTACCCCTTTGTAATGGTTTGAGAAAACCCATAACAATATATTGTCATTTAGACAATTATTCTATATCACCCAATGACCACTCCCCACCCGCAAAGGGGAATTGGGGAACAGAAAAGAAATGCAAGGGTTGAACAATAAATAGATTTAATAGACTAAATAATAAAGACTAAATAGTCTTTATTAATAGACTAAATAATAGACAAAAAAATAAAAGACTAAATAATTAACAATAAAAATAAAGAACCAGAGAGTCTTAATCCCGATACTAATATAAGATATACAAGAATTATACTCAGCCAATTCTATCAGTAGGAAGCGGTGCACTCCCAGCAGGGACAGCAAATGTTGGACACTGGGAGCACAATGGCTTCAGGAGGAAAGGAAGGCCTCAGGGGTTCAGCACCAGGGCAAGGAGTTGTCTGGGCCACCTCTACAAAGGCAGAGGGACTTGTGCAGCAAACTTTTCTAATTTATATTGAACGTGATGTTCATGGTATGAAATAATCCTGTTGGCTATCCTGGGTCAAATGTCCAGGCCTTGCTTCTCCTTGTCCCTGTACCTCGAGGCTCAAAAACACTAAGACCTTGAATCCCACAGAGCCTGGCTGGCTATAAAGTAAATATTTTCACAAATTCATACATTAGAGTCTTCTAGAAGTGCAATTTTCCCCAGTATTAGAAGAAAAGTTAGTCCTGTGTCTCTCAACCCAGGACACCTTTCTAGAAGCATGCACGACATTTATGAAAAAGTTCACCCTGTGGTACTGAGATGAGAGTCTATTTTAGAGGCTTAGACAGGGATTTAGATTTAGCTCAGGACTCTCTGCACCTGAGTATATACAGCAGTGAATGTCAGAGAAGCTTGGTGAAATCAATGAGGTAGGCTGTAACTATAGAATTTGTGAAGAGGTCACTTATACTGTACATCTCTACTTCCTAAATTTCACTGAATTTCACTGAATTTTTAGAGTTGGAAGGGACCGTAGAGATCATCTATTCCAACTCCCTGTTGAAGCTTTAATGAAGGCTGATGATATTATTGTAAATCAACAGACTTTCAGAGGAGCGAAGAGGGATATTCCACTACCCTCAGGGATGCTAAATAGTGTTGCAGTAGAAAATCTAAGGAAATAATTTTAATCAGAAGGAAATAAATAATAATTTTGCATTCTAGCCTTGAACCACCCAGAGGATGTGCTTCCTGCTCCTAGACTCTTTTCTGCCCCAAGCATGGGGAAGGCAACCTAAAGACAGCAAGCGGGAGAAATGCTGTTTCAAGATCATAACAGATTCTTGTATCACCTGGGGGGGAAAGACACAGAAGCTAGTTAAAGCAGCTAGAGCTTGCCTATCTCTCTCTCTATTATATATAATGTATCTCAATACTAGATTTTGCTTTGTCTTTTCATAACTTAGTTCCATAAATGCAAAAAATCTATGTTTTTAAGTGAATAAATATTTTTACCCATAATCTTGCATTCTGATAAACTTAGTAGATCATCTGGCAAAGAAGACATGAATCCCTCCTTGTCACTGAAGCACTGGAACAGGTGTTGAGCTCCCCATAACACTGCACCAAGGTACTCACAGGATAACAAGTTGTGCCTTTACAGGTGCAGTAAGTTTGGTTGTGAGTGATACTGCATATAGTCAAAGAGAAAGAATCACTCCCTAGCTGTCACAAGTCACTGTGAAATCTTTGCAACAAGGAGCATGCTTGAATCCCCAAGAATTCCACTGGGAAAGTTTTATAACGTACAATAATTCTATGAATGCCTGGGAAGGAAAAAAAAAAAAAAAAAGAGGAAGAAAAATATATAATAATTTTAAAGGTCATCACTGATGCCCTGATGAACTAGAGAGTGTGACTAACAAGCACACAGGTAACAAATTAGGCAACAGGATTTATGATATATATAGCAAGTTTAAAGACTATGGGAGTTACACATAAGGTACTTGTGGAATTATATGCAACAAGGTGCAAAACCCAGGAAATGTCCAAGAAAGACCTTTAAAGATACATAGCTTGGCCAAATACAATACTGTTGCATATAAAGCATAAGAATTACAATGCATACTTAGTATACAGATAAAGTAAAAATCCAACTACTATAGAAATGAAAAATGGACAGCAGAAAATTATAATAATAAGAACACATAAAAATGCCTATCGGGAAATTATTATATATGAAGTACAGCTGTAATTTAGATTTGATATAATTTGTATTTTCTGAATCCCACTGCTTGCCATTTTATCACCACTAAGCAACATTACACTTGCTAAATATCAGTTGTCTTGACTAAAAACCCCTAGCTAATAAATCCACCATGTCATGGTTTGGGCCAGATTGGCCAATCATGAGAGCACAGATGCTTCCCACCACGCCTCGCTCCAAGGAGAAGAGGAGGAGAGATGAAAATATTTATGAGTTTAGAAGGAACTACTTTAATGAAATATTAATAATAAAATAAAAAGAAAATATGAAATAGATACAATATATAGAAAACTGTATCAAGCTCCCAGGACGATGATCAGGTAACTGGCAACACTGGGGAGGTCCCCCAGACTGAACTCAGAGAGGGATGGGAACTGGATTCAGGAATGCTCCCTCTAATTTTTTTCCACCTCTGACACACCAGCTGGGCAAGTAATGAAGTTAGCTGACCTTGGTTGTTTTAGCAATAAGAATAAGCAAGAGCCTCTCTGCTTATTACACCATTCCTCAGCATGAACTATAAACATAGGTCTTATCA
>BJBW01004189.1:31390-112442 GCA_004320125.1 Scolopax mira
AGAAGGGATCAGAAATCTGGTATAGTCAACTGAGACTAGCGAGTCAAGATGAAGTTACCAAACATACATCACTCAAGTCTAATGTAATTGCTGGCAGAATGTAGTGCAGAAATGTAGAAACTGCAGACCATACTGCTCACTTCATCCAACAGCAGCTATTTCACACTGCAACACACGGGAAAAGTATAATGTAGTCCAGGCCATCCTGGAAAAAGAAGACACTGAAAAATATCTGGCTGTCTACAAAACCCAAGACTAAGAGCAGAAATGATAGTTATCTCTGTATTACTCATGGAGACTAAAAACAAGGAGGAAGAAGATGATCAGTTTACAATCAAAGATAATCATGACATAAGAAGAAATTAGGTGAATAAGCTGCTTCTAGCAATTACAGAAGTGTGCCTGACAACTGCAAGGGAAGTTTCCCTAGTCAGTTAGTGTCCCGGTTTGAAATAAAACTGAACCAATTTTGAGTTCTGTAATTTTACATGTTAGCTAGGCCTCCTCTAACCCTCTGAAATCAATGGCATGTTGTGGAGAAAACTGCTCTTTTTCAGAATGATAAGGCCAGTGTTTGTGCTAAGTGCCAAGGAACAGTATGTGGAGAGGCCCTTGCTTATTCTTATTGCTATAACAACCAAGGCCAGACAATTTTTCTTATTTGCCCCTTAGTGGGTCGGAATCAGAAAAAAACATAGAGGTGTCACACCTGTGGGGAGGAATGGACAGAGCAGGTGACCAAACCTGACCAAACGGGGTATTCCATCCCATCTGCCCTATGCTCACTGCAAAAGCTGAGGGATCAAAGGGTCAACACTCTTCCTGAGATGGCCAACGTCCGAAGAGGACGTTCATCTACTTTTGATCCCGGTCTGTGTGTTCCTGACACCAGAGCTGGAACCCTGTTCCCATCTGTTGCTGAGTCCAGTCTGGGACTTCCCCAGTGCCTGCTGGTGACGGGACTGTCATCCTGGGAGCTTGATATGGTTTTGCATATATTGTATCTATTTCATTCTTTTCTTTTTTTTATTATTATTTTAATATTAATTCTTAATTAAAGTAGTTTAGTTAATTCTAAACTTCTGAATCTCTTTGTCTCTTCCTCTCCTCTTTTGCAGGGGGGGTGGGGGGAGGGAAGGGCCATATGTCATCCGGTTGTGGTGATTTCAGCTGAAACCATGACAGTTAGAAAACTTGTTGAGGAGGAAAAAAACCACAAAACCATATCAATCAATCAAACAAACAAAACCAACAAACAAACAATCAAAGCCACCAGGTTTTCAGAATGCATATATCGAGGAGGTAATAAGTCATGACTATAAAAAGAGACTGGACTTAACGATCAAGAGTATCTCTTATACCTGTTCATGTTCCTGAAAAATACCATGCAAAATTTGCTGTTAAAAAGCAGCCAAAAGGCCAGAATGCCATATCTCAAAAAGTCGAATTCATGTCCTTTGGAAAACATGTAACATTCTTCAGCTAAGACTGACAAGTTCCCAGCGGAAATCTTCCATATGACATCTTATTTTAAGGAATTGTCATGGGAAATAATGCTTTGCTCTTCACAGAAGCACTAAAGAAAGTAAAATTTATTTTCAAAAAGGTAAAGCTATTAAAATAGTTGTTACTAACCTACATAAGTGACTGGATATATTTTGAAAGATATTTCATCAACTCAAGATCATAGCTGAATACAGGAGAAAGAATAATAGAAGATTACAAAACTGTCTCCTGTGTTACTGGGACATACCAGAAGAAAACAAACAAACAAAACAAAACAAAATACAAAAAAGCAAAGCAGGAGGGAAGGACCAAGAAAACATGCTAAACTGGTCAGCAGGGGAGGTGGATATAACTGTACAGCACATTACCTTGCAAACACTGAGATCGGCAGGGGTGGAAGCTGTCTGAAAGTAAATGGCAGGGAAATGTTGGCAGAGCACATTTGGAGTGCTTTTCCGTGATGCTGGAACTTGCTTCCTAGCTGGCGTCCCAGAAACCAGAAATTTGTTAACTGTCAACAGTGCCACAAAGACCACTTTTTCTCCTGAGCTTCCAGAGAGAGAAAAAGCCAAAGATCAGAGGAATTTTATTATGTCTGCTCTGGAGAAGCATTTATTTTACTAGTCTGCCTCCTGGGGAATGTTTATTGTTGGAGTGGGATGGGCAGTCCATTATGATAATCATTACAGAAATTAAATTCTGTAAGAGATGCCCAACCATGGGAGGAAAGCTTATTCATCCTATTCATTTCTGTACATAACATTATCTAAAAAGAATGTTACATTATTAGCTCATTAGTTTTATACACTTGTAAATTCCTAAAATGTAAATTGGCATAAATGCAGGGATTGATATTCTGCCTTCATTTCTGAGCGCTTCTTGGGAAGCATCAGTTGACACTCTTTAAATTACCAGAAGTCACTGATAAGTAAAGACAATAAGAACTGCTCCCCAAAACAAATGAAAACAAATGCATCTGAAGAAAAACTAAGGAAAAAAATAGTGAGGTAGAGTGCACCCTCAGCAAGTTTGCCAATGACACCAAACTCAGTGGTGTGGTCGACAAGTTGGAGAGAAGGGATGCCATCCAGAGGGACCTGGACAGGCTTGAGAGGTAGGCTCATGCAAATTGCATGAAGTTTAACCAAGCCAAGATTCAGGGCCTTGCATCTGGGGTGTGGATATCCCATACACAAATAGAGGTTGGGCAGAGAATGGCTAGAAAGCAGCCCTGAGGGGAAGGACTTGGGGGTATTTGTGGATGAGAAGCTTAACATGAGCCAACAATGTGCGCTGGCAGCCCAGCAAGCCAACTGCATCCTGGGCTGCATCAAGAGAAGTGTGGCCAGCAGGTCACGGGAGGTGATTCTGCCCCTTTACCCTGTGCTCATTAGACCCCACCTGGAGTACTGTGTCCAATTTTGGAAGGACATGGATCTGTTGGAACAGGTCCAGCAGAGGGCCATGAAGATGATCAGAGGGCTGGAGCACCTTCCCTATGAGGACAGGCTGAGAGAGCTGGGGATGTTCAGCGTGGAGAAGAGAAGGCTCCATGGAGACCTGATAGCAGCCTACCAATATCTGAAGGGAGCTTACAGGAGAGCTGGAGAGGGAATCTTTGTCAGGAAGTGTAGTGAAAGGACAAGGGGAAATGGTTTTAAACTGGAAGAGAATTTAGATTAGATACTAGAAAAAAATTCTTTATAGTGAGGGTGGTGAGGTACTGGAAGAGGTTGCCCAGGGAAGTCATGGACGCTCCATCCCTGGAGGTGTTCAGGACCAGGATGGATGAGGC
Source organism: Scolopax mira (assembly GCA_004320125.1). Lineage (NCBI taxonomy): Eukaryota > Metazoa > Chordata > Aves > Charadriiformes > Scolopacidae > Scolopax > Scolopax mira. Next base: position 34,692 of record BJBW01004189.1, read on the forward strand.
TTTGAGCAACCTGGTCTAGTGGGAGGTGTCTCTGCCCATGGCGGGAGGTTGGAACTTGATGATCTCTAAGGTCCCTTCCAACCCAAACCATTCTATGATAACAGACATTTTGAATCTACTGAGTAAGGCACAAAAAGCAAAAAATTCTACCATGGGAAATTTATGGTTATTTACAATTGCTCTTAAGTCCAATGGCAATTTTTAAGTACTTCTCCAGATGCACCACATACAACTTGCATTATATATGCATATAGAAATAAGAATAATTATTAGAAAACCACATGAATGGAAAAGCCACCCCTCACAAATGAAAAAGGGCTGCCATATTCTCAGCAACAGTGAGAGACCAGTTGGACGTGTTGTATTGGTGACAAGTACTTAAGGAAATCAGGAGAATGTAGTCCTATCTTTGCTTAGACAACCGAAACTATCACAGTTAGGAAAGCCAGAATTTGGCAAACTGACAGTGACTTCTAATAGCAGCTGTAAGACACATGGGGACCTGCAACATCTAGGTAGAATTTCCACTGCTGGCTGCTGCAAAGGCCCACTGGATTTGAAGCCATCAGGCATGATTCCTTTCCATTGCCCTCTTTCCAGTGTTTCCCTCTCTTCTGACAGCTTCACCTAATTTTATTATGAACTCCTTAATTCTCTTGCTCATTTCCCTTTCAAGGATTTTTGTCAAGTTTCAGCATTTTAAATATTTTTATAATATTTTATAAACCACATAATAAACATAGGAGGTTGTTAGGCTGGAATCATGACTTTTAGTTTATTATTAGCTCTTCAGGGAGGCCATGAACAACATGCTGATATAACAGATGAAAGATCTAACATTTATGGTGCTTTTTCATTTTACTAAAGTATCTTTCATCAGTTTCAGGGATATGATCAGTGTTAGCGTTCACCATGAAAAAAATTAAATTTTCATTTATGTATTACCATTACAGTATTTGGTTTCTGGACTTGATTTCATAGAATCAAGCTCCTAAAAAGGAAATCCTAAGATTTTCTATTTCCTTTGGTACTGTTGCTGACATTCTTTCATCTATGGCAATCTGTGAAGAACAGGAACATACTTGTTCATCTGTTTTGCTTTTCGAGAGCCAGCAACAGTTTCCAAAACATAAATTACTTATATTCCTAGTGAAATTTGCAGTTATTGGCAATAGGCCAAATAGAGTTTTGGTTCTTTTACTTGAGCTGAGAAACTGCATGAGGGTAATATGATGTTGCTAACTATTTTTTGTAAAAGATGAAATTCACTTCTCAGCTTCATGGAAAAGGAGTTGGGTGTTCTGTAATCAGGTGAAGATCAATGTGAAGACTTTAATTCAGAATCAACAACCTAAGGTACACAGCAAGCAAACACTGCATATTTCTTTTCATCTCTAATGATCCACCAGATCTTGAGGTAAGTAGATCCACATGATTAATCCTATGACTGTCTATAATCAGACCAGATTTTTTAGGAAGTTGTGTATGAACAACACATGCCTATAAGTATCTAAAGGGTGGGTTGAAGGAGGAGGGAGCCAAACTCTTTTCAGCAGTCGCCAGTGAGAGGACGAGGGGCAACGGGCACAAGATGGAACATAAGAGGTTCCACTCAAATATGAAAAAAAACTTCTTTACAATGAGGGTGACAGAGCCCTGGAACAGGCTGCCCAGGGAGGTCATGGAGTCCCCTTCTCTGGAGATTTTCAAGCCCCACCTGGATGCAGCCCTGAGTGACATGCTCTAGCTCTGGGCAATCCTGCTTCAGCGGGGAAGTTGGGCTAGATGATCTCTACGGTCTCCTCCAACTCTAAAAAATTCAGTGAAATTCAGTGAAACACAGGAAGAAAAATCCCTACATAGTACTCTGCTCAACTGTTTTTCATTACCTTTTCCTTATATGTATATGTAGTCCATATGCAGTCTATAATCTAACTAAAATGTGAGGAAGACCTTGAAGCTATTAGCCCTTGAAAGAATGCCAGAGCAATGCAGAGCATAATGCTTACTTACAAAGAACTTCTAGAGGTCCCCTATAGAATAGTGATAACACACTCAGAAAAGGCTTAACCTCCATTCTTCTGTTCTTGTGCCTGAACCAAGAAAACAAGCTAGTATTATTATAAAGCGCCAAACTTTAGCAGCAACAGTGAATCCTCAGCCATTTAAACATCACGTGTTTCACTGAGAACTGTTTGCTAAAGTAAAACAAATTCTCTGAAGATCTGATCTCACACAGAGATTTAAGAAACAGATTTTGAGAAATGAGCTAATATGGAAAATTAGTGTAAATTCGATGTTTTTCTGATGAGAACTGGAGGAAAAAAAAAAAATGCTTTTATTTCCAAGCACTCTTTTCTCCACTTACTTCAGTTGAAAAAGGCATACTGGAACAAAGCCAAGCCTGAAAGAAAAGCCTGTGCTTTAAAAAGTATCTATAACTATCAACAGAGAAGTAAAATCAGTGATCATGGGTTTGTTTTAACCTGTACACCAACTGTATGATTGCTCCAGTCTTTAGATAATATTATAAAATTCCTTTTCTCTCAGAAAATCAGAAATTTTTGTCTCAATAAAAGTTGAGGAATGTAGATATTTGGACAAAAACAAGTCCACAGCCTGCTTCAGTACAGCCTCTACATCCCACTGACAGATACTAAGAAATCATTACCACTAAATCCACAAGTATAAAATATGGTGAACACACCTTGGGTACTCAACTATGTCCTTTTTTATTGTGCCTAAATTTCAAGTCTAGACTCGGAAGCGAAATGTTTTGTCTGGCTGGAATCTGAAAACTGATTTCACTGGGTTAGCATACAGCAATACGTCTGTGTATCATGTGCTCACCATACTTTTGTATTTGAAATGCAACACACTGCCTACAAAAATTCTTTGCAGATAGCCATAAGGGCTCAATGCTCCACACCACAACCAGATTTACAGCAGTGTATTCATTCAGATAGCAAATGAAGTAACTAAATTTGCAGCAGAGATCTATTCGAGTATGGCAAGCTTTCTTAATATGCTGCTTTTGGCAGTCTGGCCAAATATTTAGCAGCCAAATAAAGGCAGACAAATTAAAAAAAAACAATCAGAGAGAGAAAACCATTGAGAGGGAAGAGTTGCCTATCTGAAAGTTGGGGAATAAGAACTGACAAGATGCTTTAGTTGATGTAACTGGGGCTGCCTCAAAAGGGAAAATCCCCCCTAGAGCTCCTCTCCCACAACTGCTACCCTTCACAAGAATGAAAAAAAAACATTATTTTACTCAATTTCGAATGCTGGTTATTAAGATATTTAGTCAATAAAATGACTGACATGTTGGCTTATTATTGATGCCTCTCAAATGAAAAGGCCACGTCAACAACAACAGCCTGCCCCTACTGATCTCCTTTCAGTGAAGTTTTGTATTGTCCTTTGTTAGTTCTGTATTGAAATAACTGCTTTATTCCATGGTGACCTACAATTTCAAGGAGCACGTTACATCACGAAAACAATTAAATTTTGCATTTTTTATATCTAATCTGGAAAACATACCAAAATAAAATGCATTAAAAGGAGTAAAGAAGACATACAGGCTTACATAACTGCTGTTTCCACTGTTGCTAATGTAGTCCCTCAACCTAAGAAAGTAAAAGCTGATTCATTTTTTGGCAGCCTTAGTAGCAGAACAGGGGACCTTGAATAGAAGAAGGATTCTGGCTAGAAATACAATGGTGAACACTTGGACCATGTACACACAACATTATATGGACATCTCAGATGTTTAAATATTGAAAAGATGCTAGGGCCAAGTATTTCCCAAATATAATTACAAAGGGCTGATTCAATGATCTTAAAGGTCTTTTACAACCTATATGATTCTATGCTATCTGATGGACTACTGAAACTGTGAAATAACCTTTCGTACTGATCTAATGTGAACTTTTATATTTAGGAGAATTTAGGAGAGAAAAAAACAAACCAAAAAAAAAAAAAAACCCAAGAAAACCCAACACATTTTTATATTTAAAGACTAACTATTAAATTGAAAATTACACATTCTTTTCATCAAAACAGAACAAGAAGTGGAGAAACACAGTAACAATCATGTATCTAAAAAGCGAAGAAGGAACAATGTTTCATGTATATCTTCACAGTCCTTTTGCACTGTTAATATGGTCATTTTCAAACCTTTTTTTTATTTTTTATTTTCTGTGCATTCTCTCCACAGACAAGCATCAAATTTTGTTCTTCATCACCACTTTCCTCCCCATCAGAACCACTGAATATGAGAAAACTCTGCCCTTAAGTGTCATGAGAAATCACAAAGGAAAACCATGGCAGAGCTAGGAATGAAATCTAGACCTCTCAAACTCACAAATTTAGGCTTTGGACATGATTTAATAAGCAGAGAAAAGCACTGGACCCTAGAGGTTATGTATTGGAAGAAGTGACTAAACTACAGGGGAATACTGAAGAGACAGTAAAGGAACAGTTATTAAGGGTTCATTAGCTTTGTTCTCCCCGCAAAAGTAAAATATTTTATAAATAGTAAAGCTGATTTCAGTACCTTAAAGTGACATGTGAATATTCTGCCTGTAGAAGGCAACACTATATTTTGAAAAAAAAAATATAAGGAGAAAGCTTTACAAAGAAGAGCTAGAATATCTGGAAAATTTTCACTAGATTTCTACTACTTACATTGATCATGCTACACTACTACAACAGCATTGGCAAGTTTTTTGTAATGACCTTGTATTAAAGGTGGAATCTGGCAGGTTTTCATTTCTAAATGCCTCAGTGGTGAAAGCTTGTAACTTTAAATAAATGCTCTTTCAAACTACTATGAGTTACAGAGTTTCCCTAGGCTTTATATTGGATTCTAACTTTCAACATCTATACACTTCTACTTTCTTTTTTTTTACTATAACATTGCAGTGTGTCATTTTTATGTAGATGCTACCCTGATTTATCTATCCTTCAATAAAGAAAACTCTACAACAGCCGAGCTAATGCCCGATTGATGTTAATAAATGAATAACTCAGAATTTTGTGAAGACAATGCAAGTAAGAAAAACAGCGGTATATGGGTCTCCTTTGTGTAAAATTATTTCTTCCTGTTTCAAACATAGACAGCTGCTCTGTTATGTGCCTGTTTTCAGAATAATTTCACCTTGAATAAGAAATATGTTTGCCTAATTTCATGTACTAAAGAGAGAATCTAAACTGTTGGTCTTTCATACAGGGAATCCTGGTCAACACAATTTATCTTGGTTTGCCTGTTTTTTAGTCAAAAAATAGGATGAATTAAACCAATTATTTAGCAAGATGACAAAAAAAAAAAAAAAACTTATGTAGAGCAATGCAATAAACTTTATCATAAGATGGAAGAAAGCCAAAGAGATGGTTGGGTAGAATGTGACCACTGATGAAGATCTGGTGAAGTCTTGAGAAACAAACTGATTCCTAACTAAAAGATAATATGGGTCATTGTACAGCTATCCAGGCAATAACAGAGTATATTTGTACAACATTCTTCACATGGCTCCTCCTGATTTAAGCTTCAAATAAGCTGATATCTTTTTTGTTGACATAATGAGAAAAACCAACATAAATCAAATTAATAAAAGTCCAGAGTGACCTTTGCCTCTTAGATTAGATGCATTTGGACAGTGTATCAACTGCTATGATGATTTATATTAGAGATTGAGATGCAGGCTTTAAATAGCATTGTTAAATTTAATCTTATGATTCTGAAGGAAAATCAGTCTCCTCTTTTTAAAGCAAAGCAGAAACAACATACCTCTGCATTTGTAGAAGAGATGACTGAAATAAAAAAGTGCTTTTCAACGGAACTCAAAAATAAGATCTACTACTGTAGGACACAGATGCACTATAAGTCAAGAAAGAGGTATCTCAAAACTCTCCTGAATATCTAACAGGCTACAGAAAATAGTACTGTTAATATTGAGCTTGTAAGGAAGGTGAAATAAAATTAAAGGCATTTATAGTACTTAAAAAGTAATATTAAGTCAGCAAAAATTTTGAAGGTATCCCCCATCAACAGGACATCCCCTAGAACCCACAGAAGTACAGATTTTACCACTGTTTTGCAGAGAGAATAAAACATTGTGACTATAGACTGAGTGGCTAATACAGTAATTCTTTGTTATAAGAAGTGGGACTATGATATGGATGTTATTTCTGGCTGAGAAAATTAGAAACAGAACTCTAGCCATAGCTAAAATGGGAAAAGAAGGATGGCAGAAACAGGCAGCAATCCGCCATGTTTTTATATAGATTGGATAGTACAAATCCTGCAATGTTAAGGCAGTACTTCTGCAAAAAGTTTCTTCTTGTGACATGTGACTCTTCTTTGTAATTTCACCATTTCTAATCTGTTAATTTCAGGAGCCTTAGGAACGGGAGGGAATGTAGTACTTCTCAACAGGCAGACAACAAGTGATCTTTTTAGAGGACTTGATTTCTCATCCCACAACAGCAGTTGGTCTTAAAATTCCCCCCCCCCCCCCCCCCCCCCCCCTTTTTTTTATAGTTGGCATATTCATCCATACCAATACCAACACCAAAAAACCCACAACCAACAATCAGAAATTCATATTTAAATTTTGAAGGGTTAGTTATAAAGTCAAGTACTAACTGTATTAGGTTAGTGGGGCATGTCTAGAAATAACTTTTTAATAACAGCTGACATGGAGTGTATCAGAGAAGTGAAAATGTTGAGTGCAGAACTCCATTCATTAACTAATCACATTTGAATAGACACTTGGCCTCTCTCTTTCACCTGCTGACTGAAAATTGACACATCATTAGCAGCTCTGGTAAGACTACTGAGCCTAGAAACTGTTGCCAGAAGATATCTGCAACAGTACCAAAAAGTCACAACAGCCCTTCTAAGAGGTCAAGGTCTTCAAACTGGTGCTTTGAGAGAGGAAATGCTCATTTGTAGAGTGCAGCTTGAAAAAAATCTCATCTGGTGCAGTAAGGAATCATCCTTACAATAACTCATGCACTGAAAGAACTCCATCCAGATAGTCTGAGATTTTCAGGTGGCATCCTTGGTGTTTGTTTCATCAAATTCAATGCTATGAATGACCATATTCATTTTTAATTTTATCTCTTACTCTTTTAAATCCTTCTGAAGTAGACTTCTGAAGTGGACTACTTGGACACAAGTATCTGTCCAGAACGTAATTGTGCTGTGGCAGCACCTGCCCAAGGTTGTCCAAAAGATCTTTCCTTCTATGTAAAATTTACCCTTCCTGGAAACCACCAAAAATTTTCATGCAGTTTCTTCTTTCATGCAGTTAGGGAATGTAAGAAAAAGAAATAAGAAAGCCATGGTAAAATAAAGCCATGGTGGCACAAATCTAAGCTGGAGCTGTGGAATCTCTGACCTTTGAGATACTTGAATTGGACTGGAATGGTCTGAACACGCAGATTTAAGTGGGCCTCACTCACTTGGTGGCTAGATCCAGATGACTTGTAGACCAGATGACCTTCCAACCAAAATTGATTCTAAGTGGCACATAGTAAGAGTAAACTAGAGAGATCAACAGTGGCTTTACACCAGTTAATACAAACCACCTTCAACAAGGCCTGAGAAAATACTTAAGGAAAGAGAACTGAATGCAATGTTTGAGAACATGGGCTCTAATGTTCTGCTTATAGACAATCCCACAAGGAAGTGGAGGGGGGAAGCTGGAGACCAGCAGGACACAAAATTTCAAAACAGGTGGTCACATACAATATCACCTCCTAACGTGTGCTGAAACCCTCCCATCTCAGGGCACACATGAGGGTCAGCTTCACCTTGCTGATAGTGGCAGCAGAAATATTCAGAAAGGAAATATCATGGTCAATAAAGAAGAGCATAGATGTAAGAGTGCTGTATTTCAGGGAGATAAATACCAAAAGAGAAACTCCTCCTGCAGTAAAGCATTCCCTCAGTTGTGAGCTGCTGTTTCCAATGTGTTATTAGACAACTGCCTACCGGTTCAGTGTTGTACTTCAAAAGGAGGAACAGATCCTTCTTTAGTGCTTAGAGAGAGCAGTGTGAAAAGCAGTAAGATCTCACCTACTTTTGTCTTGTCTAAGGAGATTACAAGATGCATCCTATGCTTTTGGTAAAAGATAGAACTATTGCAGAACTGAATTTCTTGTGGTTATTGGGTGCCTTCATCACAGGGCTGTTCAGCACCAAAGGAAAAGCTGATGATTTCCTGAAGGAATTGTGCAACTGAGCAAGAGAATTTCGAAGATAATGCATAGCTACAGATTATGAGATTTTCTCTTCTTGCAAACCCAGTTTACTATATATAGTTTCAGCTGTTTATTCAGTATGAGTGTGCATTTCTGAAATAAGGGTGTGTTAGTGTTCACAGATGAGGGGGGCCCATGGGTACTTCTGACTCATTTTATAATTCCTGTGCTCCTGGGCAGTTTCTGTTTGAATGGCAATATATGGGTACATGAAGTATTGGCTGAATACTGATGACATTATGCTTATTTGAGCTGAAAGTTTGCTTCTGTGGATGTGTTTTGGGTTTGTTTGGTTTTTTGGTTGATTACAAAGATCTTAAGCTCTTGACCACTGTTACACAACATCACAGCCAAGCACATGACACTACAGAAATAATAAACCAAACTTCATAGCATGCATAGTCAAATATGTGAATTTGACTTTATCCAATCCCCTCACCCATGACATCCAATGCATGCAAAGTTTCTGAGAAAGAGATTTTATGAAAAGCCATGCACAGTTTAAAAAACTTGAGCTGTATTTTAATTATTGATTTAATTTTTCTAATACACAAACACCATCAGTTGGCTGTGTGTTCTTTGATTATTATTTTTGTCCTAAACCTTCAAGCTAGACTATATATATAATTGAATTTAACAAACACTGTGAATAGGAGAGTTCTTAACTTCCAAACTACATGAAACCAAGCATAAATATTTGCCTTAAAATCTGGTTTAACTATCAAACAACTCAATTTTATCTATCAGAAATGTTAGATAAATGTTAGTAAAAATATATCTTTTCAAGATTTTCTATATATTTTTATATATATCCACATATGCATATATTTATTTGCAAGTAAAAAAACACCCTTCGTGTTCCATTTGCTACATCACTGCTTTGTTGAAAGTTGAAATGGTTTGAAGAACAACTGACCTTACATGATCAGTTCTGAAAGGTATACTTCTTTGTCACATTGATTTGTGACAATCACCTTGCTGCTCTGAAGTCATAAACCTCAGAAGAGATTATAGTATGCCTCTCTATATATTGGTATGCTATTAGAAACGGCTATGATCATTTTATACCAGTTTGAAAAGATGGGGGATGCTTAGGAGACACTCATGTTCATTGTTCTCTGTTCAGTATTTATGACTATGTCTAGAGATAAAAAATATAAATTACATTTACATATTTATGAGCATTTTTATGCAATATCTTCATTTTTATTAAAATGCCATCAATATTCCTACACTAATATAATGCAAGTCAGAAATCTAACTACAATGCACTTGGTTTATCTTTTTCCTAAAAACTTCCTACATTAAACCAATTAACAAAATACAGTGTGAATAATGATGACTGATAAACAATGAAAATGGTCTGCGTTTAGGGGCAATTACAAAGTTTTAAAAAGTAATCTATTATACCATAAAATCTAAAAATATCTTTCTCCATTTTGAAAAGCAGAAAAAAACCTTGTGAGAAAATGTGTGGGCAGCTGAACCATGCAATGCAAATTGAAGAGTGCAGGCAGAAACTCACCTCTAGATTTGCTCTTTGTAGCAGCCACTGGAAGCAAGGAAAAGATTGCACAAGAAGAAGAAGAGAACAAAGATAGATTAGACAGAAGTTTGAGCAAGTAAGAATACAGAGAAACTTTATCACTATTGATCCAAAGCTAACAAACACCGTTTCTAGGATTATTTGACCTATTTATTTGAGACACTACAGTTCTATAAGATAGTTCAGATCTATGATTCTGTCAGCAGACTCGTGTTGAGAATTTAGAAAGTATATCACAAGACACACTCAAAAAGCATGGCAAGAATTACAGAAAAATCATGAACCATTAATCACAAGTGGCGAGAGAGTATGTACCCATATTTGTGAATTCTAAAACTTGCAGTATAATTTGCCTTGCCAAAAGTAGATTCTGAAATACCTAAATCTAACGTCATTCCCTTGATCCTATTTCTTGTAATGTCATACTCCTGAGAAACTGATGGAAAAAAAAAAATCAGTTAAACTGCTGGTACTCCAATAATTTATAATCTATGGTTTATACATTTTATAATCTATGTTTTATGATAATTATTTTTCTTCATTGAAGCCTGTATCTTCAGATTGTTCTGGCACACAAACAGAGCATGCAAAGGAAAAGGAGTAGGCAATATTTTAACAGTGATCAGTGTTCAAAATCAAAGCAAAAGGGCCAGACAATACAGCAGCCGTTGAGTTTCCTGAAGCAACAGTTTCATACTATTAGTTCTAAAGACACAACAGTGTCACAAAAACAACAATAGGAGCTTAAAATATTCTGCTAACATCTGCCCCATCACCAAAATCAACAGAATCATTATTTTCTGTTTTGTGAGGCTCACAGATAATGTTGCTGATATACAATATTAATCAGAAACCAAAGGGAAAATGGAATCACTCCATTAGCTGTAAATTACAGGAGAGATACTCTCCACACTTCTTTAAACTCTCAAGTGCACTCTGAAAAAGTATTCATGTAAGAGCATCTCCATGAAAAACAGGTATCTCAGAAAAAATATGTAATTTCTCTTCTGCTGGCAGAACTGAGTTAACAATTCAAAAGCAGCTACAACTTGTGACCAAAACACAGAAAAAAAAAAGGAGAAATACCAAGTCCCCTTTCTGCTCTCTTTGTTTTACTTGTTAATGCCTAATGTTTTAAGGGGGTTTTTTGGTTGGTTGGTTGGATTCTTCTTTTTTTTTCTTGGTCTGGTCTGTTAACTCACCAATCAGTCTTTACTAAGACAAGGAGAGCATGGCAGTGAAGGACAAGTTGCCATATATGAAGAAAGTGTTGAAAAAAATTCAATGCTCAATTTTATGAATGTATAAAAATATGTCAATTCTCCATCTTTTTTCTTTGTGTTTTTTAAAATTTCTTCACTGATCTGTCCTCTACCTTTCAGATGCACTATTCTGCATTGCTATCATTCTCCTGGCCATGAAAATAAAATAAAGAAAGCAGTCTCATGATGTCTAAAATCACCATTACTCCACAAGATGCCTCTGCTTCAGGGAGATACAACAAATGCAGAAGCTTCTGCAGAGCTCTTATATAAGGCTATTTAACAAGACATATTCACCTGTAAAACAGCCAGTAAATCTTACATGCACTAAAAATCGCTCACATAGTAAACAAAATTAATGGTGCCATTCTAATAAGTGAACAGTTTCTCCTTCGTGCAAATATAAGATGATAATGAACGTATTGAGTTCATCAATTTGTTCATTTTCTTATGCTTCCCCTTTTTTGTCAGTCCTGAGAATTACATCTACATGAACACATTATCACTTTGAGACAGAATAATCTTTTAAATTTAACAAAGGTTTGGAGGAAACTCATCTTCCCCTGATAATTTAAAAGAACAGGAGTTTATGTTTATACTCACACTAGTCATTCAGAATAAAAAGATATATGTGTGTGTGTATGTATATATAAAATACCTACATGAAAAATTATGTATGTACTTAAATTGTTCAGAATATATACACAAACATATATGCATATATAAGTTATATATCATCTATGTGTATGGGTAAATATATTCATATATATAAATCTATGTGTAAGGTTACATATATTCATCTATATTAAAGGAATCCAACTATTCTATGATTAGACAGCTTTATTTCGAAACATTAGCACTAGATTGAGAATTATGACCTATCATGTATCAGTAAATAAAGAAAAGATATAAATGAGGTTGTACATTATAATTGGAAGTAGGACAGGTTACTAAGCTTGTTAGACCAATTACAACTCTCTGCAAATCCACTAATAGAGGACTAGATGACAGTAACCTTCTTAAAAATGTCATGTTCAATACTTGTAAGTTTTCCCATTGACAGCATGGTCCAATTACAAGTCAATTCGTAAAGTTCAAACTGCACAACAGCCAAATTAGCTGAAAATGGTCTTTCAAAGTATAATTCTACATACTGAAGGGAACTTGCTGGAGCTGTTTCCATCAAGACCTGTCCTTTTGATACCTAGTATGAGGGAAAATTCCCTTTCATTGTTATCAGTGAGGTTAGTATTCCATTTTCCAAAGGTGAAAGAATTTTTCTGTCTTCCCTCTTTACTCTCCTTGTCACTTTGTGTAAAGAGAAGACAATATGCAACCTATATCCAATATGTTTGAAAATTTTTATCTATCTCTTCTTGATATTACTACATGAAGAGTCCCAGGAAGAGACAAACATAGATAAATGTTTCAAATGAGCACCATCAAAAATGAAATTTAGCAGAGGGAGGCTGATCTCTTGGTTAGAGCACTGGATATGGGATAATCCAGCTTTATTTGCCAGTGACAAAGACCTACGGGATTCAACAAACACAATTACACTTAAAGGATCTATATTTGCTTTATGTCTCCAGCAAATCATCTGGCTTTTCTGCATTTCACATCACACATTCTCTTCTTCTCTACATTGATTTCCTTGCTTCTGACTGAAGAGACAAGCTCTTCAGGGCAGTGAGTCTCTCACTTCTCAAAGTAGTATACTTGTAGGATACTGATTTGAAACTTCTGTAATACAACTAAAGTGTATTAGAGCTGCCCAGCAATAATTTATGGGTACAATGTAACCTGAAAACTAGAATTTACTGTGCTTGGCTGGTGCTTACTTCAGTTGGCTAAATTAACAGGCAAATCAGGAAATAGATAAAATGGAAAGGTAATGACTTCTGGTATTTCCCTATGCTCAGGGATTTCTTTAAAATCCAGAGCACATTTAGAAGGGCATTTTTCTTTAGTTACTCTGCCTTCTATTTCTTAGGAAATTGATTTTGGATAAGGAGGCATTCTACAGAAAAGTGTGAATGGTGGCCTTTGTTAGAATTTAAGGAAGATTTCAAAGACCAGAGAGAAGGACAGACAAAGAGGGAAGAAAGACCATATTCTCAAAAGTCAGGCTGAAAGGCACAACAGAGCTACCAAGCTTCTAGGTAAGACTGAGAAAAAAAAAAAAAAACCACCCAACTCTTCTATTAATCCTGAATTCTACCAAGATTAAACAATATTTTATTTTCTAAAGGCTCTTCTGGTCACAGCATATGTGAAATAGAAGGGTTGGCTACTAGGGAAGGGTTCAAGAGTGAGAGAATCACAGAGCAGCAAGAAGTCAAGGTCAGAGATCTCACGGGAGTCCGCTCAGAGAGATCAGGAAAAGGGAGAAGAATTGTGTTGAGTCATGAATTGTGACAGTTAATTTTTACAGAACTAAGGTTTTTAGGGCACTTTTAAAGCAAAAAAGCATTTCTGTTGTAGCTGTGTTGCTGAAACAATGTTTTTAAAATCATTGCCTGAATCTAAAAAGCTGGATTCAAATTTCAAAAACCCTAATATACACTTGCTCTCAAATATCAATAATATATCGTGCTTTATTTTTTTCTGATATAGCTTTCTGCCTTCTTACTTTTTGTATGCCAAAAATTGTTAAATTACATTCTTTGATAAATGATAGCTACAAGTTGTTCAATATTTTCTCCACACTCAGCTGTCTCTACGCTGTTCAATTTTGTGGACATTTTAAGACAGATTTGATATAACATTTATTTTATTTTTCTTTTATATGTGATTTATTATTCGATTTGGGGTTTTGTCTTTTGTCTTTGGAAAAAACACCACCTTCTTCCAATTACTCCAATAGCTCAATAAAAGTAAAAAAGGAACAAGTATTTCCCCCAGATGTCCAGCTTACCTAACCTTTCAAAAAATAAGGAGAAAGAAAAAAGAAAAAGTGCAAGGTTTGAGGTCAATGTCTTGTTCTCATTTCACCTATTACAGGTACTCAGAATGCAGCTAGAGGGATAACCAGTACAATATCTAAATGTTATAATGACTAAATAGCTCTTTTCAAGAAAAGAAACAAGATGAAAGTCACACTCATACAACATTGATTTTATCCTGAATACAGTAACCTATAGTTCCAGCAAATCTGGAGGTCCTCTCATCTTCAATAAAAAAATAACATATCAGCAGTTTATATGATGGAAATACTTAGTCATCTGTATTTTCATTCATATTTTAAAACCTTTTGTGATCATGGAATACTAAAAATTATTAGAGAAGCTGTTCACATAAAAAAAAAAAAAAAAGAAAAAACCAAACTGCATACCAACTGCCCCTCCCCCAAACGCTCCCAACATATGATGTTTGATTATAATTTACCTTCCATATAATGGAAGATTTCCAATTTTCAAAAGGAGGTATTTTTTTACACTACCTAAATTTAGAATTTTCTTTTTAATTTGATGATGGCAACTGCATTTTTTTTCCTTCTGATAAACTGATGGATTATGACTGGTCATTTAGGTCACCTAAATGCCAACTCTGATTCTCTGACTGGAAAATCTCCTGTATGACAGAAGGCTTAATAGGACCCTTTTCTCCAAAGAATAATGCAAATCATTAGGCTCTCACAGACTAAGAGACCCATTCAAAGTAAAGCTACCAGGATGTGCTGTAATGCAGCATGCCTCATCATCTCCTTCTCAACAACAGCATTTTCCAAATGCCACTGAAGGACAAAGAAACCACCATCATCACCTGAAATTCTTATTGGGATTTTGAGTTTCCTGCATTCAGGAAGACATTGCTGTCTCGCCTTGAAGGGTGGTGAAGAAATGACAGAGAAACATGGGACCTTGGGATTTCTTTTAGATTAGGATACAGTTTAAAAAACCTAGATACATCCTCATGGCTAAATTTGTTTACTTCTGTTTTTCTGACCTCTCATTTGATTGCCTTTATTGACATGCTTTTGCATTTTATATTATTCTTTTTATATGTAACTTCTGCACACTCTTCTCATGAAGATTTCCAAAATGTCTAATATCTAAGTATGTACCAACAAGTTCCTAAGATGACATCAGGCAATTTCCCTCAGAAAGAGATACATTTCACTTACTAAACTTACTGATGGACCTTCAGAAAAAATAGAACTTTTCTGGTTCTGAGAATTTAATAAATTTTTCCCCTAAAGGTTTAAGATAAAAAGTACAAACAAACTGGTAGGCAAAAAAAAAAAAAAAAAAAAAGTATGTGATTTTGCAATGAGAAAAAATTTATTTCTTTTATCACAACTATGACATTAAAAAACATAAAATATACCGCATATTGAATATATGTTATATATTACGCATCTATTATGCATCTATATTGTGATTTGCAGTAATTTTTCTTCTTAAAACATAAAATATTTTCTTGAAGATACAATTGCAAAGGGGATAAAAGTGTAAATCAGAAGGGTTATAAAGAGGCTACCTGCATCCTTTGGGTCTGAAGCAGCATGAATTATTTCTAGACCTCTCCTAACAGATTGCCTAATATATTGTTAAAACCTTTGGTGACAGGGACTCCAAAAGCTCTCCAGGTAATCTGTTTTAGTGCACAGTTCTCCTCTCAACAGCAAACTGTTTTTCTGACATGTAACCTAACCATAATATGTAGGAGGGTAACCCAACCACTTAACCCTTCTCATACCTTCCATGACTATAAATAACAACAGAACATATACTTCTTCAACGTCACCTTTTGAAAATTTGAAAACTTATTATTTATCTTCTGTTCCTAAACAATCACATTTTTCCATTTCCTAAATATATGTTTTCCACCTTCCTCTTTATTGCCCTGGATTTTCAACAGTTTTATCTACACTGATCTAAAATCAGGCAAGATATCCAACAGAGGTGGCACTAGTTCAAATTGAACTATTAACAATGACTTCCACCTAGCTCTTTGGCAGTGCACTCCCAAATAACACTTTGCTCTAATGGAAGAGTATCACATTGTGTTAAAGCCAACAATGATCTCTTAAGCCCTCCTTTCCATATTCTTCTGTGCTTGCTTATTGCCTATTGACCATTTTGGTTTCACATATTTAAGTTTTCCTTTCCGAATACAGGACGTCACCCTAGCTTTTAGAAGGCTCTATTACTTCAAAGTTACCTCCCCCATTTATTAAGGTCAATATTAACACACCCCTCCAATTCCATGAATCAATACTAACATGACTGTTAATCTATAAAGTGCAAACCTACCTCAATTCTTCATACTGTACCATGTTATTTTGGTATACATGTTACTCTAGTGCAGAAGAAAATAATTCTTGACAGCAGTAGCAGATGTTCAAATTCAAGACTAACGAGACCATAAAGGACTTCAGTTGTGTTCAGTGTGTCTATATTCAGCCCATAACTAGAAAAAAACAACCAACTGAAAACCCACCCCATAAATAAGCCAATTTTTGCAAAACAAAACAAAACTAATCCATTTTACCTAACGTCCTTCCTACCCACAGTATAAGACCCATAAGCAAGCCAGACATTAACTACATAAGGTAAAATGCAGACCTAAATGACAAAACACCACTATATGGTACTGCTTCTAGCAAACATACAAGCTGACCATACATCCTGAGCAATATAGTCATCAGTTCTGTTACTAAATCACAAACAGAAAATCAAAAGAGCATCTTACTGTGCTCTGTGAGCAAAAGGAATATTTAGAGAAGTTGCCTTTAAAGCAGACTTTTCTGTATAGGACGCAATGACTTTAGAAACTCTGTTAAATTATATTTTATTTGGTGAAACTTTGAAAAGCAATGTGACGAAAGAGCACAGTTTTCAGCAGTTTGGTTTTTCCTCCACCCTATCATTCTAGAATTCAATGCCAGAATATTTTCTGGAGTTCAGAATCTTTCCTTTCTCACACAATAGAATATAGGTTTGTAAAACAGTGATTACTGAAATCAGCTAATGAGAAGCCATTCATATATTGGAATGAAAAAGCTAAAATAACTGTAAGCATCTTTCAAACTTCCTAATATGCTGCTAAACAAATTAAATATTCAAAAACTGGGACTATATTATCACATGTGATGGCTTTTATTATGTGATACTAATCACAAAATATTGAAGAACATGCAGCTCCATTTTCTTTCTGAAAAGTAGACTATAAATATAATAATTTTGTTCTCAATATTCATTATAATTGGCACGATGCAGATCAGCAGACGAGTCTTATAGTCTAAACATCACTAGAGTTCAGGATTCCAGCTGTAGCTGATTCACATTAGCAGCTGGAAACACACAACACAGTATATTACCATGTAGTGAAACTAGAAGATAAGTATAATCATGCCCTAAAGGCTCTTTATAAAAGCATCCAGGAAACACGATTTGCCTGTCCCAAAATGCCGACTCTGTGCATGTTATAATACAGCTGGACATGTAACTGCTACAAGCAATGCAAGTTGCAAGTAAGCAATTTCATCATAAACTGGGTTTCCATACAACATCACACAAATTTCACTTGCAAAGAAATAATACAGTTTGTGAACAAGAGTAAATACAACTTTTATGTTTCGTTTTATCAAGGTAACAGAATATTTTAAGAAGTATGTGTAAAAACAATTCAGAAACTATAAGAATTCCACAAGGCTCTAAGTGTGGTTATGTCATCCAGAGATAGAACTACTCAGTTCTGCTCTCAGAACTCTTTTACTCTTACTGTAAAACTTAAACCAAATATTTGAAAAATTTGATATTCGGTCATCACATCAGACAAACTACCAAAATTGTTCATCGTGCAAAATGTGTGCACATATGTACTCGCCCAGCTTCCGTGTTGGTCTCAGATCTCCAGAAAGAGGAGAAAGGAAAACATCCTACTTGGATACACTTAGCAAATTGGCTGCCATCACGTAACTGTAATTGTGCACAAGCAGCCGTAAGCAGTAAAGCTTCTTCACACATCTGCAGATCAATACATGTAGGACACCTCAAACTATGCAAGTTATGTCTCAAGGTAGGTTTTGGAGTTTGTTTTTTTTTTTTTTTTTAATCTATATGCTATCCTATATTTTTACAAATAGACATTTTCTGAGTCTACTATGTTTATATACATTATTTTCCACTCACAGTCCACAGCTCTGATAACCCACAAAGCTTTAAGATCTCTTGTATTTAGCAATAAGGCCTTATAAAACCAGTGTGAAATCAGAAAAATTATAATGAAAATCAAGGAGCTAGGTATGCAGACAAAGAGCTAGGGTTCTCCTTACACTATCTCTACATAAAACTAAGACAGCTACTGTAAATCCTAAGAAGGTTTTGAGAAGGCAACTGGTTTTTATCGCTTGGTTGCTTTCCCTAATATTTTTTTATTTTTTTTAAGATCACAATCCATGGGATCTCTGTATAAAAAGCACCACATACATAATAGATCTTCTCTATGAAATGATTTCTTGATAAAGTTCAAGCATATATTTAAAGGGCCACTGGGATAGCAACTGAAGCACATGGAAACAACCACATATCTTAAAGGACAGAGGATAAAGAACTTGAACAGGATTTTGGTTTTAATCCACAAATATTATCAATTTTTCCAGACATTAGAAGACAAACTTGGGAAACTGACAAGACTGATGAAAAAATACTAAAATAAATTATGTGCAGAGCTCAACTGATAGGATTTTCATAAGTTTAAATGGACGTCATTAAATATGTGGTAAATCTAAGCTTTTTCTTCAGGTGGGGAATGGGAATTTCAGACGTGACTTTTAAGTGATGATTTTATTCAACCTTTCAAAAAATCTACATAGAATTGTCTTTATCACTACTTGCAATCACTGCAGTTGTCATGTCAAGAAATATAATGGAGGCTTTACTCTTTGTCTTGACCTGATAAATTATAGCCATTCCTCTTGAGACCTAGAGAGATGGTTTCAATATTATAGAACATTATCGTTCCTTTGAAACTAGTGAGGTTTACAGGATAATTTAGAGGTTAAAAAACCTTCACAATTGAGGGACTGTAAATAATACTGCTGAAAATAGCTATTTCTATGTGATGATAATTGTTTGGTGAAATTTATTTTAACTAAAATTGGATCGTAATACGTTATACGTAATAAAAATATACCTTCATTTCCGAAGAGTAGTGGAAGATTTCTCAGCTATCTTTTAATTTATCAAAACAAAAATCTTTACACTTATCTATACAGTAACCAAAATACAAAAATATAACTTATTACTTTATAACAATGAAGATGTAATAGCAAATCAACCATGGTGTTTTGTTAAGATCGCAAAAGAACAAAATAAACCTCATGACCAAATAGTAGTAATCACAAACAACTCAGTTTCAAATACATACTTAGCCTTTTATTCTCAGAAACAAGGTAGGAAGTGTGAGAAGCTGACACTCCCCGGACTGGTACCTAACAGGAAGACACATTGCTTTCCATATGAATTATTTATTGCATCTGCACCCAGTATGGACAACGGGGAATTTAAGGTGAATCTTGATTATAGAGCTATTGATCAACTTGATTATAGAGCTATTAGTGAAATAATATTAAAACGTAACTCTTGCATTTTTTTATGTGATTTATTGCCTTTTCTTCTACATTTACTGACAATTAAAGAAACAGAGTTAAACTGTAAGAAAAAAAACGTAACTAAGAACACGTACTATACCTAAAGTTCAAATATTTGACTGTAATTTATCATCTGCTATTCATAATCATAACCAAAAAAAAAAAAGTCTAACTATTATCTTTTTTTATATATATATCTGGCTTCACAAAAAAGGACTCCACTTCAGTGTTGTAAATAGAAAAGACTCATTGTCAGTCCATTTTGTCAGCCAATACCCTATTTGATGCCTACTAATGCTGTTAGAATAAAAAGTTGCCTTGGTAAGACTTTCTGAGCAAGATTTAACTTTTGTAGCTTGGCTAATAAGAAATTATTTTGATAAGGATGAACTCCCCAGAGATACATTTATCCTTACTATAGATCTTTTTAATGTGATGCCATCTTTTATTATGTTTAAAATTTTACCGGACTATGTATATTAAATTCATAATCTAGGTCATATTAAAAAAACCCCAAACTTCTTTCCTGTTAATCCTAATCTCCTGCTATGGTTTTAAATGAATATATTTGTTGAATATACAAACTAATGTACTAAAAGCTGTCAGTTATTCTATAACTTTCCTTTAGTTATGAACTACAGCTTAAAATTAACAAATTCAAATAATTCACAGTTACAGACTTAGGATTTTACCCCTGCTCTCTTCTTGTATACAGAAATACAAGCAAATAGTTCTCTATTAGAAAGAGACTATAGGAATGAATATACAGAATCTATAAGCATATGTCTGAATATTCAGAATTTGAAAGCTCATAAAAAAACCATTACTTTTTTTCAGGCAGAAAAGAAAGTAATATTTTTTTTTATTTTTTAAATTCTGAATCTGAAACTTTGTAAGAGAAGCTTAAAAAATACAAATAGTTTGGAAGAAACTATAATTTATCCAAATATGATACTTTTACTATTGACTTGAGCCCAAATTTTCTTTAAAAACATTTTTATTCCCCCTCCAATTGTATTGTCACTCTACTGAAATTGTAAGCATGGTTCATTTAAGAGTTGATTGCCATTTACAGCAGCTATCAGTAGTCCCAACTCTCCATATCACTCTCAGGTTACTACATGCAATAATATGCAAAACGTGTTGGTATATAAAAAGTTGGAAGCACTGGCTGCAAGAGAAGATGTAATCTGGAAGCTTTCTGCAGCAAGAAAAAAAAGTGACTTTTAACACTAATAAGCTGATGGGCTGAAAAGCTCTTCTTAGGTGGGCAGCAATTAACAACAGAATATTCCATTGATATTTAAACTCTCTTCCACTTTCAGTTCATCTGAGTTAGTGTTGGAAGCTTTCAGAAGGGGTGGCTCAAAGCTTGCCAGCCTAATGAACATCCACAGTCTGCTGACATGAGATGTTGATGTGGTTGTCACAGCTGTGTTCTATACTGGGACCTTTCAACATGTGCCCTTCACTCTTGGTCTTTAGATGTAGGTGTTGGCCATTCCTTGAAAATAGACCCAGATGTCTTTCATGAACTGCTCAGTTCTGCCTATGAGTCATCAAAATAAGGACTTATTAGAGAACATCTTTACCAGCCTGTGTGTGTACACTGGCAAAGTGTAGTCAGCACATGCACCTGGCAAGCAGACACACTAATGATGGTACGTGCTACCAAATGAGAGCTTCTGAATGACTGCTAGAAATAACTGAAGAGAGAAAAAGAACGTTCTGCAAGTTCTGCCACTTTGGTGGAATGAAAATGAAAAGACTGAAGCATAGCAGTTTGTAGATAGCACAGGATCTTTAAAAACTGAGTCTAGGAGGTGCATCAAGTTATTAGGTTTAGATTAATGAAAAATGATGGATGACAGAAGAAAAAGTTCTTCAAATTTAACAAAAAAACTAAAAACCAGGGAATAAAAAATATGAAACCAAAGAGAAGAGAAAAAAAAAGCCAAGATGAAGTGAAAAGAAGGGGAGAAGATTAAATTCCCAGATCCAGATCAGAAAGCTCAGAGAACCAAATGTGTATGGGTCATACCATCAATTACAGAAATCTTAACATTCTGAACTCCAGTCATCTGCATTTTCAGCACTTCAATATTGAGAAAGCATATACACTACTCAGCTTAAAAACAAACAAGACCCCTTTCTTATAAATAGCAAATGAGCATGTTTTCTGCACTTCCCATTTCTCATATTTCTTTTTCCTTTCACATCAGTGCAAATACTCTTAGAATTTAAAAAAATATGAATGTATAACTTTTTTATACATATATCACATCTGCATGTATCATATATTTTATATTTTATATACTACTGTGTATATATTATTTTAATATATTTTTATATAACGATATTCTGTCATATAACCTTACTCATTTAATACCAACAGCTTTATATAATGTATAACTTCTATTATTATATCCTATAAAAGAATATATAAAGCAATATATATGAGATATATATATACAAATAATATACAATGTAATGTATGAAAGTGTGTATGGATATAAATATATTACTGCCTGTAAAGTATACGGCATTTTGGTACATTTGAACAAGTGGAATGAAGTCAGAGTAATGTGTACAGTGAATTGAAAAATGAAAGAAGAGAACAATTTCATGGAATAATTTTGAGAAAATTTTGAACATTATTTTAGGAAATTAAAGAAACTAAGTATAGCCAAAGTGACTTTACAGGACATGACACTGTTCTTGGGGTAATCCCCTTCTTTATGATGTCTGAAGTAGAATATTCTTACTGCAATTGTGATTAAAATGTGTTGAGTAAAGAAATGATTTGTGAACCCTCTACTTTTCTGAACTGTACAACAACTGCATGTTGACTCTTTATAGTATGTTGATTCATAATATGAGTTTTATAACATCCTGGAAGAACATATACCATACAATTAATTACCCAAGGTATTCCTCACTAATGCAAACTGAAACCCTTCTGACAAAAAAACGCCGCAAAAACAAACAAAAAAACCCACCAAAAAACCCAAACACTAAAGTAGTCTGCAAGGCATATAAACAAGTTACTAAAGTTACTATTGGGTATTTCTAACTCATTCCTTGACATCTCTGCAAAGATGCATCTTCTAGACAACATTATGATACAATTACAATGAGCTAAACAAGCATGCAAACTCCCTTTATAGCCCAACAGCGTTTATATATAGTGTCTAGCTTCAGTAATCGCTGGAAATAGAGGAAACGTTTTGAAATGTCACCCGTTTGTAGCAAAAATATTGTACAATAAAGGATTCTGAGTGAAAGAATGCAAAAAGGAGGGTGGTATTTCTATTTTCCTTTTGCTGTTGGAGCACAGCCAAAAGAGATTTGTAGTTCAGTGAATGAGTGGCAAAACAAACTCCAGCTGTGAACATGTGCTCTATGAGATTCAACCGGGTCCCTAGCAGCTAACTGGGTAGCTCACCAAATTATACTGACGTGCTCTTGCCTTGCCCACCTCTTGGAGCATGCCAATAGAGGCATTCCCGTTCTTATCCTAGGAAACCAAAGAAGCCTTTCAGGGCCATTCCTGAGAAGTTGGCCAACGCACCTCTTTCATATTCAGTACAACTCTTGCAGTTTAGAAGTTTGCACATGTAGTCAGTGACAGCATAAATAGAAACTGGCAACACAACTATGACTACTCCTCCTTAAAAGCCTCATAAGCCTTCTCTTCAAAGAGATTTATGAATAATGGGAACTAAATAATTCATGGCACTGCATATGCCAGTCCAAATAGCCTCTTCCTTTTTAAGGTTTCAGTTTGTAGATGTGTGATCAAAAGCCTTCATCAGTCATGATAGTGGCATTTGTGTTCAGTCCAAACAAACCGTATTTGCATCTGAATGTTTTTCATTGAAATGAGAGAAATAATATGCAAGCCAAGTTCCAACTAAAAGGCGTTTTACGCTATTTAAATTCAGTCAAATTAAAGGCTGAATGCAACCTAAAAGGTCTACTCTCAGAACAGTAATTTGACAGATCATAAATAAGACGCATTTTTTTGTTAGAGTACCTCAGCCCTTGTCTGGAAATTTTACACAGCGTCTTAACAGTGCTGCCTCTTGAGGAAAAATAGAGAAAAGTCCTGCATATAAAGTAATGAACTAAACAGAAACTTAACACACTGCCACCAGTTCAAAGATTTCACCTATTCATATGCACACAACCAAGTACGTAAAAGCAGTTGATGTGTGAAGGTAACTTTAACCTGAAAGAACTTGCTACTACATTTTTGAACAAACAGATACATGTTCTTGTACATCAATTTCTCTCCCTGTTTTATTAATCCTATTTATTAATAAGGTCAGGATCACTTTGCCATGTCCATTGCTCAGCTTTACTACGGCATTTAAAGGTACCAAAAGCAATCCCCCAAAAAATAACAAAGGGAAGAAACCAGTCCATAAAGATCTCAATTACTAAATGTGGAAGAAGCCTGGGAATTTCCCCTTGAGTGAAAAGAGCAAAGAAGTAGGATTAGATTAAAATTCTTGTTCTTGACAAGGAGAAATAGATACAACTCTCATAAATGGAGGTTGACACTATTTTAAAATACTATTAAGAGCTTAAAAGGTTCTTTTCTTATGAACCTTAGTGAGATTAAACAAGATAGTTCTTTTTACTTGTTGGGAAGGAAGGGGGGTGTTGTTACTGTAAATCCCTTATTTCTCCCCCAGTTTGGGGGTTTTTGTTTGTGGGTTTTTTTTAGACAGTTTTCCTACTGTAATCAGCAGTGACATGATCTGGTGAAAGAAGGAAATTAGTTATTATGTATGAGCCCATATTGAAGCATGCAACAGGTCAGTCTTTTCACCTGAAGTACATCTGGATTTGGGTGTTTTGTCTTATTTTTTTAAACAAAAAAAAAAATATTCTTTTACTTTGAAGAAAACAGAACCCCATAAATTAGTTATCCAAAATATTTTATATTGATGTCTTACTTTTAAATTCCTTAAGTTTAATTTGGTAATTAGTATATGCACCATGCATGTGATAAAACTATCCCAATGACATTTACATTCATTTATATATAATCTATTTAAATATTTAGAGAACGCATGATTTTAAGGCACCACTGATTTTGACATAAAAAGATTTTCTATGAACAAAAGTTAGTACAAAGAAGAGGAACACACTCTACAAAGCAGGGCTCAACAGCATGAAGGTACAGGTTTCTCAGGAAAACAACAGGAAGTGGCTTGTGACAGACTAGCACAACCCAGCACCAACAGCAGTGAATGCTAATGAGTAAAGCCAAGGAATAATGCTGGAGCATCATATTGGAAGATGACACTGATGAGGGCAGATGTAGAAAAATGATTATCAACTTCAGACCCCTAGAGCAGCGTGAATGAAATCATATCCTTGTGTTCTGGGAAATAAAACAGGCAACTTGGATAGAAATAAAGACAGCCTTTAATTATCTAAAAGTAAATTGGGAGCAGCCCATGATAATTCAGAAGTGGCGTTATTATAGAACACAATGCAGAGTTAATTCAGAAATCAGTTTGTTCAAAAACATCAACAGCTGGGTTTAATAATAGACACAATGAATCAGAAATGAAGAAAAGCTCTAGACAGAAGATTATTGAGCAATTCCAATCATATTATTAGATTTACAGCTAAACAATGCGAAGAACCTGTATGTTAGAATTATTTAAATAAAGGAAAACAATAATTTGGATTGATGATCTTTAAGAGTATCAAAAAATTAACTTCTGCAGCATTATGTCCAGTTGTGTTTCAGAGGTATTTGTTATGCTTTTATGATGGCAAAAGGTAACTTTCCCATTTCTTCATTATTTTTAAAATAAAATAAACACCGTCATGACACAAGACCAAAGTATCATTTGACAGAAAAAAATACCTTAATGTTAAATACTAAAAAGGTTTTAATTACACAGTGCTACATTCTAGTATTTTTATTCATAAAATCTCCTCTTGCAAATTCTCTCATTGTTTGTATAATTCCCAAGGCATGTGATTCTTAAACTCCATTACATCTGGGACAGCATGGGAGGAGCAGTTGACTGCAAGTGTAGTTAGAATAATAAGATATTTTACCAACAGGATTATAAAGTTGAACTTTAACTCATGGCTAAATTTTACATATAAAAGTAAACTTGCAAAGCAAATACTGCATTGCCACATCTTGTTTTGCAAACAACAGAAATGAAAAAAAATTAAGCTTTTTGTTTGTTCAATTTTTAAGGGAGGAGTACAAGTCTGTGTTACTTGTGCAAATCTCAGCAATTTTGTATCTTTCTAGTTAACCAGCTAAGCAGTAATTTACCAGCTATAATTATACTTTTTAAAAATGTTTTTTCTGGACATATAGTTTAGCTTTCAACTGTCATCTTGGTTGAATTGGTAAATGATATTCTGTAAACTGACAAGTAATAATGTAAATGACAAACATGAGCATTCTGAATAGATGCATCAGATCTGCCCAACAGAACAGACAAACCAAAACTATAAAAATCCCTAAACTGGGTTAGATAATACTGTTCTGAAGTCAGAGAATATATCAAGACAGGTGTAGCGCCGTGACACACTGCGTTCTAACAGATAAAACATAACTATTTCTCAGAGAAAATTAAGTAAACCGTGTTAAAAGACTTCCTGTTTTCAGGCCCCTAGAGAATGCAACACTTTCAATCCCTCTTTTCTACAATGGCCCTGTATTCCATCCAGACCAGATGAGGTAAATGGGATCCACCATTTTTGAACTCATTAAAAGCTCTCCTTTACTCATCCAATGGAGTCATCAGAAAATACAGTGCTTTCACCATATGCTTACAGAACAAGGTCTCCCACCAGGTATTGCCACTTCTACAGCCACTGAGGTGTTGATGGCACTCTGCTGACAAGTACAAAGCAAGAGCTTGGTTCTCCTCTCACTTCACTATGAAGTTGGGTCTAATAACACACCAGCCACAGTGCTCAGTGGCAGTATACGAGTGAGCTTGAAAATACCCACCTTTGGTTCTGCTGTCAGCACACTCTTATCAGAACAAGGTGATTGCAAAGCCTCCCTGGAGAACCATGTAAATACTTGGTTAAACAGTCTACCATCAGATTAACAGCAGAATCTATTCTCATATAGCAGTTATTTTCTTACGGATTTCCAGTGAGAATGAAAGTAGCTCTATGATGGAAAGAATAGCATTGAAAAGGTAGTGGCTCATGGTACAATTTCTGAAACTTAAAAATTATTTCAAGACCACCACTTTATTTTATTACACCTTCCTTCTCTGTCTTATTTTCACCAGTATTGAAGTATACATGCAGAAAGAGACACTAGCATGTTATTTTCTTTGATTAACCATTATTTTGCCAAGCTACAATTCATAACAATAATTTCAAGAAGAAAAACTGAACAGCTTCTACAGTCAACACTTTGTCTACCAAGCAACGCTGAGCATCAAGTTGAGCATAGTTTAAGTCTGTCATTTCAAACGAGATTATCTTCAAAGAAAGAAAAAGAATTCTGAGAAAAAATTACCACTCAAGGTAAAATGCTGGTATCAGATCTGTGTGAAACTGTCAACCAGAAAGCAACCCAACTATAAGTATTTGGTCTCTGAAACAACTAATGGAAAACATACAAATGCTAAAACTTGACTCAGTATTTTTTGTATTCTGAATTTTTAATTTAAGAACTGGGAATGGAAGTATAATTTGCACTGAGGCAACATTGCAAACCCTTCCTTATTTCATCATATGACAAATAGTTCCAAAGACATTTTCAGTACCAAGCATTCCTCTATGTAAGCTGAACTATGTAATACACAAATAAAGTAGGTCTCAATGACAGTCCAAGAGAAAATTTGTTGGACATAATGATTAATCCTTCTACAACACCACATATAAATATATAGATTCATTAATTGAAAGTTAACATTTTTATTCAATATAGTTGCTCCTTCTATGATCCATGCATTTTCTTTTCTTTAATGACAGAAGTTTTTTATTCCTTTTTGTTTTCTATGCAAAAAAAAAAAAAAAAAAAAAGTCTTTCCATTGCCATTACAGACCTTACAGGCCTTTCAATCAGAACTGTAATCTTACAGTCAAAGACAATGAAAGAGGAAGGAAAAAGTTTTGGACTTTTTGTGCATCATGAACAGTCTTTAGCTTGTGATTCAAAAAAGGTTTTTAGGTAAAAGGTATACATGCAAGAAACAATTCAGGTTGGCTGACGGAAAAAAAATAATAAATCTGACACTGAATATGACAGGGATGTTTCTACTGACTTTAGCAGGCTACGAATCAAGCAGTAATTATACCATTAGATTACTGAAAGAAAATAATAGTGATTTAGGAAAAATAAATGGAAAAAAAGGAAACAGCCCTAGAATGATCTGCATAATCTGATATCAACCTTGGCTAGATGAAATTGCATTTTTCAGCATCCTCTAATGCAGCAATTATTAGTAGTCACATGTACATATTACTATATACTTATCTGCTAAGATGGATATTTATTGTAGAATGTAAATCAGTGATAGAATAAATTAACTAAGAAATTTTATCAGAGAGAGCACTCACAAGAAATAAAAACAATTTCTCCAAAGACTTGCTACCCAGACAAAGCGATGCTTTATACAATAAGAACCAGCAATCAATATGCAACAAACGCTGTCATCAAAACCAGCTAGTTCAGGAAGTTAATCCAATAAGGGAAAAAACATATCTTAAGAAGCAGAGCAAGCTTCCATAAGACAGCCTGGCTTTTGACAGGTACCATGGGTGGCTGATTTGTTGTTATGGGGGAGGAGGAGGTCAGGGAGGTGGCTGTCAGTGACATGATTTTCCTCCCCAAATTACCACATGCCAGTTCACAATTTCACCTGAAAATTTAGTGATGTATTGAGAAGCAATATGCAGCTTTATCAGGGAACTGTATCTTTAAAAGCTGTATAGTTCATTTAAGAACAGAAAACTATTTGTAATTCTAGATTTTTGAAAGGAGTAAACCCTTTGCCACTGAGGAATACAGGGTCTTTTATACACATATAATTATATGTGAGACAGACAGATCAAGGTCCTCTTCAAGCTCAATGCCAGGCTGAGTGCACAGTCATCAAAAGCCCATGAAAAACTATATTAACAATAATCACAGGTAATTTAAAAACATGAAGTTCAGAGCACTGGAGAAGACATTAAGGACATAAAAATATAATAATAATGAAGAAAATTAAATACCATAAGATAATCATCTTGACATGACACATTTTTTAACATTAAGCCGTTTTATACTGTAACTGTAAAATTGTAGAAAGAAATATAGATTTATTTAGACCATAATCACATTTTGAATTATGTGATCATAAATATAGAATGAATGTTCCTGTCCTCTGTCCATCCCCCAACCACTTGCCCCCCTGAAATTTCTTTGCCTTGCTGTGTTTTGGATTCAGTTGTGTTTTGGATTTGGTTCTCTTTGTGGATCTACTTACAACCTACCTTTTCCACTGTATGTAATTATAACTGTTTTATACTTCACTGTCATAAAAAGCCATACCTTTCTGCCTTCAAATCCTTAATCTAAAAATATTATAGAACATGTATTACAGGTAATATCAGGGACACTGAAGATTTATCAGATATAATCTACACCTCGTCTCATAAATAGAAATTAATACTAACATGAGAAAAACATATTAAAATAGCACACAACTTGAAACTTTCAGCATATGTAAACAGAAAATATTTAAGATAACTCACTGAATTTACTAAATTTGGCTGAAATTTAGCTTTAAAGCTTTAGCTTTAGAAAACTATACTTCAGACAGATCATAAATATGCTATCAGTAATAGAGTTACTTTAGAACATAAGATTACTAACATGTATAGGCTTATTAGGTATTTAATTTTGGGCTGTAGTGATCCAGAAGCAACTAAGGGGTTGAGGGGTATGGAAGGAGGAAGCCCACTTAATATATGCAATCAACCAATTAATTTATCAACTGGGAAAAAGCATATGAAGGGCATAGTGAAAACTATCCAATTTCTTTTGAACTTTATTCCTTTGGTGTGAAAAATCTGCTTCTATGAAATGATAGTAAACTTTCAACTGCAAAAATGAGCCACTTTTCCCAGGCAGTGTTTAATTAATTTCAGAGTTACTGCTGTGAAAGTTCATTGAGACAAATATTAAAGCTGCTTTTTAAAAGGGTTGGATAATTTTCTGATGACAAACAACACTGGCAGCTTTGTAAGCAAAGACAATGATGTAAGAGTAATTAAATCTCATGCTTCAGGGTAAAAGTAGAATCCCTGTGCCCCAAGTACAGCATGAACTATTATTAATACCATTTTCTTCATCCCATAAATATAAACTCCGAGGTGAATTGTATTAACTAGACTGCCTCTTAATCTATTTGCACTTCCAAGGGTAGCGTATAAGACTAGAGAAATCCATAGGCTGACCACATCTGGCAATGCCTGTATTTCCATCTGAAGTGCTACAATGCCATCAGAAAAGTAAATGCAGAACTAAGTCTCCCTCAAACTATCTAATACCAAATACCTAGTAGTCTAACTCCAGAACACTACACCATCATCAGTATTATCCACCTAATTCTAAGTAATTTGCAATAAATAAAAGTGAGAACAACAAATTGGCCGATACAAGGATTTGCAGACTAAAATAATTTTGCATTTTATAACTATGTTCTTGAAATTCCTATACTGTTGCTTATTTTTTGATAGTGTAACTGATAAAGCAGCAGAGAAAGAACAGCAAAAAAAGCTGTTAGGAAACATGTAAGATGTACATGGCATACTTACCAAATACTTATACTTAATTGCTAAAAAGAATTAAACTTTACTGTATTTGGGCACAGGCAGTGTAACATATATGCATTACTTCCTGCTGTATTATTTCTGTGCCTTCCTCTGTGCCCAAACACTTCAATAAACTAAATCTTTTGAAAATATGAATAAAAGCCATTGATCCAGCAAAAACAATCAAAGGGGTGAAAAGTAGAAGGAAGCACACATGTATGGGAAGCCATAAAAAAATGCACAAAATTTGACTCTCATTATGCAGATATTTAGTGGAAAACCTAAGCCTGTGGACAACACACTTTAGAATACCTCACATATGCAGACACGAATAGCTCACAAAAGTTTATTGCTGTGTTCTTAGTTAGAAACAATTGAAAGAGAACTTCAGAGTTCTATCAAAGAAATATGATGTCAACTAGATTTACATCCTGGTCACTTTTGGGCACCTATTTTCATATATTTACAGCAAAATATAAAAGAGCAAAAATTATTAACACCTTTTGGATAGCAGCATTTTAGCAATGTCGCATGAAACCACTCAGACCTATAAACAGACCTTCCCACAAATGGCAAATGCAACTACTAAAGAAAATGGTGAGTAAAATAACATTAAGCCCATAAAGTAGATAAAGTATAGCATCGTGCCGTGTTTCCCAATGAATATTTTCCATACTTTGCAACACAGTAAGTCAGAGGAAAATCTGCAAAGAATTACAAACAAAAGGCAGTCGACCCACACCTGAAATCCAGGTGACCACATTACTGATTCTTTCCACACCACCACTGGTAAGGCACTCATCATTAAGGAGTCAAAGCTGAAAATCCCCGATTACTGAGGTGTCACTGGAATTTGTCAGTAAGGCTGCTCAGAACGGGCATTCTGCTTCTGCTGCTTCTTTCTTTCCAATTACTGCAAAGAGTGGTCAGGAGAAACCAAGCCGTGCTACCCACTGCCCCTGGTTGTTTGCAGAGCAAGGGCATGTGCCTCCTCAAACTCTGACACTCCTCTGCTCTTGCAAACAAGTGATAACAGCAACAGCGACTGCAAACAGGTTGCAGAACCCCTTTAACAAGGATCTGAGTAAATGCATTTCAAGTTAGATTCAATATTCTCCCGTGCCCTCAGGCTTTCAGGAGTTGCCATCTACAGCCACATCAGTATAACCTGCCTTTCTGTGTTACTTTGTCTGCAGCTTCTCTCCTCTATGAATACAAGTTATATCTATGTTCAGAGTTCATATGGTAAAACCAAAATAAACAGCTTCTTCCTGCGACAATTTTCACCTCAGCTACATAAACAAAAGTAGAAAACTAACCTGAGAGCTTTTCTGAGAGTTTCCTCTATTTCTTATTCATGAATTAAAGCTAGTTATCTGCAGTGAAAAAACCCCACCCCCCTCTTATTGTTAATAGCTTTGTGTTATTAATGACAGACTTAGTTAAAATACATTAACAGCCATCATATCCATTTGGGTTTAAGAGAGATCTTCAGAATGAGTGACAGGACCATGATTACAGAATACAGTTTTCAACAGATACCCAAATTCAGAGCTTTGTTCACTCTATTTACCTGAGTGCAACTCATGACCTCAACTTTGATCAATGGTCAAAGCATTTTCTTTTATATCAGCTGATTATTTCATTTTATTGTATGAAATTCTAATTATTTTTTTTTTTTAATTCAGAAGCAAAACACATGGATACTTATTTTTAGTGTCTACATTTAGTATACCTCTAACAACATCTTCACAACTGAACATATTTTGACCAGAAGTTTGGACAAGACAACATCCAGATGTCTATCTCAACCTACAATGTTCTATCAAAGTTCTTGTTATAATGTAAGATAATTTGTAGGTAGAGGTAAAATCTTTTATGAAGGCATGGACGCCTTAATAGTTTAACTCCTTCCAAGGAGTTTGTAGGCATGGAAAAAATAACATAAATTTACCATAAAACACAAAGTAGGAAACAAAAGTGGATTAGTAAAGTCGGGGTAGCTCAGTTACCACTCCTGCTGAGTAAAGCCTTTCCAAAGTCTGAGAGGGCTTTAAAAAAATATTACCAGTGTACAGTCACAACAGTGTGGTAAAATATCCAGGCTGCTCTGTGGCTCAGCAGAAAACACTGGCATCCATCCATCTTCACCACAGCAGCTTTATAACTCTTGTTAAAATCTGAGCATTATTTCTCTATTACACTATGTGTGACGGCAGACATGCCAGCTTCAAGCCTGGCACCATAACACACAGGGCTAGGAAGTTGCTCACTGGCTCAGAGCATTAGAGCCATCACTGCTGGTTTCCTTTAATAAACTCTCCCTGTATGCTATCATGGAATCCTTTAAAGAACAAGAAGCTAGTCATCCCAGGCAATAATCACCTCAGAAATGTCATTACCATGATCTGCTCTTGCAGCAGATGGAAAAACTTTGTCCATGAGGGTAGTCAAATACTAGAACAGGGTGCCAGAGAAACTGAGGAGTCTCAAAAGTTTTCAGTTAAAGCCCACAGTAACTCTATCTAACTTCAGAATTGTGATTGCTTTGCTCAGGAGATTGATCCTATGACCCAGACACCTTAACTTACTCCATCATTAGCTCCATCAAGAATCACTAATGTTACATGCAATAATCTCATCTTCAAGTCTGTACTACTAAACCTCAGCTTTATCTTGAGTATTTTATAAGAAATGATATGTTGGGTACATCAAAAGACTAAATGGACTTTTGATCACAGCAGAAAAAGAATGTTTTATCTCACCATACAATTACAGTTCTTCTAATATTTACTAATTGCCCTAATTCTTGAATAACCTAGAGGAAAAAATGTTAAAGCCATCCCTGAATTATATTAGGAATTAAAGATATTATTCTTGATGGAATTAAGATTTGAATTGGCATGGAACCTCAAGTGGGGCTGGGTAAAAAAGGAATAATTTTTTTGTGGATTAAGAATTTTTATAAAAAGAACGCTTTAATCTTGCTTTACAAACAGGTTATTAAACAGATAATATACAGTAGGAGACACTTTGAGTACATTAGAAAGAGGTAAGGACAGTATTAGCTCCATAAAGTTGTAAATATGTTCTCTATAGTTAGAATTATAAAATTATTTATTCATTGTACATAATATTATAAACCAGTTTATGTTAAGTGTTATTTACAGCAACTAAGCAAACACTAAAGAATTCCAAACACAAGAAGCTGTCAATCTTAAAAACCAAGAAACTAGAATAGGCTTGCAGTACCCTCACCACGAAACTTTTTTTGCTAAGAGTACTAAAATATATAAGGTTGCTAACAAGCCAGTTTGACTTTTGGAGTGTCTGCTAGAAAGATGGTCAAATTTATCCAGGATGTTTGATTCATGGTCAAATTTAGACAGGAAAGCTCTGCAGCATAGAGATGCCTGAAACAGATGCAGTCCATGATGTAATAAATAAAAATTAAATAAAATAAAATTAAAAAATTACCTACTTCTCCTTTAATGGTAAAAAAAATACCATACTTTCACCACAGAGAGTACTCTCACTGTTTCAAATGTTGTGTTAATCTGGTAACACTATCTCAGATACACACAGAAAGCAGACTTCTACTTCCAGACCGACCAGCAGCAAAACTCCAGAACACACAGCGTTGCTTAACAATGCCTTTCATTATCAATTTTGTAGGATGTTACTATGCTCGTCATCAAATGCTTCCATAATATTTATAATACAGAGGATTCAATATTTTTTTTCAGTTGCTGTCAATACATTTGCTAAAATACATCACTGTACTTGATTTCCATAGTCACTTACAAGATCTATGGTATCCAACATTCTCTCCCTTCTGCTCCACCTCTGCCTAAAAGCACACCCTTCCACCATAGCGACAAATCAAGTTCTACTAAATAAAATCCAAGCTCCTGACCTTCAGGGCTGCAAACTGTATATTGCATCATGTCACATTTAGATTACAGATGCTAAGACTATATTTGTCTTTCAATGTAATTGCAACTAAAAAAAAAAGTTACAGTTTTAAAGAAATTTATAAGGGTAAGTACAACAAGATCCATATTTTATATTCAAGGTTATTTACTTTCTACTAAAGATCCTATTCATCAAAAACATCTACCCATACCCACGGATTCTTCCCATTTTTAATCTCTTAAGACAAGCACGATGTTATATGAGTAAGTCAGAAAACCAACGAAAAATATCCCTGCAAATGGTTATTGGTGGCAGTTTAACACTGCTATTGATTAAGCACCTTGAATATATTAGAAATTGACAGGAGTTCTGTTGACCCCATAAATCAATGCAAGATGAATCTGCTTACACTTTTCTTCACAGGTTGGGGAACTGCACTTTTGGGTGTAAAGACAGGCTCTCTGCTCTACTGAGGGGGGACAGCACTGCTGTGCACATTGCAAAGCAGCTGGCCAACCAGCACTGAGCACACCATGATGTTCTTCATGGTTCTGCTTCACACTTCTGCTTCTTACACAACCCCACGTAGCATAACTGGCTGCTGTAGAGTGAGGTGCTGGATTTGAGCCCTTTTAGGGCAGCAGTATGGAGAGATGGGGAAAGGGGAAAGTCTGCTACTCAAACTCACTGAGTCACTGGAAAAGCAGATGGAGTCCAGAGCATTTAGGTTAGACTTCGTCTCTGATTTCCCCTTTAGAGGAATCTGTCTCTCCCTTTATTAATTTATTATAGAATCTCTTAAAACTGGTGCTTATGGGTAGGTGACGCGGATATTCCCCTGTGCATACTTTTGATGTTGAATTAAAGACTCTGAAGACTGGCATTCAATAACTATTTATAGGAAAGTAGAGAGAACTTACAAAAGAGTCTGTTGCTGAGTATCAGTATTACTCCTGGAAACCTGACTATACAAAACACACATGCAGGCAGCTTAAGTGATTAGTTAAACTAGGCTGCAAGTTCTTAATTATCTTTAGAGCAGCACCAAATGGCCGGACTGTACATTGGAGTTTGGATGATCACGTCCATGAGCAGAACAGTGGATGGTAAAGAGTCTTACTATGGCTACAGACATTACTGCATCAAGCATTATACAAACACTGGAAGACACTCTTCTTGTCCTGAGAACTGTTAAACTGCTGGACAAGACAACCAAGTCAGCAAGAAAGTTGGTAGGCCCTTAGCAGACGTGTTGTATGGCAAGATAGGAGCAGAATGCATGTCTGGAACAATGTGAAAGGCATTTCTGAGAAAAGGAGAAGTGGATTGTAGCAGATAAATCTTACAAAGCAAAGCAGGAGAAGAACAAAGGCAGAGGGAAGAAGACCATAAGGAAGAATAAAATAAGCAGGATAAATCAGGCTGAGGTTATTCTGGTAAAAGAACTAGAATGAAAAAAAGACTCAACAGTATTCAGATTCAATAGTGACAGAACAAATGAGAGAAAAAATCACTTCATGAAATCTTTGATTCAGGCTAGAGTGAACAATGTCTGGAAGCTCCCTTTATGCTGAAACAGCTATTCCCTTAACTATGATTATGAAAAGTGTGAGACGAATCAAGAAAGACTTAAAGTCTTTTCTTTATTCTTCTGAGGAGGACAAGTGTGAGGAGGCTGGAAAACACACGTCAGAACAATATGAAACAAATCTCCACACAGTTTTTACTTAGTTTCCTGACAGTGTCTTCATCTCTAATTACAGGAAGTTAGAGCAGCATCAAAGCATGAAAGTACCAATCTTCTGTTCAAATATCACCTTTTCTGTGTGTTATTGCAGTGGTTTGGACATACTGTAAAGTTGACTTACAGAACAAGGGTCATGATATTCTTCACACTTCTGGGAAATTGTGTAAAAATAACATATACAAGTGTAACCGATGGTGATTTCCATATTTTCTAAATCAGTTTTGACCCGACCAGTGTACTGCAGTCTAAAAAACCCTATAGGTAGCATGAATTTGGTTAGTTAGGTTGCTACTACAATATTATGAAAAGCAACAGACATTAGTTACTAATCTGATACTAATCTGCCTACTAATCTTTATTGAAATTCTTCAGCAGCTCTTCATACACTATTTTTTCTTTTTTTTGTTCTTCTCTGAAAGATGAATGTTGAGTAGAAACTGGGGAAAACTCAAGCAACAAGCGTATATTCCACCTCTGTAGATGCTCCGTCTTATATAAAAAATTGTTTCCTGTAGGAGTAATTTAATCAGCTATTATTTTTTAAAAGGCATTATATTAGCTAAAAATAATAGAATAAAACTATGCAATAAACACCATAAGTAGCACACTACAAGGAGAGACTAGTAAGAACCATGTCTTTATTTACTGGGGGAACAGGCAAATGACTGACCTCTGTCACCTGTGTGGGTGATACTTTAATGAATCACAAGGAGGAAAATAAAATATATGTATAGAAAAAAAAAAGTCTATGAAACTAAAATTATTACATGCAGACCTTGAATATTTTGCACTTGGCCCATTCAATTACTGCACTGCCACGCATACAAAATGGAGACATCTGAAATCTCTTCTTTATAAAGAAGAGCAGATTACTACGCATAGTGAAATCCATTCAAACTCCAGTGACTAAAACTTCACTGTATTGATTAAATACCAGTAGAACTTTACAGGTGGAAGCTTTTCTCACTTCACCTGCAGCACTTAGTTAGCAAGATTAAATCAAAAGCTCACATAAATATTCTTGCAGTGACATTCATCTTTGTGCTCTTCTATTTGTTTATTTCCCAGATTAATCAGCATTTGTAATGCATTTCTGACACTTGCATGAACGCAACATACTGTAATAAAACTGATCATGATTAATATTTCTTCATGTCTACTTGCTATAAATGCAATTATTTATTAATAATATACTTTTATGAAAACCATTATCTCATGTATAAACAGCTCTGAATGATTCCTATATGCAGTGGTAACTATTTTTGATGTTATGAAGAATTATTTAATATCTGCACTTAGACAACTCATTTCTGTAAGATAATACCCAATGCAAGTCTAAAAGAAGACACATTGAATTTGTTAATTACACTGAAAATTAATTTGCTAACAACAATACCAAAGATATTAGTTAACAAAAAAAAAAAAATCAAAGCTGGTTTTAATCTGAGGAAAATTTTATACTTTCATACACACTCTCATTAACAAGTATCTACAAAACAACTGACAGATATAAGTAAGAGGCATGAATGAAGGGCCACTCACAAAGGAACTAGCAGGTAATTTACCCAGAAAAAGAAACTCATCATAAGAATAGTAATTTTCAGACTCTGAAGTCTGAATTTCAAGTAATTCTTATTTCCTTAAAACAATATGATCTAGAATAAATTGACACCACTCTTAGGGGAGCAAACAATGATATATTTCTATTTCAATAAATAGGGGAAAGTTTATTATCCTCAGAATAAATACAGTTATGAAACCATCTTTTGGGCTGGAGAGAATACCAAGGGCATTTTCACAAAAGAAAGAAAGAAAGAAACAAACATTAACTGAGTAGCTAGGATGACACTAAGTACCAAATTCCATCATTTCATTATATATCCTTTTCTGAAGGAGCACAGAATACCAATTTTAGCAGAAAAATATAGAAACATGTAATAAAAGAGGCACGTTACAGAGAAACAATGTAAGGAAAGAAATAAAAACCACTGGAGTGAAAGACCCATGAACCTTAAAACCATAGCAGGAACTCCACCAAAGCACAACGTTAGCCAGAGAGGTGGTAGCCTACATCCAGATGGAGAATGAGAGAAGCAGCTTTCAAAGAGAATAGCACAGAAGCATTCCAGAGGGGAATATATGCTCCTCTCCTGTCTGACGGACAGAGGAGCTCACATAGCTTTAGAGGAGCTTAAGAAACAGTACCTTAAACAGTGCTGACATCACCTCAGCCAAAAAGAGGAGGAGCAAGAGCTGCAGTGCAAAATCTGACTGACACCTTAACGAAACAACTTCTGTGCCGAGAAAGCACTGATAAAAGGGTCTAAACACTACTGGAGCTTAGCCCAGAAAAAAAGATGATGCTGAAAGTAGCCTGTGCTTGATGTATCAGACTTAACAGCTGACACAGGGGGAAGTGCCAACAGCAATTCCCTGAAGTGGGAAAACCATTCGCTGCTGTCATCTGCAAGGTATGGGAGGCAGTTGTCCTGCTACCTCACAAAAGCAAAGACTAAAGGACTATCTGAGAACAAGGAATCACAGACAACTTGAGACTGTAAGGACCCACCAAGGTTAAAACGCTTTAACCATCTAAAGCTCTCTCTTCATTTATGTGTTTGGATACCAGATAGTAAGGCACGAGATACAAAGGACTCAGGGCTGGGTCCTCAACACAGGAAGTCCTTGAGAAAAGACAGAAAAAATTAAAGGCTTATCCTTCACAGAAAACAACGAACTGATCAAGGAAAATTTTTTTCACTGAAACTGTCATAACCTATCATGTCATGCAGATGAACTGACAATTCACATTTATATAAAAAGATGTAAACAGTTTAGCTCCTTTGTTACAGCATTTCAAAGGCAAGTTTAGAGGGTTTTTTTGTGTTTTGTTTTGTTTTTTTTTATCCCTTTCTTGCTAGATTATGGTAGTCTTAGCCCTACTTAAATTCCAGGGCTGTCAATTTTTCAGGATGGCCAGAGTGTTGTATTGAAAAGACACATTAGACTTTATGGCTTTCAAGTTAAGTCTTGCCAGATATTCTCAGCAGACACTACAACAGACAACAAAATGAAGCATGAGTGACTATGTACCAAGTTCATACCAATCACCCTCTGCCTAAATCTTCAGTCTAGCTCAAGTCTGCTGAAATCTGCTCTCAGCTACACTGAGTGCATTCAGCACTAGGGAGTTTGTGAGTGTCCAACAATGATTCTACCATGCAATAAGCAGTAAACCTCCGTTGCCCAGATTTAAGCATCTGTCTGGACTCTCACATAACATTTTGGCCTTATTTCAATATCTCCTCAGAAATAACAAATGAATTTTTTAAAAGTTTGTTCCATTCCTTTAGTCCTTTGTTCCAAACTGATTTTCAGTGTATTATGTATGAAAAATAGTTGTTCTGCATCACTGAAAACAGAACACTCAGAATTTAGACAGGAAATTTTATGGGTCTTACGAAAGGCAGGATATTAATCAATATAATGATGACATTTATTCAAACAAATGACCATAGTACAAGGCAAATGTATTAGCCACCCTAACAAGAAAGATGAAGGACACCACCGAATAATCAAATATACACTTTGTTCTTAAATACAATTGCAGGATCAAGTGTTCTCAAAAGAAGAGACAAACGGACAGATTTTCCAGATTCTGAGGCTATGAACAGATTTTATATCCATTTATATCCATTGTCTTAAGAATGGGTGTGGTGGATTGACCCCAACCAGCACCTAAGCCCCCATCCAGTCATTCGCTCATTCTTCCCCAGTGAGATGGGGGAGATAAAATGAAGGGCAAAAGCAAAAAAAAAAAAGTGAGTTGAGATAAAGAAAGTTTAATAAGTAGGATAACTAACTAACTAAATAGAAATCCCAACATTTCCAAGTGAATCAAAGACAGCTGAAAAAAATCCAAAACCCAAGTAGTGCCAGGGGCAATCACTGACTACCTCCCCCGAGCAAAACCATACCCAGGCACTCTCTGAGTAATGGTTACCTTGAAAAAACTGCACACTTCCCTCAGTTGTATTGCTGAGCATAAGACTGTATGACATGGAACATGTCTTCAGTAAATTCAGGTCAGCTGTTTGAGGAGGGCAGAGTGAGAAACAGAGAGGACCTTTATGTTGTACAAGCACTGCTCGGCAGCAGTCAACACACTGGTGTGTTATCCACGTTGTTTTGGTCCCAAATCTAAGACACAGGCTGCATTGGAGAAAAATAATTCCACCCCAGTCAGACCAATACAAGGTGTTAAAGACCTTGTCTTTATCCGAACTATAAACCTTTTGTCAGGAAAATAGTAAAAGGAACTATGAATACCAAAACCTGATAAAATTTGAGAGCCTTAACAGCTAGGCACCAGTGAAACTTTTCTAATAAAAAAATGACATCAAGAAAATTAACAGCTTGGAAAGTTATTTCATTGGGTAAAATTCACCAAGGGAACAGGCTATGGTAGGAAGATCTCTCTTTTATAGAACAGATAATAAGTAATCTCTCATAGTTCCACCTCAAAAATTCTGAAAGGGGTGTGTACTTTATACACACAGTGTGTATTTTCTGTACTGTTTACTGCAGTAAATTTAGGGGAAAC
The DNA here is from genome assembly GCA_004320125.1 of Scolopax mira. Taxonomy (NCBI): domain Eukaryota; kingdom Metazoa; phylum Chordata; class Aves; order Charadriiformes; family Scolopacidae; genus Scolopax; species Scolopax mira. Next base: position 75,447 of record BJBW01004189.1, read on the forward strand.
CCAAAACTTATTCATTATGGGAAATGAGGTGATAGATAGCAGTACACAAATTCAAAGTAACAAATGAAATTATTTGTTGACTTTGCTCTTACTCCTACAATGCAAAGAGAAGGAAGATGGCAATATAATAGAAATTTAAGGTATCAGCAGTTTATTACATAAATTAGTCACTATTGTATAAATCCCATAGTAGTAAGAAATATGAGATTGTGATGGCATAACAGCATAATATTCTGTTCACATTTGAAGTTCAAATGTGATTTCCATGAAGTCAGAGATTGAAGCTATAAGAATCTAAGATCACTTTGTCATCTTTCAACACCGGTGCACCGTGCTAAGTGAAAAGCCATCTGATCAATGGAAAAAGATATTATAACAGTCTGCTTCATAAAGACTGTTGGGCTCAGAATACAAATTCTACTGTTTGCTTTGCCACTCAGTGACACAAGAAAACCAGAAAGAATGACTGATTTTGAATAGCAATATCTGCACTCCACTTGCAACACACCTAAATACATGAACTTCTCTTTCCGTTAAGGACAATGTCTCCTTCCAGGTGTATGAAATCAGTCTAATTATTAAATTCTAATCTTATTTTCATATTTAGGCTGCCTATTTCTTTATTCAAGTTATAACATAATTTTGCTTCTGCAGCTATTTACTCAAGTCTTCCAAGTCTCTTCTACCTTTTCTTCAACTCTTTTCTATTTGTCCCTATACCAGTATTCCTACCCCTTGGCATACCCTAACTAAACAGTCCTTTACATTTTTCATTAAACCAAGCATTTATGAGACCTACCAAATAATTACATAATGTCTCTTCCAGCAACCCATATCTTTCATCTTCCTGATCACTAAAATTTTCTGTCACTATTGATTCTTCTGCTAGTACCAGGTCAGACAAAGAACAGACACTTTTACTCACTTGTCCTTCTAGTGCACTAACTGTGGCAACAAGCCAGGATTTAAACAGCCTCCAAAGAATTTTACTGTGTATAAAATATATTGCAGTTTATTGCTAATCAAAAAGTAATATTAAATGCTTTCTGGCAAGGGATCCTTACGTACAGTATATAATTGATTTTTTCCTGAAGGAGACCCTAGATTCAAAGCAGATTTTAATACTATAAAATCTGTGACAACCATTTGCAAAGAATAACCACAAGATTTAACATAAATTGTAATATTATAGTATGCTATGAATTATCTGAACTTTTCCTCAGTAAACTAACTACAGATGTCAGAGCTCAAGTCACTTGATCGTTCATTCTATAACACATTCCTGAGAATACCATAAGTTTGCAATTGACAATTTAAAAAAAAATAATAAAATCTTTCTACAGGGTGTTACAAAAAGATTTTTGAGAAAAAAAATAAACACTGATATTTTCAGAATCTTAGTCAAGGAAATGGAGACTTATATTTGCCCTGGCACTGCCATCTCTGGTACATACTAATAGCTCTAAAAATTTTGGATCCAAAAGCGTCAGGTAGATTTGTTAGAGCATCTACAGAAAAGATTCCTTTTTTTTTTCTCTGACATGAAAATCAACAGGCATCAGATTTTTCTAAGCAAGCCTGACATTCCTGATCAGGCATCCAAAGCAAACTTTTCAATAAAAAATACACTGATTGAGGATGCCCTCAGGAAAAAAAATATCTATGACTGCAAGGAAATTGCCTCCTAAATACATATATCACCTACTCTCTCTCATCTATATACCAACACTTCAGAAAATACAGAGAATCTATAAAAACTAGTTTGGGTATTAATTTCCTGTGTTCTTTTGAAAACCAGCTTCTCATAGCAAGCATAAAATAACAAGTAGCATTTTTATTTTTTCTGCTTGCTCTATGGTAGCCAGCATATGGGGTCCTGCTCAGGCTTGTGCTGAGGGAAACACACACTATCACCACCTGCTACTTGCCCACTAAACAAAGGGTGTGTTTTGCATTCTTCAGTGGCCTTGTTGTTTGGAGATCCAACAAATGTATATCAGAAACATTATAATATTTATTATTATAATAAAATACTTTGAATTCTCAAAACTAAACAAAGACTTCCAGAGTAAACGTTTCTATTTCCTGAAAGTTTCCATAGCTGGTATAAACTTTCACTAACTGAAATAGGAATATTTAACTGTAACACTTTCAGAATAAAATACATTTTAATGAACTCCTAGAGGCATGAATCATAGCTCTTGTCTTTTTTTTTCTCCTTTAAATTGGGGAAAATATTTTCCTTGGAGCAGATCTGTTTTGCCCAGTGACAGAGGAAAACGTAGCTATGGGCAAAGGAATTGGGCAAATATTCATCCGCCTTCTTCAGTGCAGTGAATCACCAAATCACTGCATTTACAGCAGTGGTTCAGGTCTCTATATCCTCTATATCCTCTACCAAAAGAACGGCGGTGCTGCGTTCACACTTGGAATCACTGGCATTCAACAATGGTCCCCGTGTAAGATTGCTCTCCCTGTATTAAGTGAACAAAACTGGAAAAGGCATTCGACTTAATTTTATGAGATATCTTAGTCATCGATTACTGAAAAAATAGGGTTTTCACTGATGTAAGGAAAAACTCTGATATTTCCAGCTCCAATAAGAAACTACTGGACATCATCTGAAAATTATGACTTGCCCCAAGACAACATTAGATTATGTAGTAATTTTCATGCTCATGAATCAAACTTAATTTGTAAATGGAGGAACAAATCAAAAAACAACTCTAAAACCAGGAATCTTGGTGACCTGACAATATCATAATGATGACCCTAAACTGCTGAAAACCAAACACTGCTGTTTGGAAAGCCAAACACCACGTTTGAGAAAGTGCAAGGTTCTTACTAGAGACAGCATCTCACAAACAGGTTTTGACCATTTTATAAAAATAACTGAATATTCACATACATTTAATAATAACATATTAAGCCAAACAATTACACAAACAGAAGCAAAAAACTGGCTCAGTAAAATACTGGCTGAATGGTCAAGTCCAAAGAGTTGGGGTGAAAAGAGTAAAATCCAGTTGATGGCAAGTCGTAAGTGGTTTTCCCTGGGGCTCAGTATTGGGGACAGTCCTATTCAATATCTTTATCCATGACCTAGATGAAGAGATTGAGTATACCCTCAGTAAATGTGCAGATGACACCAAGTTGGGTGGGAGTGTTGTTGTGCTTGAGAGAAGGATGGCTGTATCCAGAAGGCCGGATCTATGGGCCCAGACTAATTGTCCAAGGCCAAGAACCAGCTCCTGCGCTTGGGTCACAACAATCCCATGCAGTGTTACCAGCTTGGGGAAGACCTGCCTGGCAGAAAAGGTCATGGGTGTATTTGTTGACAGCCATCTGAATACAAGCCAGCAGTGTGCCCAAGAAGGCCAACAGCATCCTGGCCTTTACCAGGAATACTGTGGTCAGAGGACCAAGTAAGTGATTGTCCCCCCTGTCCTTGGCACTGGTAAGGCCAAACCTAGAGTACTGTGTTCAGTTTGGGGCCCCTCACCACAGAAAAGGCATTGAGATTCTGGAGAATGTCCAGAGAAGGGCAACAAAGCTGCTGAGGGATCTAGAGCACAAGCCTTATGAGGAGCGGTTGAGGGAACTGGGGTTGTTCAACCTGGAGAAAAGGAGGCTCACAGAAGACCTTATTGCTCTCTACAACTACCTGAGAGGAGGTTGTAGTGAGGTGTCAGTCAGTCTCTTCTCCCAGGTACAGGCAATAATAGAGGAAATGTCCTCAAGTTGTACCAGGGAGGTTTAGGATGGATATTAGGAGAAAATTCTTCACCAAAAGGGTTATCAAGCATCGGAACAGGCTCCCCAGGGAAGTGGATGAATCACCATCCCTGGCAGTATTTAAAACATGGGTAAAAATAGCCCTCAGGGACATGGTTTATGGGTGGTTTTGTCAGTATTCAAGTGATGGTTGGACTCAGTGATCTTAAAGGTCCTTTCTAGTTTAGACGATTCTATGATTCTAAATCTGACCCGGTAACTGACACAAAATTGTCTGCTATCCAAATGTCAGGCAACCTAGATGAAGTTATCTTATGTGAAGAGACATGCTTACTTCTAAAAGCAGGTGTTTCAGAAGAACCAGACTTATATAATACCAGCTGTATTGGGGTGGTGGGATTTATCATAATCAAATTTCATAAAATCATACCTGTTTTTTCTGACAAGTGTTTTGGACACAGTAACATAAACGTTGGACACATTAACAAATGTACATTAAAAATTCAGTCAGTATCATACTTCAAAGTAATTTTTGCTGACAGATGAGAACTATGGACTTTTTACATTTATTCACTATTTTTCATTTGTCTTCTACAATTCTCACTGTTTAATATCTGAGGTACTCTGGGTGAGAATTCTGAAACATTCACATTCATGAGGTAAGTCTTGTATTTGAAAAGTTGTTATTTTTTTTGTACAGTGTTTACAGACTTTTTACGTATCAAATATTTTACATATATATGTATATTGCACTAATGTAAAGACTAGCAGTTACTAGATCTTAACAACTTTCAGAGTAGTAGGTGGTAAATTCATAGCTGGAATACTTTGTAAAAGAAATTTTGGACTATTATTATTGAGGGTTTTTATCTGAGCAAAGCCCATTTAAAAGTGAATAGGAAAAAAAAAAGATGAAAATATCTTTTTTTTTAAGATGCTTTTTAATTTTATTTTAAACATATTAGATATTATATTAATTCATAAACTGATAAAGTTTTGTGAAATTGTATTTTAAAAGGTTATTTAAACCACTGTAACATGAAAACAAACAAATTTATTATTAGTCATAGCCAAATTATTTAGAGACATCTTTTAATTATATAAGCCAGATCCTTTACAGTAGTTAGAAGGGCTGTGTAAAAAATATGCTGCTAATAAAAATAATTTCTGAAATTTTTAGAGTAATATAAATATTGAATTCAGAGTAATGCTTTTGCTTTCTGAAATTAAAAAGTAAAAGGGAGGGGGGGCTTTGTGACTGCATGCTGCAACATATTTTATAACTATATATTATTTTAAAAATTTGAAAACTCCTCCTTATTCCACAGGAAATTTAATTACTTTCTTGACAGGGCCTTCATTCCTTACACATTTATCTTGTTCTTCTTTTGAAGAATGAAGAAGGTCACTGAAGAGCTGCCTTTTGCATAGCATCTCTAAAATACAGCTCTTCTCATCTTTTTATATAGAAAAAAAGAGCTCATCCTGGCTTCTGCGTGGCAGCATTCCTTGTTTTGGCCTAGATAAGTGCACTGCTCAGATCCATGCTCAAATGTGACTACCACCAAAGAGAACGTTTATCAGTGCAGATAAGCATATTGCAGTACCCCGATAGCAATGGCTGCTGCTATTGCTATATTAAGTGCTGCACTACTTAAAAATGCTTCCATCCTTTCATTCCGAACCTCAGGAGAACTGTGTAAAGCCCCAAGGAAGGTTATTTGTACTCTATCAGTGCATTTCTACAGCCAGTTGCATCATTTTCTTTATTGCATAAATACAAGCTTTCTTCATTTCCATAGCCCTCTTCTTCTAACACATTCTCTACCTCAACCTTACTCAACCAATTTCTCCTCCTCAAACAAAGCTGGAAGCCTCCAAAGCCCATTTAATGGAGACGACAATTCTACAAGCCAGCAAACCTGAAGTATTAGTCTTGGAACAGACCCTTAAAATTCCCCTTCCTCATGTTGCCAGGATTACAACAAAGGCTGTTGTGATCAAACACTGAAACTACAGCCCACGGTGCCAGCCAGGATCATGATACCACATTCTATTTCTCCATTTGATTCTGTTTGTTTGGTTTTTTTGGTTTTTTTGCTTTATAGTTAGCTTTTCTATTCTTACAAGACACAGATCTTCTTTTACCTCCGTGTTTACAGATCAGGTAGGGCAGGGCTGTTATCGCTTATGCAGTGAATGAGTGAAAAATGTCAATCTAAATGAATTCTAATTATGAAACCTTACTGTGACTATACTTTTTAAAAATCTCAGTAAAGGATATAGCTAGAGCATGACTTGTATTTTAGGATCACATTTTAAAAAAGAAAAGCCTTATCAAAATCTTAAATACTTCTATACCAGAAAGAGCTGTGGGAGTGCACAAAAGGGCACAGAGAGATGCGTTTTTTTAAAATCAACATTATTCTGTAGCAAAATGATTCTTAAAAAAATTCATTTAAAATCTGTGTCTAGCTTACAATGCACTTAATATTTATTCTCATATGAGAACTTTTTATCCCAAGAAAAAAACCTCTTTATATATATTTTATATTCTGGTCTCTCAATAATTTAGACATTCAGCATCCATAAACAAGCAGTTTATCCATGAGATCAGATATGTGATATCAAAATTAATAGACCCCTGAGAAATATCCTTCACAAAAAAATCAGAAAGGTGATCACTCTGCTTATACTTGGCATAAAGCAAAGCAGACAAATTGTGCAAGAAAACAAATGTCTCCTAAGGCCTCAAGTTCTGCAGTCATATGGTTAAAGCAACATTGTGTAGTTTTGGTAACTGTTGCTTCGTAAAGTACTGCTCATTAAGATACAAGCCTATGTCCAACATCAGTGACAATCAGAAAGGCATTATTTCAAATGCAATAACTAAAAGGAAACAAAAATAATGCAGAAGCTTAAAACAGTAAAGCACAAAATTGTTTCATAAGCCATTGTCAAAATATTTGTTCATAATATATCCAGCCACAGTTTTCAGTTGGCAATACTACCCTTTGATACATCTAACTATTTAGAGAGCTATAAAAACATGTCTGTCTTTAGCCAAACTACTTCTCAAGTCACAGACATTTAAAAAAGCAAACATGCAAAGACCTTGCAGCACGCTTACCCTTTCAGCTCGTCCCAACTCTGCAGCCCAGTGTTTTCTATGCCAAATAGGACATGGCTTTGCTTTCAAAATGTACCTTTACTGATTCTTTTCACTTTTCCATGGATTTGCTGCTAGAATTTATAACTAGCACTTCAAGCATTTTCTCTCCCTCATCCGCACTGGTTTAACTTCTTTATGATGGCAGATAATTGTTTTGGCCTTAGGCAAGGAATGTGCTCTCTGCTTAGGAAGATGGCTGCACAGCATCTTTATAAAGAAGCCAAATGAGGAAAAATGAGATCGTTGCAGAACATTACATTTCTTTATCTTATCAATTATTGAAGAAAGACTTTTTTATTTAATATGGTAAGAATACTAATAAGAGGTCAAAGTGTAACACTAGGCTCTTGCTATTATGATGATAAGAGTCATGATGAATAGCAATTCAAAATAAACATTATTTAATAAACACAATAGCAAGACTATGATTGAACTAACAAACTACAGAAAACAAGCATTGTTATAAAAAAATACAAGAAAACAGAAATGAGTCCAAGTACTTGAAAAATTAAGGGAAGTTCATCTACTGCAGAATGTATATCCATTTCTTTATTGACCCATAAATAGATCTTATTTTTACTGTAATGAGTATAATCTGAGATGTTACAGCAAAAGATGTTTGTAACACATATAATATACATTACACTTATATGATATTATTTGTTAACAGGGACAATAATCAAATTGATTTTCTAACTTCTGTGTATCTGAAATGGTAGGCTCAAAGATTTTTCAACAGAGGTAAAGACATATCAGATCATTTCCCAGATCGTTATTTAAATGTAAGCAAGAAAACACAAGAAGCATATGCTTAAAGCCTTTTTTCACAAATGAAACTAAAGATGGGTTTTTGGAAGTCAGAGGAGCAGAGGTAGGGAGCTTCTCTCCATGATCCAGAATTGTATACTTCTTTATTTTGCTTCCTGTTTCTCTTTTTTCATATGATAACAATAATTATCAAATAAGCTAGATTTTCTTTTCCTTTGTTGAACCCAGAATAAAGAAATGAAAATGCTGATCACAAAGCTAACGCGGAGAAATAGAAATTCCATAAAAGACAGAGTACCAGGAAAAAGAAACAGAGGCAAACTCAAAAATGCCTCACTGGCAGCAGCTGAGGAAGAAAACATGAGCTATCCTTTGGATATTTCCGCTGGCAGCTGACTGCTTGATCTATTTCCCACTAGTGTTAAGGGTACAATATGGCAGCAACAAAGCAAAAAATCTAAAATGTGTCTTTCCTGACAGCTCATACTTTATATTCAGTTGGTAAATCAGTATTTTTTTCTAAGGAAATTTAGTTGACAAGTTTCAGACTGATATTTAAACAAGTATCTCTGTTCTAGCTCTTGAGAAAGAGACAATGATGCACAGAATTCATATAGTTCAAAATTCAGATATCTTCTCAATCACATACATCAGTACTATAATATGCCTAGAGTATTTTAATTAAGAAGAGTTTATAAGGTTTTCATTCGTTCCTGAATGACTATATGCTAGCTCTAGTATTTAATAAAGGTATGCAATGAAATCCAAGTGGCTGACATATAAACCTCCAGAGGCAGCATGAACCTGAAGCTGGCAAGCATCTTCTCTTCTGCTTTGATTGAATGACCTTTTACTTGACCTACAAGCATGAGTATCACTAAAGAACATCAATGAGAGGTGCAAGTAGCCAACTCTGTACTACACAGGTTCCCTGACAGAGGTTGGTATAGGAGGTAATGTTAAAAAAAAATTTAGGCTTTGCTTTCTGCATATCTGCATTTGTTCTTCCTAAAAATTGACAGGTTTATTCCCTTCTGCCCTATTTCACACGCATCTCCCAAGCCTTCTTTTTTGAAGTTAGGCTCTTCTAAAACTACTGCACAGAGAAAGAAAATATTGACATGGCTGCCTGATTGCCGTGGAATTACTCCACAGAGGAGAATTCTGAATTAACATGCAACATCATTTTAGTTTTAACATTTTGTGGTTCAGTCACTAGACCTTGCGGTTTATTGCGTCTGTGAACTGCATTTGCTTCTGCCAGAAAATAACCTTCTATTTAAGGCACTTGAGGTTGGGAAAAAATTATCCTCAAACAGATTTCATTAATTCAGGCAAGAGAAAGTTAATATCCCATGACACAACTGATTTGTTTGTAGGGGTGTTAAATGCATCATTTCCCTAATAAACTAAACCACTAGAGGAATGTGTAGAAGTTGGTGTTCCTTCCCTCAACTCATAAAAAAGCAGCAGTGTCTGCCAGGTGAACGCTGAGGAAAAGTACTGAATGGATCACACACCGATAAGCATTTCTAAGACAGGTAAATGGATTTATGTACTTATCTCGATAATTGAAAGGAAATATTCTGGTTTGTCTTTTGAGTGGTCTCTTTTCCGGAAGTATCCAAAATACAAATTAATTTATTTAATATAATAGTGCTCTTAGTGTGCCCTCAAATGAAAAAGAGTATTCTACTAATGTATCACCTGCATTACAGCTTCAGCATTCAGATTTAGAACTCTGACTCCCTGTGTTTCCACGTTTATGGGTATCATTTAGAAATAGTGGTTTTCAATTTGTTAATCTGTATGAAGTTCCAACTTCATCTAAACAATCCTAAAAAGATAACAAACCCAGCCATCTGAATAACAGAGCTATATGACAGGATTAATTCAGCTTTCAAAAACATAGTCTTCTGGGTTAGATATAACTGATTAAAATTGAAGAAATGAATACACACTTATTTGCAAGCGCAAAGAGACATGCCCTCTCACCTTCACATACGCTAAAAAGGTGAGGGTCTTATTCCACAAAGCCTTTAATTTAAGAAATGTGTCCCATCCTATATGTCACAGAACAACTCATTTCTCAACTATGTCTAAGAGAGGTTTGAATGACTGCAAAGGTTGCCAAACTTCTCCTCTTTGTATTTTAAATTCTGTAAAAGCTGTCTCTATTAGCCTTCTGGTATGGAAGCCAAACAGAGTTGTTGGAAACAAACAAAAATACCCCACAAAACAAAAATTTCTCAGACTATATACTTCCACATTGCTTTCCAAACCTTAATCCTTTTAATTTAAACAGGAGATTCTCATGATGGGAAGATCATGTGAAGATCATAGTCCTTCAGAACGCTGAATAAATATGAGATGAAAGCTAAATATTTTTGACATGTCAAGATATATTTGACACATATCATTAAGCAAGACAATTGCCTAATAGATCACCATAAATTTTAACATTGTCACTCAGAAATATCTCTGCGTATGTCAGCAGAGGAAATAATAAGCTTTCTATTTTCATCCGTCTTTTCTAGGGAAATACGAATGTAAAAACAGTCAGCCCTCCTACAGCCTTCTGAAGTCTCTTTTGTCCTCTACTGAGTAGAGAAGCAAACAAGATTTTACTGAAGAGCTGAAAAACAAATCTAGTTGACTACCCAGTTTTCACACATTTTCAACAAGTATGTTTCATTGCAAATACCTATGAAGACTGAAATCTTGTGCCCTTGCATGTTCTTCCGTCACCTCTCTGAGGACTAGAGTATTGGTCTCTGAGAAACTGGAGATGTCATTTTTACCAAAGAATTTTGTATTAGGCAAGATTAGAATTGGAAACTGGCCAGAGAATGGAATGGCATATCACCTCAAGGTCAAAGGATGTTTATCCATAAGATTATTAAATTCCGTATGTCCAGACTCCTGGATCAATGTGCATGACAATAATCTGCAAATTCTTAGAAAGCTGGACTGGAAGTGGCTACAAGTGCAAGAACAGAAAGACAGATGCATAAAAGTCCAAGTAAAAAGACTAGAAACATTCCCATTTACCGCAGTTTAGCTGTTGCTTCACAGATGCTTCATATGGAATTTTTGCATTACTTGTAAGACAGATATAGTCAGCAGTTTACTTTTGCCAACATCACCAGACATATCACAGGCAGCAACATCAGATATTCAACTTTAACTATGAACAAGGGAGGTTTTTGAGTGCTTCAAAGTGTATTTAAGAGGGCTAGTCTCATCCTGATGCTGAGATCTCCACACACGGTGCTGATAAGATGTCCAGATGCATAGAAATTCTGTGACTGCTCAGGTGCCAGCAAGCACCCATCACTGTGCATGGCCAGAGGGGCATCTTAACCCTTTATCATTTTGCTCAAATGTTGAAAAGATCTGGCATTTCTCTTGGGAGAACTCAAGACTATCAGTATAGAGCCACCTCATGTCCTGTAGGATGACAAGGATCACAATAAACTGTCTCTTGTGAAATAAAGATGACATGACAGGACAAAATTTTGCAGCCACAGGGAAGCTAAATCCAGGCTCAGGAGCTCTAGGACATAGAAGGTGCAAGAATAATGGATCATAATAGCCATGTGAGTTGCTATTTCAGTCAAGCTTGGCAGACCAGGGACTTTCACCAAAAAGTACAAATATTATCATATTCAAGAGAACCAGAAATTTTACTTGTCATCCTGCAAGGTTCTTGACTGAACCAAATGATTTTGGTATCTCATGATTGCAGGGACTGGACAGACACTTGTACCCACATGGTGGACAAACATTTTGTTTTAAAAATATGTATTTATACATACTTCATGAACATCACCTGTCCCCCTTTCACCTAGATGACAATCAAAAGAATAAATTTATCAACAGTATTGCAAACTAATATTTCTTTTTAAAAAGGTGAATTATTTAACTTGAGTCCTAACATAGTTGCCCATGAACAGTGTTTGATAGAATTGTATGATCTCCAGGGCAGCGATCCAACTTTTAATACTGCTGCGTTACCGAAGCCATAAATATTTTTCTGACAGTATCAGGTTTAACAATCAGCATCAGTATAATTTCTGCCATAATCCACGAACAGTTTAAAGGATTTGTAATCTCTTAATATTTAATCTGCTGTAATTACAGTCATTTTAATATGCTATGTCTGTTTCTGCAATATAGTAGGGTCCTTGTTCTCCAGAAAAAAGGAAAAAAAAGAAAAACAACAAAAAACCTAATGTACTTTAAAGTGCAAATCAAAAGTGCTACATAAATGAAGTAAATATTAATTACAAGACTCAGTTTCTCAAACAGAAGAGGACAACCAGAATTTGCAGAAAATAGTTCAGCTCCACGATTATTTCAATAACCACTATTTATCTGACAGATTACTACACTACCACCACCTGTATATTGACTAAAAATAATGACAATTAAACAGGAAGGAATGCATCAGTCCAACAAGCCTAATTGAAAGTGAGGCGATGGAAAAATCTAATTAACTTTGCAAACTAGTTTTGCCTTTGTCAATTACCTTAATTGTAGTAGTGGACTACAGGTTACAATCCTCACTAAAATTTGAATTGCAAGAACATGTCTGAAATTGCTGAAAGAAAAACAACTTCTGAATGCTTCTTAATTACGGTAACACATAGCATGAAGCAGCATCACAGATGTTGAGACACAATGCTTCTAAGGTTAAGACTTTTTAAACTTTTCCTACCTACTCAACTGGGGTAAATATTGGAAAATTGGGATGTCATTATTAATTACTATTTTAATGCAATACTTATAAATAGGAGTTTGGTATTCCCTGAGCCTTGGATTGTTTACCTAAGAGTAATGTTATTTCACAAAGAATTCCCACTGAAACAGCCAGAGAAAAGGTACAAAGGATTTACCATGGCACTATTGTAGCAGTTGCTGCCTGACTGAGGGTCAGCAAGAACACATCAGACCTTTTTGCAAGTACAACTTCATGGCCACAGCTACCACTGCTGCTGACAAAGATTAGGTTGCAGAAGGGGGACTCGGTTTACACGGTGAAGTTCATATTGAAAACATACTAGAATCAAAAAACGTTGGAGATTCAGGAATCGAGCCTGGAACTGCCCATCCACATAACCTCTGCCTCTATTTCAAAGGCTCAGCAGATGTAACTTAGGGGTGGGACATAAGAACTGCAGCCCAATATTGAGGAAAAGATCATAAATATCAAAATGTTTATTTTCCTTCTAAATTCAAATCCTGACATGACCTAATGTTTTGTTTCCTAATACTATCAATGAAAGAGACCCAGCTTCCCATCCACATCCTTATCCTCAAGACCTGTGAAATGTGACCTCCTTTAACCCAACAAATGGAAGCTACTTCTTTCACCTCTTCATTTTGCAGGGGGTGGACACTGGCCAGCAGCCAATCACCCATCCTGCCTCTTGCTCACTCCCTTCTTTTGCAGGATGAGGAGAAAACAGAAGGAAGGCAAGAAAACTTGTGCATTGAGATAACGACACTTTCATAGGGAAAGCAAAAACTGCATGCACAAGAAAAGCAAATTTCACTGCTTTCCATCAGCAGGCAGGTGTCTAGTCACCTTCCAGGCAAGCAGGATCTCAGTGCATGTTAATGGCTGCTTGGGAAAAAAAGCACCGTAACCCCAAAATGCCCCATCTTCTTCCTTTCCCTGAGCTTTTTTGGCTGACCACAACACTATATGGTATGGGATACCTCCTTGATCAGTTGGGGTCAGCTGTCCTGGCTGTATCCTCTCCCAACCTTTTGCCCACCCCCAGGCCAACAGCTCTGCAGGGGTGGAAAGGAGAAGGCTTTGAGGTTCTTTAAGCACTGCTCAGCAGCAGCCAAAACACCAGTGTGTTACCAATACTGGTTTAGCCACAAAACAAACAAAAAGCACAGTGCCATACTGGCTGCTATGAAGAAAGTTAACTGCCCTAGACAGACCCAGTAAAAACTTAATGGAAAATGAAATCATGACTCTCAAAAAAGCAACCTATATAAAAGAATAATCCAAACCCAAAAATCAGCTCTAAAGACTGCAAATTTTGTCATACAAAAAGCCCAAACCAAACCACTAAGACATTCTTTTCACCTCTTAATACCTTTTAATGTATCACAATTTGTAAACTTGCTGCCTGAAAAAACCTTGAGATTCCTTCCAAAGATTTTCTAACAATCTTTTTTTTCCCCCAAACAGCTGACATTAGCAAAACAAAAATTTTTGATAAAACAATTCTATCGATAAGATTGAGTGCAAGCACAGAAACAACGTAATTCAGAGTAAAAACTGTAAGAAGAAGCAAATGAAGATATAAAAATCATAACCAAAACACTCTAAATGGAAACATGATTTTGAACATTAAAATGTTTGTAATGTTTTACTTATCCTCACTGACAAAAGAATTTTTTTCTTTTTTCACAAATGCGTATTTTCATCAAATGTTTCCTGCCCCACCTCAACATTTTCAAGCTAAAAATCAAACTCCACATCCCATAAGTGAAAACTCAATTCTCTATAATTAAAATCAGCCTTGATACTAATACAGTTACAGCAGGTCTTTTGCCTGTACATCGAAAAGATAAATAATTTTGTCTTGCTTATTCCTGTAAGAACTTCAACTGAAAATGATAATGTCTAATTCTCCCCCTTCTATGAATTCTATCATCTTGAAATTCCAGCTATCAGGCATCTGAATTAAGTATTGGGCAGGACATCAGAGCGATCAACATAATCCCTCCTATATCTCAGAATACATCATATAATCCCATTCATAGAGCTATCGGCCATCATCTTTGCTTGTCAAGGATTCCTGCCATTGCTGTTCCTCTTGAGATCTACCTCCTTCAATAGCACATTTCAGTTGAAAGTAAACAGAGCTTCTTTCAAATAAGTCATGCTTCATTGTGTGGCATGACTGTGCTAGAGGACACAACCTGTGATGACATGACAGTTCCTGCAAAGTGATCGTGGGACCAGTCTTCAGTCCCTTGACAGCAAGGCTTCCTAAGAAGTAGGTGCAGCAAAGGGGATAAGTACCTAACAGCAGGTCAGATCAGCAGGAGGAAAGGAACCTGGGAAGGTAAACCTGGTGCAGTTCTCGAGACCTCAAGAAAGAGTAAATAAAGCTTTTGTTAAAAAATATACAACAGTTCCTTTAATAGCCTCTACAAGTTTGAAAGCCCAAGAGTAATGTTTAAGGCTACTGACGTACCCTAGAGAAAGGAAATTTTTATGGATTAAATACTTTATTTGAAAGAGAAATAGATCAGCTGCCATACCACAACCTTGCAGCCTGAGGCAGAAATACTCAATATATTAAATTGCTATATAAACAATCCATGTCTGAGAATAAAGTGCCCTAAAAACCAAAGAGGAAAAAAAAACCTATCCATTGAAAAGAGCATCCTTTTTTTTTTTTTTTTTCCCTGAAGTTTGCCAGAATATACTATGAAATGTAGACCACATGAGGATCCATTTGGCTTTCAGATATGCAAACATAATGATGATTCCATTTTCTTAATTAGTGTTTCATACTTAGCATTTAAGAGCAGAACTGGGCTCCTTAAATATCAGCATTTCTCCAATACTTTATACTATAATATTACTAGGCTTATCTCTCTAGTCTTCTGTTTAATTACATTGTACTTTTTTTTTTTTTTTATAAGGTACTGGCACAGCAGTTCCAAAAAAATTAAGCATCTCATACTCTGTTCTGAATTTGTTTCAGACCTTTTACTTTTCTAATAAAGCTACCTCCAAAATGTGCAGCTTTTAAGGTACTTCAATGGGATTACAGATGGCCTGCTAATTCTGCCATTAAATTAATTCAGAGAAGCTCTCCACTGCAGTCACTTCTGTAATAAATAAGATTCAAGTTTAAAAGATGCATTAAAACGTGTCCTGGTCACAATGTAAATGCAGAGAGCATTACAGCCATCCAATCTGAAGGAGAAGACAGACAAGGAGGATTGTAACAAATTGAATACTAGAGAAACATAGATTTTTATTTTTGGCCCCATGCAGATAAAAATCTAACATTTTGCATTTAATTTGTGTAGATAGAGGGACATCTATTAGAGCGTTTTGTACTCTAGGTATACTTATTTTTTCTTCAGGAACTCAAAGGTCAATAAGATGAAAGAACAAAAGAAATGATACCTGTTCCACAGAAAGGAAAAACGGCACCGGAGAAATTAAACAAAGACAAATGTCTCAGAGCCAGAAGGTGGCAGAGATGGAAACTGAGCTCCAGCACTATCAAGATTGCTCTTCTCTTTCAACCTTGCCTGTACTGTTACATGACAAGCCTCAATTAGATAACTCGCTTTATTGCAGAGTCACATGCATAACCTTCACATTTTAATAATTCTGTAACAACACCAAAGCAATTCCTGAAGGAAGAAGGGTACTGGTAATGAAAAGTCAGGCTGTCTGGGTCATGCATATCCCAAACAAGTCTCACAAAAGCTACTCACATTTATTTCAAAGATAAAAACAGATGAAGTCTCTGTTTATCAAGCATCACTTTCACTGAAATAAAGATGCTAGAGTACTGAAGTAGCTAAGTTCCAAAAGAAATGATTCTCTTCCCTTGCTCCCTTAATACAGAACAGTAGGGTATATGAGAGAAGATACATTTCCCCTCCCCCATCATTTAAACTGCATAAACTGTAATTTTAGTAAATCAAGCAAAGAGCTAATCAAGTTTTGATTTGCTAATTACTTCTCAATTTGATTAGAGCTGGCAGCTAATCATCTCTGGAAATGTAAAGTCAATCTTTCGCTCACATTTACAAATCAGAATTTTAGTGTAAAGAAACAGGGACATTGTGCATTACATCCTCATATTTTTTTTATATATCAGTGCTTTTAATAATAATCCTGATTTTTATTATTGTGGCAGTGCTCTGATTAAAAATTCTGTAGAATTCTATGTGGCCCTGAGTGAGTCATTGATAGGAGCTGTGGTATTACTAACGTTAAAGCTCGAGGGGTATGAATGCTACATTAAACAAATGCAATGCAATTTAAAAGTATAGTTCACGTAGGAGAAAAAGGTATCTGAAGAGGATGAACAGACCAACAGAGAATTTCAACAACCAACATTTTTAGAAAAAAACTTGGAGAAGGAGCACTGCACCATATGCAGGAAAAAAGAAATCATTTAGTCTATGTAGAATAAACAAGTTCAGCAGGAATCAAGAAATTTGACTATGTGGTTTTGTTTTGTTCTGAAACAACAGTGAAATGGAAAAGAGAATGAAGTTCTGCTCTATTTTGTTTCTGTAAAGAGTTCTTGGCATGGCGTATCTACTTATATTTTTCCTCATCTGAGTTGAGGACAAACACCCTTCTAAAAAGCACTAATTCTTTGCCGTCCCTCACTGCCTGGCTCCTACATTGTCTTCCTATATTAGTTGCACTAAGGGACAGCTGGAAAGTTAATACACTGAAGAATGCAGTGTTACAGATAGGACAACAGCAGTTTCTGACCAGAGTAAAGCCTGAGTATACTTTGGTAGACAAAAATCAAATTAGAGATACACACACACACACTTTCCTGGCTA
Source organism: Scolopax mira (assembly GCA_004320125.1). Lineage (NCBI taxonomy): Eukaryota > Metazoa > Chordata > Aves > Charadriiformes > Scolopacidae > Scolopax > Scolopax mira. The sequence goes on from BJBW01004189.1 coordinate 92,704, forward strand.
TCCCTTCCCTGCAGAAGAATACAAGGGAAAGATCAGGATAGGATGATCCTGCTTCTTGTCTATTCTTCACACTGTTTATACCTCCAGTATCATTATGCTCAGAGTCCTTTCCTTCACCTAACCAAGCCTACCTAGACTGGGACACTGCTAATTTCTCTGTCTTCCCCAATGTAAAAGGTAAGAAAGGAAATCACTGATGGGCAAATATGAAGCTCCCTCCAACCAATGTGGGAACCTGACATCTCGCCCCTCCAGGCAGCTTCCAGCCTCCTCCTAGATGCCATACCCTCTAGTGTCACATGTCTGCGTCTCTGACCTGGACCCACATCTTCCTTATCCCCGAGTTCTTATCTGTAACATAATCCTTACATCCATACATATGTTTCTTTAGGCTTACATTTTATGCTGCAGTTGAGTACTGCAGCCACCAGATTGACATTATTCAGGTCATCCACCATCCTCAAGGATAGTCACTCCAGATCCCCATCTCACCCAGCCACACACATCATATCCACCTCCTTGTGTTATCCAGACTCCCTTCAATTCCAACATTATCCTGGGAGGATATCGTGGGAAGAGCACGAGCAGGGTAGAAGAAGCAGAGAGGAATAAACAGCAGGGAGCAACTCAAAAACTTTCACAACATTTGGGAGGCATCACAGAGAATGGTATGGACATGTTTAGTGAAGACATTCCAAGTACAGATTGCCTCCTTCCTTCCGGTTTCACACTTCAAGACCTGCAGATCTGCACTGTGACAGAGGCCCACTGAAGCATAACCACAGCTGTGGGGAAATCAGAAAAGGACAAAGCAGCGCAAGATGACACTCCTTTAACTCAGGCTAACGTGGAAAGGGACATGCCAACAGTCATTTCTCATTTACTAAAAAAAAAAAGTCTTGTCTACCTGCCTTATTGAAGATACTAGGATAGAAAAAAGAAGAGTCAGCAACAACTGAAGAGGTGTCTTGAATAAAGCACAGCTTAAGTTAGAAAAAATAAAAAACATTAAATGGATCTCTTTTATAGAATACACATTTCAAAGCAAAAACTCATTCAGAGCCTGTCAAAACATTTTACTTGGAGTTTTTCCTACAGAATACTTGGATTTTTTTTCTTGAACCATTGCTTCTCATTTAACATTTGAAAACATCTTGCATTTTTATTATAAGCTTTTGAAAGATAAGATTAAAACAAAATATTTACTATGATTCAAAAGAAAATTTAAATATTTCATTTATAATTAATTTAATGAAGAAATTCAAATGCTGAGGCTTTGTTACAAACTTCAGTGTACATCCCCCATGAAATAATTTATCTAGCCAATTGTATCTAGCAACCAAATATAGCCAGCATTAAGATAGGATGTAAAAAAATGTCTCTACTGTCTATAATAATTTCTTCAAAGTTGCTGATTTCATTGAATCACTGGTAACACCAGAAAAGGGTGTCATCTATCTCTTCTACTCTCTAGTTGAATGCTGGCACATTAAAATAGAAAGTATTTTGACTGAGGAGACACTGTTTAATAAAGACACTGTTTAATAGCGTCACCAATTCTTTGGTGTGACAGATTTCAAATTTTGAGTACCATCATTGCTTTAGTCTCTCATTACAAAAATGATTACTCAAAACTATTACAGTCATATTCAGCATAAGTATATTAATTTTTTAAAAGCCAAACAATTAAAATACAGATTTTAAACTATAATTTCAGCAATATAATATTTACGGTATTTTAATTATAATAAAAATGTGAAAGGTAATGAAATCTCTGTGCTCTTTACCAACTGCTCTGAAATCATAGCAAGCACATCTTTACATGCCTCTTCTTCCATTTTCCGCTGTAAAGTAATTATGCATAAGATATAGTCTTAAATATCCTGAAACTGAATATGGGAAAAGTAACTAATAAAGATAACTTTGAAACATTCTACAACATGGAAATGCAGACTTTGTGACATTTGACATACCCCCATATTATATTCTACAGCAAAACACCAGCTGTCTTCCCACCGAACAGTGCAACCACTCTTTGACCTAGTTTCAAATGCAAGTGAAACCAAGTAGATGGAGAATATTTTCCCTCTGATATAATGTTCTAGGTATTGCCCATTAAAAGTAAACATCATATTTCTTTTTCATACTCCATCATCTAGGATATGTTTCCCACTTACAATTCAGAACATAAATACCTGAAATTTTCCAAAACATCCTCAAAAACACAAGATAAAAGGCTTTGGAGCCAGTACTATAACTCTACGGAAATCTCTATTTTTGTCGTTATCACAGTCACAGTCTAAACTTGGCTATTCATGATTTTGGCAGTTATTTGAAAAGCTATAAAGCACAGTTAGAAAATTACTTAGCTATTTTAATGGAAACCACATGAGAGAGCACCGTCTATTTTTGCTGGTAATATTCTTTAAAAAAATGTTGAGCCTATAAACCTGTTTGTTATGATTCTATTGGTGAAACATCCTGCATTTAATTTAACTCTCAGAGGTCTCGATCAACTACCAATCAAACGTGCCATTTCACATTCAGGTTATACTTAAAGCATAATTTAAAAAATTAACGTTTATTGAAGTAAAACATCGGTATGAAATACATTATTCATAGAAAGGCATGCTTACAGAATTCTCAAAGCCTTTAAAACTTGTAGGCGAGATGGGATATTTAACCCACTACTTTTCAAACATCAAGAAAGTAAAACTAAAGATTGTTTCTGTAGGAAATTACAACACTACCACTCTTTTCCATCAAAGAAATAGCTCTGCAATTCAGTTTGGGTATTAAGGGATCAAGTACAAAACACCCCAAGTCTTTTAAACACCAATTCTTCAAATCAGTTCTTCTATTTGATCTCTGCAACTTTATTCCTTCTTTGCAAAAATTAAGGTGTTATGAAAACCAAAGACTTAGAAAGACACAAAGGAAAAAAATGAATAAATCTGGTGTCAAACCAGCAATAGATAGGGTTCAATCTTTTTTCTTGTAGAAAGCCAGAATGCAACAGGAAGACACAGCTTCCATTTCTTGGGGAAACTAATTTTCTTAGCAAATTCCATTTCCTTGTTAAAGAAAACATTAGTCTTTCAGTTTTTGTTCTTGTCATTGCTCCAATAATTGCCTCTGCCAGTTCACATAACAAATCACCAGAATGATTCAAATCTATAATTTAATAAAAAAATCACAACTTCAATGAACTAAGGAACCAGGATGTTGAGAAGCTTACTTTGTGAAGATCAAAGAATTGAATCTAAGGCAAGATATGAACTTCAGACCCTTTATCATGAATCATACATCAGATTTCATAGCAAAATTACAAGTAATTAAGCCTACTATCATTCACTTACCTTCAAATGAATACTCCATTCATTAGAGATCAAAATTTAGTGCACAAAAGTTTGCTAGAGATTTAATTTTTATGGTCATAAAAATTATGTCGTTAATCTTCCTGCACATTTTTTGATACAATTTTAATACATTTGTTGGGTGGCTATTTCTGGTGGCTCTCAGAGTTCAACTGCATTTCAAAGAAAGACTGAGATTCTTCAGTGCATCCTGTACTTTTTCAGGTTACTCTCCCATTAAGCACTTGCACATCCTTTCATGCAAAGTGACTTTTTCAATTTTGCAAACAGAAATCCTTGCTTCCCTATGAATCCTTGCCAAATCCACAGCTAGTTGACAACCAATTTAGTGTTCAAGGCCTTAACCAAAGAGATGTTAGACTTCTAGTTCAAGATATATATTGGCAATATATAGCCAAGGGGAATGCAGAACATACAAGAAAATGATACAAAAAATTTACTTATTTTACTCATTACTCAATTAATCCGAAATATTTCAGTTTGGGTATTTAGAGGAAAAACCACGAGAAGGTGATTACAAAAACTTAGGAAGACAGAAAGAATTATTTTATCCAATAGCAATCAAATTTGCAATGATCAAATTATCAGATCAAAGTAAGATACGGATAGAGTTAAGTTAACATTCTTCCTTTTGATATATTTTTTTTCAACACATGACAATTACAAGGAGAAATCACAGATTCCTGTAGCAGGAAGGTAGGAAGCTAAGTTAAAATACTTTCACTTCAACTGCAGCAGCTCTTTTCCAGATTTCACCCTGTTCTTGTTCCATAGAATGGCAGAGCATGATGCTTTGATACTGAAAGTAAGCTAAGGACCTTGGGAAGTTGATGAGCTCCAGAGGTTCCTTCCAAGCCCAATCATTCTCTGATTCTGTGATCTCCTCCTTAAACAGATATTCACCTCTTTTATAAATTCATTTTCCCCATACTTATTAACACAGTAAGTCATCCGATTCTTACTAGCTGTATAAATTGCTTGCTTATATTCATTTTAATCTTTCAAGTATCTAGCAAGATGTCTCATGTCAAAACAATTTGATCATATAATTAATTCCTGATCAAAAATATTACTGGAAAACACAAATATTTTAACTTGTGGAAAATAACATGTCTTTATTTTCCATTTAACAAAAACACGGAGATCTTTATAATCAGACTACAGTAAAATAACTGGCATAATTAACGTGCAAAAAGATATTCTGAGTTGAAACCTACTGTAATTATTCCTGTGTATACAAAATATGTTCCCAGTCATGGAGCCATACATCAAGAGAATGAAACGGTTTGCTTATTCTGTTATGAAACTGAACTACAAGTTATAACAATTTCTGCTTCATTGAAGCACAGACATGAAGCACTGAACTCCAGCTCTGGACTATGTCTTGGAAAGAATTAGGAAAATTCAGACTTTTTTTTTTTAATGTTAAAAAACTATATATTTTTTCTCTGTTATTAAAACCAAATATGATGGTCCAAGATAAACTTCTTTTTCAGTAACTCCTTCAACCAGCTATCTGGACAGATTATCAGACTCTCCACTAGCAGTATTCTTCTCAGAGTAAAACAGGAACCAGAGATAGCTGTCTCACATCTCTCAGTACAGAAGTTAGAAGCATCTAATAATATGGTTTTCTCGTCCCCATTCTGATTCAGTAAGGATTCAAGAACAGGTTGAATTGGGATTTTAGAAAGCCTGCAGAACCATAATGAATAGCTAACCTTTCTACATTATCAACTAAAACTGCAAACAAAAGACTCTGAGTGCTGTAATAGTCCCTCATTTATGGTCAAATTTTTCTTATGTTAAGCTGATAAAAGAAACAGAGGTAAGCAATGATCATGACAAATCCTACCAACTGATTTTGTCAAACGGTTCATGCTAAATTAATCAAATCCATTTAGAACATAGCTTTCAATTTCAATGTGAACAAAGATGCAAACTGGAATCTTGCTCTGACATTGAATATCAGTAAAAATTTCTCTCACAATCTGTATTGGAAAACCCACAGAAAGTCTATAATTCCAATAAGAAATATACTTCCAATAGGAAAGAAATAAGTTATATTCATAAGTTATATTCATAAAATTTACCATAAATACTACAACTCAACAGTGCAGTGCTTTCAAAAAAAATCGCACATTTTCTCCCTTTACATTTGGGAACAGCAACTGAAAAAAACCTGCCATGTTCAACTAATGGTTTATAAAGGGAATAATTTTCACTGGAAAATGATGCAACTACAACATTTAAAAGTCTAATTACAATGACATAGAAGTTCTTTCATGGACTTGCAATGTAAACGTTGATAAACCACGTAGTCATCCTATATTTTATTTCCCCTTCTCTAAAAAGTACTACCATTAGTTTCTTCTCAGTTTTGTTTTCTTTTCTTGATTAGGAAGCAAACACCTTTTGGAGCAGTATATGGATCATCAGGTGAGCATCCGTCATTCAGATGCCAGCACTGGCTGTCATTCCAGGAACACAGCATGCAATGTGGTCTCAAGAAAACTAGTCTTGCTTATAAGGACTGTTTTGAAGTATAGGTAAAACGTAGTGTCTTAGTTCATTATTCACTACATATCTCAGGAGAAAATTCCTCTACATGGTTCCTCTACATCAACATAGTTTCATGTATGGCACTGGTGTTCAGACGTTTTAGATAAATTAACAGAAAGGGCTGTTATAGCTTTGAGGGTTTATAAGAAAATTGCACAATTTTAAAATTACATTCATCTCCAAATAGCCAGGCCATAATAAAAGTGCTATGAAATGGCTATGAAAAAAGAATTAGGGAAGCAATTAAAGCTGTATTCACGGCATTTACTAAAAGACAAGATGCAGGAAACTCTGCAAACAATGTTAATCAAAGTTTCTCTCCCAGTTCCAGGAATCATAAATCTAAATGATTTTTTGAAAGATGGAAAAATAATTTCTTGTAGAAATTATACAGGAGTTATAAGCTGCACTTTTTTTTTTTTTTATCTCATTTGCTCTTTAAGCAGTAGTCCGGCAAAAAGTAACAAGTCTGTTGCTGAACCACAACATCCAAATAAAGGGTTTGCTACTCATGTTACTTCTACATTTTTCTTGACGGTGTATAAATTATTAAAATCCTGACAGAGAAATGACATACTGAGAAAACCTGATGTATATTATCATGAGAGCCTGGTTTATTTGTGATGAAAATTTTTCTAGGCAATTAAAAATATAGTCTAAAAATAGTACTGTTTGACTTATTATAACCATAGAAGCAATTTTTAATGTTATCCTATCTGTTCTCCTTATCCAACACAAGTTTGGAATGTTTTAAAAATATTGAAATGTTTATTGTATCATATATAGACTCACAAGTATGAAAAGAAAAAAAATCTAGGATGGAGCAACACTTGAGAAAATAAAAGCTCATTACCCTTCATTGGGTAACATATTTGATTTATTCCACTGACATTCATCTCATTTGATTGTAAATTATACTATTTAGTTCAATATTTTGAATACTCAGTATTGAAGGGGACACCTGGGAAGACCTAGTAAGAGTTGCCAAAGGATAGTTATAACTTTCAGTGAATTACACAAATTGAATACTGTGTTTAATATTATTTGCATTGGGCGAGTTGTTACTTTGATATTATCTAATTTATTTTAATGTTTCTGACCTGGGTGAGTTGTTATTTTTGATATAATCTAATTTATTTTAAATGTTTCTGACCTCTTTTTCCTAACAGCAGGCATGTTACAGGCATACAGTTTCTGAAAAAAATGTTTTTGAAATAATCTTTTTGTTACGTTTTAGAATCTTTGTGGTTTTTTTATAGAAGTCCAAGGTCAATATTTTCAAAGCAAATATATGGAAAAATGCTATTCGTTCCCTCCCCTCCATTCACAGAGAAAGAAAAACAAACATATTCGGCTTTAAATTTTTCTTTCTCATGTGACAAAACTGTATTATAAATTACACACGACAACTGAACACCCTAGAGAATCTCTCTGGGTGCATGACAGCTGAGTTACATATTAGCCAAATATGATAGAATTAAATGTCACTTTATATTACATTCAATAAAAATGATGAATAGATTAAATAAAAAAATGCAAAAATCACTGTGAAGTTTTCATTTAAATTGACCAAAGGAAGAAAGACAACGCTGAAGATGTCGGTCTCCTTATTTTTCAATACTACTGCTTCTAAATATTGCAAGCTATTTAAAAGCACATAGCAAAATTTAAACAGTAATTTATTTTGTGCAGGATGTATGTGCATTGATTCTATGAGAACACCCTCTATACAGCTAAAAACATAAATGTTACCTTGTTACAGTGTCCCCCAAACCAGCAAGTCCCTATAAGGGAAGTAAAAGCACAGTGATCTACATTGATTTTGAAGTAGTCAAAGAGCTTTTTGGTTACTTGAGGCCAAGAAAATCTTCAGTGAACAAATGGATATTTGAAGGTTACCTGAAGTTTATAAAAAAACATGTGCTGTTACAGAAGAAAAGCAGGCACCAGAATGAAGGAAGTTTATGGGAACATTTAGAGAAATGTAGGCTAAAGACCTACCTTTGAACTTAAAAGTACTTAGACTGATTTAGCTCTATATATTTCATAGAAGAAATATCCTAAAATCTTATGCTAAAATAAGAAGTAGCATGCAGAATGTTCTAATTACCCTATAAGTGACAGGAAAAGGCATCATTCTGCTTTATTTTGTACTATTTTTTGCCATTATGTATTTCCTACCCTTGCAACAATTATTGCCACATAGATCAAGCCATAGAATTTATCAGACCCTCCCAAAATACTTGAAACTTTTATTAGTGATTATCTATTGATAAAAAATATAACATGAAAAATATTAGTAGAATCAGTGAAAAGTCTGAAAGCCATATGCTTCTGAAGTTCTTCATGTGTTTTTGTGTCCTAGAAACATGCTGGTGCTAACACAATTTATTTCAGTGGGAAAATTGTAACACTAACAATAAAACTAAGTGTGAAATACCCGATTCTTACGAAAAATAAGCCACCAGACTTCATTAACAATTTTTCTCATTGCAATTCCTATATTCTACAAAGTTGTTGGGAATATAACAGCAGAGGGAGAGAAACAGTCTTTCCAGAAAAGAGAATCTAACTAATGTAGATCAAAATTGACACATTGAACTCTGCTTGGAACTCGGCTGCTGCCTCAGTGAAGAATACACTTTTCCAGCCATGAAACATCATACAATCCTTACCTTATATCAACCCTATATTTCCTAGGCTGCAAGGAGAGAGAACTATATGTTACTATAGAAGTCAAAGTTGAAATACTGTTTTCAATCTCTTGGAAAGAAAGCAGCAAACACTTGGTGACCTCATTCATTGCATCAGGGATTACACACATCAGCCTAACAGTTGCACTTCAGTCACCAGTATCGTCAAAAGCATTAATGTGGTCACCTCATCTTTAACCATCAAGCTGTTAACATGAAAAGTTGTTTGTGATCCCAGGAGATTTTTCATACTGAACCAAGATTTTTCAGATTCGGGCAGAGGTACTGAGAAATTTTAAATCACCTCTTAAATACCTCTCTAAGCATGTTTATTCAAATTACAGAGGTTTCACTAAGGTATGACAGCTAAGTAAGTTGCATATAAATAATGTTTTCCCAAGTTAAGAATCTGTATCCCTTGATGTCCTATCTCCAATGATACAATCAGAAGTGTAAACAGCAGTGACAATCTGCAGCATGTGAGTACCTGAAAAAGAGTCACAAGACGGGAAGATCCAAGAGAGACCCAGAACAAGTTTGAACTAGCTTTATTACTCTCATACACATAGTAAGGGGACTAGACAGAAGCTAATTTTAAGTGTTCAGATATGCAACATCATTTGTTTTTGCAGAATTGAGAATAAGCTCCAAAAAGAAGGGAATTACAGATATGGACACCAAAAGCTGTTTTCAATTTTCTTCTAATGATTTCTAGATAATCTTTGTTTTCTCCTACTTTATACTTGCTGACAAGAAAGATTTTATGAAGAGGTACAAAGATAGGAAAGTGTCAAGAAAATAATTCCTTTTCTACTTTGAGGTCATAAATTGTGTGTAAACTAAAGTCTGTCTAACTGTAACTGTACATATGCTTATTTACGACTTAGAATCTGAGGATAGAAAAAGTGAACAGCTCATTTTGATTAAAAAACACTCTAAATACAAGCTAGACATTCACAATAAATCCAGTTATTCTGACAGGTTGTAATAATTCAAAACAGGACCTAACAGCAATTTGATACTTGAAGTTTAATCTACCTAGTTGAAAGAACACTTAAAGAGCACAGTATTTCTGAACTGTAAGGATAATTGTGAGATACTGTACAAAATGGTAATGATTTTCTTTGATACAGTGTAAGTGCAAACAATGTACTGTTGAATACAGTATATTTATAATGTCATCTACAACATAAACACCAAGGTAGGTTGTGGGGAATCATATTCAGCCTTTGGTTTCTGGATAGGTCAATTTGCTGTACTATCTTTTGACTAGAAATACACCACTGATTCTGGTGTTGCTTCTATTATACTGGAAACCTTAGTGGTGATTCTGATAAGGAATTGAATCCAAACCAGAAATCTTGACCAACTGTATATGAGGTATACATATTGTCATGGTTTTGACCGAATTGACCAACCAGAACAACAGATGGTCCCTCCCTCCCGCCCCTAAGAAAAAGAGAGGAGAGGAGGAGGGAAAGGAAAAAAATAAAGAGTTTAGAAAAAACTAAACTACTTTAATGAAAATATAAATAAACAATGAAATAATAATAATAATCAGGAAAAGAAAAAAATAAAAGAAATAAAAATAAAATTGTATACAGTATATACAAATCAGCCTCAAGCTCTCAGGGTGATCATCATGTTACCAGCAGGCACAGGGGAAAGTCCCAGGGTGGACTCGGGGATGGACAGGAGCTGGATTCCGGACCTGGAGTCAGGAATGCTCAGATGGGGATCAAAGGCAGACAGACAGACAAGGTCCTCCTTGGACCTCCTGGGACCCCTCTACGCTTTTCCGCTTCCGACCCTCCAATGGGACAAATAACAAATTTGCCTGACCTTGGTTGTTATAGCAAGAAGTATAAGCAAGGTCCTCCCTGCATAGCCTTCCTTGGCATAGTCAGGTCTTATCACTGTGAGAATGAGCAGCTTCTGAACAATATGCTGTTAATTTCTGAGTTTCATTAGTTAGACGAGGCCCAGTTGAAAAAGCAAAATTACTGAACAAAAAATTAGTTCTGTTTTACCTCAAACCAGGACATATATACATAAGGAACAAGCTCGTAGTAAGAAAGTATGTGTAAGGAAAAACCTAGAACCAGGAATTTTACTATAACTAATTTCACACAAAACTGTCACCTATATATAGAAAACAACCACAACCACAACCCCACCCCCACCACCGCCAAAAATATATTCAGTCATACTATGTTAGTGAATTGGACTTCCTTAAATATGGCCATCATTCATAGTCTGAAATAGTAGATGCTGAGATCTTTTTGCAGAGATTATTTTTTTCAAGTCCACATTTGTAAATTTTCCTTAAACCAGCTATAACAGAGCACATATTCTTGTTGCAAAAAGAGTGCAAAGATTCCATTGTTTGATAGAGCATTCTCTTCCAAGAAGAGAATTAAAGAGCATTTTGAAGCCACTACCACAAAGACCAATGGAACAAAGCAACTAAAACAATTAAAATAAGTCAATGTTACTTTACAACTCACAGGTTAGGAAAAATAGGTAAGATACTCGTGGATACATGTCCATACTACACAAAAAGCACGCTTTTTAATCAGGCAGTTAAAGTTTGGAATTGAGCATAGTGAAACAGAAAGCAACATTTGTTCAAACAAGAAATTTCAAATTCAATAGGCTGACACTTGAACCAGTCATAATAAAATTACTGAAGTGATCTGGATTCTTAAAGTAGGGGAACAAGGATTAAATCAGCTTTGACTATGCTCAAAGCTGTCTGTCTTTGAGCTGTCTGTCTGCTACCGTCTGCAGTAAAATATGTACAAGACCCTTTAATTTTGACATCTTTTGACGAATGCAGAGCAGACATTTATTCTTTCTATGTGAGGTTATGTGGTATTCCTTCAATAACACATAACACTATCTAAACATAAACCCACACAGGAGGAAGCTTTCAGAAGGTCACATAGGTCAAAACATATGACTTACAGCAAAAGGTTAAAGGAAACCTGGTTTTGTGTGTCTTACCATATGCTTGCTTTCTAGACTGATCATAGGTTCCCAATATAGAAAGGGTTATGAGAACAGTTGTCAATTCTTCTCCTTTTCCTCTGCTAGAGGACAGGAAGAGATGGACACAGTTTGCAGGGAAAGATTCTCATTGACTATCAGGAAGGCATATGAAGGAAAAACAATCTATAAAAGAACTAAAGCAATGGAAGAAATGATCTCAAACAATCTCTCTTCCTGGATGGTCTTGAAAACCGATATACAGGTCCTGCCCTATGCAGGGGGCTTAGGTAAGTAAACTCTTAAGCCCCATCCAACTGTCTATTTTTGTGATTCAGGAAGAGTTTCAATATTTGCATAAAAGCTCAAGTAATACCAAAAAGACTTACACCTAAATACAAAGAATCTTTACTGTAAGAAAAGTGAATGCTAATTAGCCCTCTACCTATAGATATATATCAGGATTAAAACATGAATTAAACTTCATTATTACTGTGGGAAATGCAGCTGGATAATGCACAAAACATGACTTTTGTTGATTTTACTTACATATTTGGCAGCTTCATTTTTTTCCAAACTAAATTATCCACGCTGCAACTACATTGGGATTCCTTTTGTGTTTCAGTTGTTTCATAGTGTGCTTATTTCTCACCTTGTTGTTTGCAGCATATCAAAAGATGAGGCAGGTGTTGCACATAAGGCTGACACTCTGTCAGCCATAAGCTGCTCTCTGGTCAGCATCTGTTTTTATATATGCATGAGGTAAAGGATTACTGTTAAAAGAGGTTTCCAAAGAGATTCTGAAGTAAATTAAAGAAGCTACCCAGCTGTTGATTTCAACGAATACATAAAAATAATGAGAAAGAATAATCAGACACAGAACATGATTTCGTTGGAAGTATTTTCTGATTTTCTTAAGCAAATAGAGTATGCATTTTTTAGGTTAAATAACAAACTAGTGTCCGGCATGAACTTAAAAATAATTTACCACTTCTGTGATGTAAACCAGAACTTATCTAACGCTCTTATATCCACACTGGGTTGGGGGTAGGGAAATCAATGAAAACCGAAGTTCTCAGATGTTTACAGATGGTGTATCTAGAATACAAAGTATGTTCCACCAACAAATTGATAGGATGGAATATCTCAGAAGTATAATTAAAACAAGTCAAATGTGTAAAATTAAAAAGAATAAATAAAGAATCTATCCAAGACATTATTCACCAAATTAAACAGAAAAAACCCAAAACTAACTAGCATTTGTGATTATTTCCTGTATAAGAACAGCATAAGTTATTTTTTCATCTTGAGAATTTTTGTTGCTGTTATTTGTGCCCTAACACACAGCATCTTATTGAAGAAAAAAGATCTGGGTCCTTAGTGGACAAGTCAAACATGGGCCAGCAGTGTGACCTTGCAGCAAAAGAGGCAGCCAAAGCCAGGGGATGTATTAGTAGCAGCACAGCCTGTTGCTTTCAGAGAATCACAGAATGATACTCCCTGTGCTCGACACTGATGATACCCCACCACGAGTAATGTGTCTAGTTTGGGGCCCCTTACACAAAAAAAAATATTGAGGTGCTGGAGCCACTCCAGAGAAAGGCAATGAAGCCGGTGAGGGTCTGGAGAATAAGTCTTATGAGGAAAGGCTGAAGGAGCTGGGATTATTTAGTCTGAGGAAGAGGAGGCTGAGGGGAGACCTTATCATGCTTTATAACTACCTGAAGGGGGGTGTAGAGAGGTGGGGGTCGGTCTCATCTCCCAGGTCACAGGAGATAGGACAAGGGGCAATGGCCTCAAGTTGCACCAGGGGAGGTTTAGATTGGATATTAGGAAACATTTCTTCATGGAGAGGGTTATTGGGCATTGGAATGGGCTGCCCAGGGAAGTGGTTGAGGCACCATCCCTGGAGGTGTTCAAAAGACAGGTTGATGTAGTCCTTAGGAATACGGTTTAGCGATTTTTGTCAGGGTTAGGTTGATGGTTGGACTAGATGATCTTTAAGGTCCCTTCCAACCTAGCCAAGTCTACGATTCTATGATACAGGGTCATGAGCCTGTTTTATTCCCTTCAGCCCTGTGAGGCTTCATCTGGATACTGTTTCAGGCTCCCCAGTACAAGAAAGATATTGACATGTTGGAGGACATGCAGGGGTGGGGCTCCAAGTTGGTCAGCAGGCTGGAGAGCACAAAATACAAGGAGACCCTGAACAGGCTTGGCCTATTCAGCCGGGAAAAGTGATGATCAAGGATACAGAGAAGATGGTGCTAGACTCTTCTTAGGAGTATGCAGTGATAGGACAAGAGGCAATGGACAAGTTGAAACGTGGGAAATTACAATCATACCTTAGGAAAAAGGGGGCTATGGTCTTTTTCTTTGTTGTTTGTTTAGACCATGAGGGTAGTTGAATATTGCAACAAGTTGCCCAGAGATCTCTGTCCTTGGAGGTATTCAAGACTTGACTGAACATGACCCTGAGCAACCTGGCCTAACTAGACATATTTGAAGCAGATATTTGGACTAGATGACCTCTGGAGGGTCCTTCCAACTTAAATTATTAGTCTGCTATTCTACTAATGAAACATACCATTACAATTTTCCAGAGCGCTCCAATTCAGCAAGGATTTAAACAAGTTTTCTTTAGACAGCAAAATTAATTGTTTTCCTACAGATTTATCTTTCTTAATAAAACTTTTCTCCAACATAAAAAATCCCATATCTCTTCCGTGAAACTCACAGTGGACAAGAGATGCAATGCATACCATGGTTAGGCTGGAGATAATTTTCTAGATTGTATATTTATACTGACCAGTGAGTCAGCTGTTTTCAAGTAAAATACAAATAACCTTTTTTTCTTTTTTTTTTTTTCCACTGTAGACAACTATCACAATTCCTTGCCACTGCTGCTTTCATGGAATTTTGGACAACGAATATCTGGAAGACCTCTAACCTTTTGACAAATACTTTTGAAGTTATTGGTTCACAAATTCCCAATGACGGTGAAAAGACAGGCAGCCTCTTATGAAACTGTGTTCGGAATCACTGCTGGCTAATTCACAGGGCAAGCAGCTTGAACTGTGCCTCCACTTACTCCTTGCACTTTCTGACATCTAGTATTGGCTTTGATTTAGCATCTCAGAAGCAGCCTTTGTGTTTCCAAACAAGAAAGTTTAAGACGTCCAGGAGTAAGATATTTCCTTACTCTTTCTTTTGCTCCTGTCAAAGTCCAGAAACTAATCCTTAGATACCAAGATTTGTCTTTCAAAATCAGGAATCATGAAGACAGTATTATAAAGCCTACTTTAACAAATACCCATTCAAACCAAATCAAGTTAAATCACTAACTTTAAGCAAATAATTATTCCATAGTGCAGGCAGTGAAATTTCTTGGATTACCATAGGATTGAACAAATGTAAGTGAATCAGCCTACTACAGACCAAAATGTATAGGCATGGGGGAAATTCTGTGCTTTTCCTCTAGTACATTCATGCTATTTCCTATTTCTAGTTATATCTTTGTATATTCCACGTGTACATGGTACTGTTACATGACAGCCACTGACTAGACAGTAATTTATTTCTTCAACATTCTGAAACTGCATAAAAATATTTTCTTAGAAATGAATTTCCATCAGGAAAGAGGGATACTTTTGGAGAGAATCACAAAATATCCTGGTTGCTTTTAATCCTTGTCTTTAACTCCTGCTACTTACCACACTGTTGGTACATTTCTCTAGATTCCCGATTTGAAGAAAATACCTTATTAGGTAAAATTTATTTTAAAACCCCACACTTCACTAGTTCTTCATTTAAATCTGAAAATGCCATTTCAAGACTGAGAACTGTTCATAGAACTGGAGATTAAATCTTTTCAGACTTCTCCTCTAGTCATAGAACAGCTTTGCTTGGCTTTCACCAGAAGAGGCAAAGAGACACAGATAATTCATCTGGCAGCTGGTCTCCCTGTTGGCAGTATGCTGTACAGACACTTTATCATCAGGCTAATTTAATATATTTAACTTTCACATTATAAATAAAGTTGCTACTTCAGGAATAACGTCTCATGTTATTTTATTTAATAAAAGCCTTAATGTAACCAAATCTAACCACAGAAGAAAAAAAAAAAAACAAAACAACCATCTAATGCAAAAGCACCAAAAGTATGGGCACCACGTTTGAAAAAAACCAAACCAAACCAAACCTGAAAAACAAAAAGGCATAAGCCTTTAACAAGTCTCTATTGTGCTGACACTATATTTGAAGTATGCGTAATGATTCTTAAATTAATCTTTTTATCTACCCACACATTTTTTTTTTTTAATCTGCATTTACTTCTGTCTGCAAGTTTGTCTACACTTGTCTCCTAGTCCCACTACCACTCCTTGTTGTCTGCAGCTGTGGCTACTTTTCACATACTCAGAAAGCTAGTCTAAGAGGGCTAGTAAGCATATGGCTCTTACTAAAACACCAATAAGCTTTCTCAATACCCCTTGGGAAGATCCCTTGAAGTTGAGCAACTGCAATTTTCCAAAAATAAGGAATAGAGAAAATGGACAAGAGCATCCATTTTTATTTATTTTTTTTTTAAACTGTCATTATAAATCTTAGGAATCAAATGCAATTTTTTTTGTTATTCCCCACCCTTCTTACAAGCTTCCCTTCCATTTTTTGGTACTGAAATCGCGCAGTCAGTCAGGCTGGTAATTATTATTTGTTACACTTGTGATATATTAGTAATCAGTCAAAGCCTCTTACTTATCCAAAACAGTTTTTATCTGTGACACTTCTGTGGGTTATATTTAAGCAAGTTATGAATCCAACAATAAAGAAATTCTGCACTCTGTATGTGATATTTGGTTACAGACGGCATTGTTAGAGCATAAAAAAAAGAAAAAGAACAATCACATCTTAAATTTCAAAACTGTTTCCTTGCTTTAAAATGCATTTGATAAACACAATGAGACAACAGACACTTGCAATTATATGAATATCTGTTGGCTATTTTTTTTAAACTTAATTCAAACAAGAATAATACATTTTAAAATGCTGTAGAAGTGAAACAATTAGTGAAAAACAGGAAATAGCACTTAGTGGAGGACGAAAAGGCTTGTTGTGCCAAAATTAAAAACTTTTAAATTTGACACATTTTTGTTTTGATGCAAGCCAACATATTAATATTGCTTATTGTACCTGGCTTATAACACCAGTATGTGCTATTCTAATAACAGCTTAATTTCCTTGATCTTGCTGGAAAGCAATTATATTATGGGTTATTTGTTGAGCTGGTACTTCAAGAGCAAGCTCAAAATTTATATACGAGGTCTTATTTCTCCTGCCAGACTGCTTTTTAGTATCAAATGTACTTTCACTGTTGGTTTTATGTTTTCAAATTTTCTAAAAGCCTGGAGAATTGTCAGGATCTTCAAGAGGTTCTTATTAAGAATTCTTTGGGATTGTTTTGCTATTGAAATATATTGTAATTCAGCCATTAATAGAAATCTGTCCACTACAATAAAATCTTCTTACGTTTTTGTTTTGACAATGTAAAACTTGGCTAGTTTCTATTACACAGATTGCACAGAACACTAACTCTACCTCTGTGTACATATTGGCTCTTTAGTACCCTTCTCATTCCACTGCCCTCTCAAATACTCCATCAGCAGAATGACTAAATTAGTAACCTCAAGATAGGGTTGCCTAGGGAAGACAATTCAAGGTAGAGAAGATTCAAAGTGATACTATCCTATTGAGTGCCTACATCATGCATCACAAAATACAAATTGATCTACTGGAACAACTGTCTAAATTATGCTTATTTTGCATTTAATGGAATGGTACAATTCACTATTTGGTATTAAACACTTTGAAAAGCAGTGAGGCTTTACTAAACATTTGTTTCCAGTTCTAATTACTTGCAATTTGTTTCTTTCTCTCTCTGTTTATTTTTTGTTTTTTTTTTTCAGGAGAGCTATTTGAAGTACTCTTTACACCCTTCTTTATGTTATCATTTGATTATATTTGATTCTATGATTAAGGGATTGGAGCACCTCCCTTAGAAGGAAAGACTGAGAGAGCTGGGGCTCTTTAGTCTGGAGAACAAAAGGCTGAGGGGAGACCTTACTTATGTGTACAGATACCCAAAGGGTGGGTTGAAGGATGATGGAGTCAGACTCTTTTCAGTGGTTTCCAGCGATAGGATGAAGGGCAACGGGCGTAAGCTGGAATGTAGGAAGTTTCTCTCAAATACGAGGAAGAACTTCTTTACGGTGAGGGTGACAGAGCCCTGGAACAGGCTGCCCAGGGAGGTCATGGAGTCCCCTTCTCTGGAGACACCTGGATGCTGTCCTGAATGATGTGCTCTGGGCAATCCTGCTTTAGCAGGGGAGTTGAACTAGATGATCTCTAGAGGTCCCTTCCAACTCTGATGACTCTGTGATTCCATGATTCTATATTCGTATGCAGAACTCTATTATAAGTGCATTTTATATTCAGAAGAATACTTATATGCATTTCTGTTCAGATTACAGATGTTTTTTGTTTGGCACATCCAGCCAGTCTCTCCTACCCTCAAGTGTAACTAAGTATACAAAAAAAACAAGTTAAGAGTTTTCCCATAATCATTGTATGTAAGAGTCAGGTCACACCTCAACAAGTTATAGTAAATAGCACTTAAAAAACCATCGTTATTTCTTATCGTTATTTCTTTTTAACTATTACTTATGAAATAGGCCTAATGGTAAATATCTATTCATATGAGGTATCTCTGTTCCTAGTTATTATATTTTTGTTAATATAGAATATCAGTTCTCTAAAAGCAATGAATAGACAGTTTACAATAAAAACAGTATCAAGAAAAATTCCAAACTAAAATTGAAACAATTTTTACATTGTAATTCAGCTTTTCCTAAACAATTTTTTGTAATCTCTGTAATCTATGATGTTAAAATACACTTTAGATTATTTGAAAACAGCACATAGGGCCTCATTTGCTTCTGCTGCATTACAGGATGATATTTAAGTCTGCACGTATAAAATATTACATCTATTCTCTTTTTATTAATGCAGAAACCATTTGCAGGTTTCTGAAACTGACCTCAAAAAGTTGTTGATGATTAAGACTCAGAAAGAAAGTCTTAAATCAAAGTTTTTGTTTTATTGTTATCTTGTTACTCTGAAAAAAACACCTTTCCCTAGTTTTTTTTTTTTTATTTTGGGGAAAGGAAATGCAGACCTCATTACAACAACCACAATCAGCAGTTGTAGTTACTGAAAGTAATAAATAGCCAGTCTTAAGTTTTACATAATAAAACTGTTACCAGATCCACTGATAAGTTATTGCATTCTCTAAAAATCAAGAATAAAGATGGTGGCAAGCGTGATCCAGTCAAAAACCATTTCTTTCTATCCCTATGAATTAAAATGAGTTTAATTTTCCTATGTTTCTTTCAAGCTTCTAAAGCCACAGCTTCCTGTCTTTTTACGATTTTCGTGCTGAAAGGTTAAAGAGTAGAGATAAGAGGTATGATACAATGTCGAGATGAGATCAAAAAGGGGTTCCATGGGAAGAGAACGGAAAGGGAACCCTTTGGGGTTGAAATATATTCTTGTCAGTAGCATTCAGAACAAGTCTTTCACTATTGTACCTCTGCTTAACTGCATATCATTTTCTCTTCTTTTTGCTGTTCTGCTATGAAGCTCATCTTTCACACTTCTGATTTCATGAAAGTCTGTACAAACACGGCCTCCCCCTGGAACTTGACTCTCAACAGAAGTCAGAAGAGAGTCTTCAGGCCTCAACAGTTTAATACAGCAAGATCTATCTCTCAGTAGAGATAATGTTGGGAAGAACTTTCTGAATATAAAGGACCTGGTTTGTTTGATTCTTTTGTTGTGATTTGGTTTTTGTTTTCTTTTGTTCCCACTAACCCACCCTGTCCCACCTCCTCCCCGCCTCCCCCTGACTTTTATTGGGTTTTTTTCCATCTAGGCTTTATAATTTTATGTTTCTAAAACACATATACATACAGACATGCACACACACACGATATATTTCACTGATTTTCACTGACAGTAACGATCGGCTAGTCCAACTCCCCCGCTGAAGCAGGATTGCCCAGAG